>OX336388.2:1850659733-1850994733 GCA_946902985.2 Meconema thalassinum | reverse complement strand
TTTGCAACTACATACCTCTATGG
The DNA here is from genome assembly GCA_946902985.2 of Meconema thalassinum. Classification (NCBI taxonomy): domain Eukaryota; kingdom Metazoa; phylum Arthropoda; class Insecta; order Orthoptera; family Tettigoniidae; genus Meconema; species Meconema thalassinum. The sequence continues at coordinate 1,850,994,710 of OX336388.2, read as the reverse complement.
AGGGAGCATCCTTTGACCAATCTAATAGGTCATTCGCCTAATAGTTTGCGGATGGCGGCCATCTTTGTGTCAGAATCGATTCCCCCTATTAATTCAAACACGGTGAAACCTAATGGAACGAAATTTGGTACAGAGATAGCACTAGGAAAGGGCATCTCAGTGTCATGATTAATATCGCCGCCATATTGACAGAAACGTAATGGCGGCCACACAAATGTTTAAAGCTTAAATCAAATTACGACTAACATAACCATCCGATCTCTACCAAACTTTGCAACAACATACCTTTATGGAGGGAGCATCCTTTGACCAATCTAATAGGTCATTAGCCTAATAGTTTGCGGATGGCGGCCATCTATTTGTCAAAATTGATTCCCCCTATTAATTCGAACACGGTGGAACCGAATGAACGAAATTTGGTACAGAGGTAGCACTAGCAAAGGGCACCTCAGTGTCATGTTTTATATCGCCGCCATCTTGACGGAAACGTAATGGCGGCCACACAAATGTTCAAAGCTTAAATCAAATTACGATTAGCCTAATCATCCGATCTCTAGCAAATTTAGCAACAACATACCTTTATGGAGGGAGCATCCTTTGACCAAACTAATAGGTCATTAGCCTAATATTTTGCGGTTGGCGACCATCTTTGTGTGAAATTCGATTCCCCTTATCAATTCGAACACGGTGAAACCGAATGGAACGAAATTTGGTACAGAGGTAGCACTAGCTAATGGCACCTCAGTGTCATGTTTTATATCACCGCTATCTTGACGGAAACGTAATCGCGGTCACCCAAATGTTAAAAGCTAAAATATAATTACGACCAACCTAATAATCTAGTCTCTACCAAATTTTGCAACACCATATCTTTATGTGGGAAACATATTCTGACCAAACTGCTAGAACATCAGCCCAATAGTTTGCAGATGGTTGCCAAGTATGTGTGCAAATCGATTCCCCCTATCAATTCAAACACGGTGAAACCGAATTGAACGAAATTTGGTACAGAGGTAGCACTAGCAAAGGGCACCTCATATTCATGTTTAATATCCCTATAGCACGTTGTATTTTAACAAGCTACTACAACCAACATTCAATCATACTCCTTGAAAAGGACAAAGAGTTATAACAATACCCATGCATTTAGGAGAAAGTAGGCTATATGTTCTTTACTGAACATCTTGTTGAACATGTATTTTGTATCTGTATCGAAAATACTTTTCATGAGTATTTTTTATTTTCAAAATACATAAAATACAATCAAACTACAACCACTGCATTAGGTAATTTTCAGTGTTATCTTCCATTATCTTCCCTTTTCATAATTTAAGTCAATTGGTAGACATTAAGTTTGAGATCAATACAACTCTGCCTGCAATAAAGCAACCTGGTAAGACCATGTGCAATGCTATTTATTTCGGATGCATTTAGAACAAAATCTCCGAAGGATGTCTCCCGGATGTTCTGTTATCAGTGTGGTTAATCTTGGAAACCTTTCCACAAGCAGTATCCTCCAGCTACGTAGTATGAAATTCCCAAACGCAAGAGGTTGTCTGAACCTGTTAACTAGCATTGTTCGAAAATTCCTGGAAGTGCTCACATAAGGGCTGTACAAAATGCGACAATTGTCTCCCGTAAGAGTAGTGTAACAGTTGTATAAAACTTTGAATTGAGAAATAAGTTGCTGTACTTTCATTTGACGGGGTTGTACATCGTGACCATTTAGTTCCGTGTATATACTGTAGGCCCTATATACATAATTCATAACCGTGTTATTGTGGGTCAATGTCGTAGTAGTACCGTAGTGTGTTTATATTTAATTTGGGGAAGGAGACGGCCGTGGCCTTAAGTTAGGAACCATCCAGGCATTTCCCTTAAGTAAAAGAGGAAAACCACTTCCGCTCTTCGCAGGTTTGCTAGCCACTGCACCATGAGGCAGACGAAAATAAATATGGTGGTTGTTGTTAGTAAATCTTGATCATCATCAGCCCGATGTATTTGGGTGTGTGTTAAATATGTCTGATAACCCGTGTTTGTGGTTTTTGTAGTAGTATGCATGGCTGTATTTATTATGGTCAAGGATTGAGCAGATGCCCTGTCAGTGCCAGAAAAAGAAACTTGGATCTCTGTATTTGTCTTGGATACAGTAGTTGCATACGTTAAGGATGGAAGGAAGAAGGAAGATAGTAGTTTTAGGAGACCGTTAATCTCGAGATCATGAGCCTAGGGACCTCATTTTTACGTGGAATCCGAGTCACTGGACATGGCATTTCACATGCATTGACCGGAAATTTAACCCACTCCACCGTGCTGAGAGGCCAACAGCTTGTCCGCTGCTCCACCATGCCCTCTACGTTAAGGCTGTGCTACCGAAAAATAAAATATTTTTTTAATTTTATTTTTTCTTCTTAATCTAGTGTATAGATCTTCGGGACTTGTTATATGCCACTTTTGTAAAATATAGACTGCTCGTTTCTTCGGGGCATGGCTTCAAAGTGTCTACTTTGAGGGTTAAAGGTACATACGCCACGACAAATTTAATAACCGGAGAATTTCAAAATTTCTGTGCTATAACCCTTGTAATAGTAGCTTCATTATGAACAATTTTTATTTCAAAATTCAACATATTTTATAAAAGGATCATATTCAATAACCTTTTTTATTGTAAAAAAAATACTACAATAACGTCAAACTTATTCAATTTGTAGAGGCTCTAATTCTGAGCAGTTTGATTGTTTGATGAAAGAAACTGTTTTAGTGATAAACCCGTGCCGTATGTACCTTTGACTAGTCTTCAACTCGGCAAAACGGTAACTACACAGGCTACGCGATAGGCAACCCGCACTATCACTTGCACCAAGCTTCATTCCCCCACCCTACTACCTAGCACTGCACCGCACCTCCCGTGGCGGGTCATTCCTTTCCTTACGCAGCATTCCATTCTACTTACAGTGGAGTGCAAGGAAAACAAAATAACTCTCCTTCTTCCAAAACCTTTTCCGGCGTGCTGAGTCGCTGACTCTTCAGACTGACTAGACCGAGTCTTGAGGAAGGAATAGAAGAATATATCTCGCCCTTTTCTCGTTTCATTTCCTAATTCTGCGTTTGTGTTTCGTGATTGAGTGATAGGGCAGTAGCGTATTCCTATAATAAAAACACTTTATTCTACAATACCACGAAATACAAGATTGTATAGTAGCTTTATATTGCGGTGTTAAAACTCGTTTCAAAAGTATAGTTTGTTTTTTTCGCCATCGTTTTACCCTCCAGGGTTGGTTTTCCCACGGACTAAGTGAGAGATCCCACATCTACCGCCACTGAGGGCATTGTTCTGGAGCTTGAAAGATTGGGCTGGGGATACAACTGGGGCAGCCTCACCTGCAGAGCGAACAGGGGCCAGATGAAGGGATGGGAAGAGTGGGAGGGATAGACAAGGAAGTGAGAAGGAGGAGGCCGTGGCCTTACGCTAGGTAGCATCCCGGCATTTGCCCGAAGACGAAGTGGGAAACCACGGAAAACCACTTCGAGGATGGCTGAGGTGAGAATCGAACCCCCTCTACTCATTTGGACCACCCGAGGCTAAGTAGACCGCGTTCGAGTCCTCATACCACTTTTCAAATTTCGTGGCAGAGCCAGGAATCGAACCGCGGACCTCCGGGGTGGCAGCTAATCACGCTGACCACTACGCAACGGACGTGACTTTAAAAAATAATATGGTACTTTATTTAAATTCTTGATCAAATTTTGAAGTTTTTCGTTCTTATTTCTAAACATTACAAAAAAAACGGGACACGATAGAGAAACTCTGAATACAGATTTGGATTCTACATTCCTCAATACCTAAGCAGTCATTTCAGGTATATTGTCTTATTAATATTATATGTATTTTTTATGATAAACTTTGCCAATTTCGATGTTTTTTCGATTTCCTTTTCAAAATTACAAGAAAGGAAACCTGACGTGATGCAGAAAATCTGAACACATGGCACTTCACTTAACAATCAGTAAGTTAATATTTTCCCTTGTAGCAGAAAAAAATTGAAATGCATAGGCCTGTCAATCAAATGCCCCGACCACATTTTATCCAGCTGGACGACAGAGATCAAGGTTGCAATAAGCTTACTACTCGGAAACAGATCGCTGTGTGAGGCTTATTACAACCGAGAGAGGGGAAGATTGTGTGCCAATGAGGAGTTCTGGAAGGGTGGAGGGGAAGTCGCAATTCAACTGCGGTGGCTGGCAAGGGACGGCAGTGCTGCCATCTCTTGTCCAGCGTTTGTCAGCAGATGCAGTCGCTCAGCCTTAAGGATGAATGACGATGATGATGTATGTATGTACCCATATCTCTATCCCTTACTTTTACTGTTTTAACGGAATCGGGGATGAGATGCAATGAAACTCTATGTGGGGGATGTTTTTACGACCTGATGCCCTTCCTGACACCAACATGAGAGGAGTTAATGAGAGTTTCAGATGAATGAAGCTGGGCAAGGATGTGGAAGGAAGCGGCCGTGGCCTGTCAGAAGGCACCGTCCCAGCATTTGCCTACAGTTGAAAGTGGGGAAACCACGGTAAACCATTTCAAGGACGGCCAACGGTGGGGTTCAAACCCACGTCTACCAAATCTGCATGGAGCATGGCCACATTGCCTAGCGCTGTGAGTTAGCGAGTGTAGCTACCGCTGTCCGTAGTGATAAGATGATCATAATAATACGGTAATAATAACTGTAATGCGTATTATTCCCGTTTCAACTGGGACGGAAATGAGATAATATATTTTTTCGCATCCTTATGGTGGATAGTTTATACAGTCGGATGCCCTTCCTGTCACCAACCTCATGAGAGGAGTTAATGAGAGATGATATGAATGGAGGTGAATGAAACTATGCACGGACTTGGAAGGGAGCGGCCGTGGCACATTCGAAGGTGCCGTCGCAGCATTTGTCTGCAGTTGAAAATGGGCAAACACGGAAAACTATTTCACGGACGGCCGGCGGTGAGGTTCGAACCCACGTCTACCAAGACCACAGATAACTGGGCACCAGCTACCGTTGTTGGTTGGTGGTAATAATTATAAATGACCCAACTTTATTCATTAATTTTTAATTTTTATTTTTTTGTGGTATACCAGTACAGTATTACTTACTAAGGGGAATTTATAACCGAATGTACAAATTAAACATATGGAGTCAATTGACTGTATTGAAACACACTCCCCTCCTCGCTGGAGTTGATTTAACTTTAACTACCCTCATTTATTACAAACCTACAGAATTTACTGCCTTTAAATACAGGCCACAAGTGATTTTAACGTTACTTCCCGACTTTTAATGGGCGCCAAGGTCGACCATATGGGTCTTCCTGAATAAAATAAGATAAATACATAACTGTTGCCCCGACTATGAAAACCCTTTCCCCCAGGCGTAGGGCATTTGGCATGCGTTTGCTGATGTACCAGGTTCATACAAGACAGGAATATAAACACACATGAATTTAACGAAATAATCTATAGGCTGTTCTAACACATATGTACACAAATATACAACACAAAATACACTTGCAATAAAACTTTGTACAGTACCTTTTGTTCACTGCTTCTACGCTCTTAGAGCAACAACACTTCTGGTCAGTTTGACCCCAGGCATTCAGCCTCCTATCATATTTACACTTTTTAGTTTGTACGGAAAGTGTACACAAGTTCCAACAGTCGGCGATTATAGCGTTGTTCCACGGTCTTTTTGCTCGATCCACGATAAGTCGCTCACCACCACTTTCCAACACGTGGACCACAAATAGCTTGTTAGGCCTAGATGTATAGTCATGTGTTATAATCGTCCTTCGGGCGTGATTTGCACCAACAACCCATGGTACAATAGCCGAAGCTCAGAGGAGGCTTATAACTGCCTTTGCTGTTGGTTACCGCACTATGACATAGCACGACCCTGATTCGCAAGAAGACATCGTAACAGCATCAAACACGCCATTTTAAACACTCACCTCATGAATATCCTTCCACCCAGTACTCTGCTTTTTGACCTGCCGGAACTCATTGGCGCGCGCCCACTCCAAGCGGATATTCGTGGCAACATCGGAACATTTGACGATCGTAATTCAGCTGAGCGCACACTAACTTCACTGAGTACTTTTCCTATGCCGGGTCATCAGAGTTAAGGCTATTCTTAGCCCAGGCATTTCCTGGCTTGACACAAATAAGTCAAATTACCGTTTAACTTTCTCATATGCCCCAACATCCAGCCTTCGAAAATTGTGACTCGTGTACCTATAGTACAGCCAGCAATTGAAACTTTTAACATTTCTAGTTAAAATTAACACATTAACCCCAAACCAAAATGAAATAATGCTTCTACTTCAGGTAATAATACAGTCTTTTATATCCCTGTTCCCAAAACGTAATAAATCTCAATAAACCCCGTATTTTATAATATCAAATATCCAAAAACCGATAATTAATAAACAGTGATCCTAGGTTGTCCGGACCATCCAAAAATGAATCCGTCCACACAAAAACACACAGGCACAATAAAATCACCTCTGCAACCCCACATTAACCCAATATAATAAGATATGAATAAAATACCCCAAACTAAATGCACGAAGCAAAACCCGAGGGTGAGCTACTGTAACTGAATAAATTCGGTTACAGACGCCCCCACAAGGATCAATCTCTAAACTACAAGGCTATAGATTTATCCTTGTCCCTCACACAAATACACTAGTACTCCTGTCTTGTCATCGTGAGCAAGATCTCTAGGTGACATATAGCTTGAGGTAAGCAACGTTATATGTACCTAGGACCTTGTCATCGTTGGAAATCAACCTGTAGGCACATGCACCTAGACTGCGGTCTCTCGCAAATGGACCGGAATGAAAAACCTCAAGAATGCAACTCCGCTCTACCGACAGCAGATGCTCAGCTCCCAACAACACCAGATCACCTATCTTAATTTTTACCCCCTCCCTTGCATGCTGTTTCAAAAGTATCTTACCTACTACTACAATAATTCTCAATTCATTTAATCTCTTAGGGTACAGCTTCCCTTGTTGAAAATCCCAAAATCCTGCGAGACACACAAAAATAAATCCTTCCTGCAAACTACTAACTGCCACGACCTCCAAACATAACCTACTGGTACCATCCCACATGGTCACCACAACAAGAAGACTAACAGACTGACTGTTACTAATCATAAACATAACCTCATACAGCATCTGACCAATCACCTCAACAACACCTTCCATGTAAGAGTGAGCTATAGGGTACCTAGGACCGCTCAAGCCAGACCTATCTGCGATGTCAAAACTCTGCCCGTAGCCGTGAGTACATCCAGGTTTCTCCGAGACCACCACCCTGTGTTCCCTCAGAACGTCAATCACCTCTGACTTCTGACCCTTGTCCAACATGGTATCTTTAACAACGACCTCCACACAGTGATCATAATCACTCAACACACGATCATCTCCCATGACCCAGAAACAACAGTGATCCGCATCACTCAACACATGATCATCTCTCATGACCAAAATACAACTTGATACCATGCCGACACCTAATTCTTTCTCCACAGAAACCTCTTTAGTAACCTGAATGCATCCAACAACACTAACAAAATCTCTACCACCAACCTGATAATCTAACCTAACCCAATCCTGTTGCTCACTCCACCCAAACTTCACTTGCGCCTTACTGTAATCTAATCTACAGCTCTGGTCTCCTAACCTATCAGATCCTACATTGACATTATACTCTACATTATGTTTTTCTTCCAGAGCGTGAGCAGGAATACTATGCAAGGACTCTCCCCCTGCTCCATATAGTGAGTCCTGGCGAAGTTTAAACTTCCTGGCCTATTGTTTCTCTCAACCTGCCTTTCCATGCCGCGCCCCCTATTCGCCTGCTCTACCTCACGTGGTCTGTTCCCCGGTTGATTGTTTTTCCCGTACCCCTGACACACATTGTTATTTCTTCCTCTCCCATGATCCTTATACCACATGTACCTATCTCCCCTACCTGGATCCCAGTTCTTCTCTCTCCTCTGATTATAATTTCCTTCCCTACGATCACCCCCATTTCTCTGACGTTGCCTACCTGTCTTTCTCAAGGTACCTAACCTTCCAAGTGACCTCTCTATGCCTGTAATAGCGACTATCTCCTGCACACACACTGCAGTCCTAATGTCATCAGAGAAATTACATACTAACTTTCTAACAAAACCGCCACTCCCTCCTAGTTCCAAATGTTGACCACGTAGAATTCTACCTACAGTATCTTCCTCCATACTAGTCACTATCTCGCTAACCTGGCTAATATTCTCATCTACCTTCTTCATACCATTCCCTAGCAACCTAATCTCGACTCGCTCACCTATCTCCACTACCTCACCGCTCTCCTCACTAAATTCAGCACTCTCAAGCATCTCCACTCTCCCAGCACTCTCCCCACTAACTTCAGCGCTCTCATCCTTCTCCACTTTCCCAGCACTGGCATCACTAACCACAACGTTCTCTTCCACGATGCCTACAATTTCCACTTTCTGCTCTCCCAACTTCCTATCTACCCTGGGAAATTTCTGGCTAGTCTCCAGTGTCTGGCTAGAAATCTCCCCTGCCAACATCACTTGTTGAGCATCCAACTCATCTACTTCCGAGTCTACGCTCTCTTCCTGAACAGCAATCTGACCACCTAGCTTAATTTCCAGATTAGTGATTTCTACTCTGACTTCACTAAACTGGCGAGTAACACTGCTGTCTAGGATAGTCACCTGCTCTTTGACCTCATCTATCTTTGCTGATATTTCCTTCATCTGGGAGGACATTTGACTGGTTATCCTCTCCACGGAACTGTTACTACGACACAGGAGCTTCTCCAACATGTCCATCATACTTAATTCATTTCCCCCCTTCCCTGGCAAATCTCCCCTGACTCTACTGTTTTCCCCCATCCCTACAGCAAATTGCCTATCAGCCCCTGCCTGATTCTGCCGCTCACCAGCACCGTCCACCAACAAAGCAGAATTGCATCCTGGCTCTAACGTAGCCATCCCTAATTGAAATACGTGAAATTATGCAAATATGCCTACAGTTTAATTCCTGTGTCCTGGTACACATCAGCATGTCTAAGGCCTCGCGTTGGGTTCGCCACTGAAACACACTCCCCTCCTCGCTGGAGTTGATTTAACTTTAACTACCCTCATTTATTACAAACCTACAGAATTTACTGCCTTTAAATACAGGCCACAAGTGATTTTAACGTTACTTCCCGACTTTTAATGGGCGCCAAGGTCGACCATATGGGTCTTCCTGAATAAAATAAGATAAATACATAACTGTTGCCCCGACTATGAAAACTCTTTCCCCCAGGCGTAGGGCATTTGGCATGCGTTTGCTGATGTACCAGGTTCATACAAGACAGGAATATAAACACACATGAATTTAACGAAATAATCTATTGGCTGTTCTAACACATATGTACACAAATATACAACACAAAATACACTTGCAATAAAACTTTGTACAGTACCTTTTGTTCACTGCTTCTACGCTCTTAGAGCAACAACACTTCTGGTCAGTTTGACCCCAGGCATTCAGCCTCCTATCATATTTACACTTTTTAGTTTGTACGGAAAGTGTACACAAGTTCCAACAGTCGGCGATTATAGCGTTGTTCCACGGTCTTTTTGCTCGATCCACGATAAGTCGCTCGCCACCACTTTCCAACACGTGGACCACAAATAGCTTGTTAGGCCTAGATGTATAGTCATGTGTTATAATCGTCCTTCGGGCGTGATTTGTACCAACAACCCATGGTACAATAGCCGAAGCTCAGAGGAGGCTTATAACTGCCTTTGCTGTTGGTTACCGCACTATGACATAGCACGACCCTGATTCGCAAGAAGACATCGTAACAGCATCAAACACGCCATTTTAAACACTCACCTCATGAATATCCTTCCACCCAGTACTCTGCTTTTTGACCTGCCGGAACTCATTGGCGCGCGCCCACTCCAAGCGGATATTCGTGGCAACATCGGAACATTTGACGATCGTAATTCAGCTGAGCGCACACTAACTTCACTGAGTACTTTTCCTACGCCGGGTCATCAGAGTTAAGGCTATTCTTAGCCCAGGCATTTCCTGGCTTGACACAAATAAGTCAAATTACCGTTTAACTTTCTCATATGCCCCAACATCCAGCCTTCGAAAATTGTGACTCGTGTACCTATAGTACAGCCAGCAATTGAAACTTTTAACATTTCTAGTTAAAATTAACACATTAACCCCAAACCAAAATGAAATAATGCTTCTACTTCAGGTAATAATACAGTCTTTTATATCCCTGTTCCCAAAACGTAATAAATCTCAATAAACCCCGTATTTTATAATATCAAATATCCAAAAACCGATAATTAATAAACAGTGATCCTAGGTTGTCCGGACCATCCAAAAATGAATCCGTCCACACAAAAACACACAGGCACAATAAAATCACCTCTGCAACCCCACATTAACCCAATATAATAAGATATGAATAAAATACCCCAAACTAAATGCACGAAGCAAAACCCGAGGGTGAGCTACTGTAACTGAATAAATTCGGTTACAGTATTGTCCCGTGGTGCTGATTTCTTACATCACCATTTTAGGATTTCAGAGAGTAGTCTGAATGAAATGCCTCACTGTTTGCCTGACAGCGCTATAATGAAAATATGAACAGACGCACATATAACTACACCTTTTTTTTTGGTATCTCAACTAAGAAACAGTTCTAAATAGTAGGAAATATTACTTTATGGATCCTCGAGCAATGTTGACCATCAGTAATTATTTTATTATGTCAATTTTTAAATATAACTCGTATACAATTTTAATAGCCATTGATTTAAAAAAAATACAATATTTACATAGTGAATGCAGAATAAAAAAAAATATATTAACTTGCAAAAGGGACTGGAATGTACTAGGTATTAAAATAATTTCAGTATTATCCTGTGATAGTCCCCTGAAATTTCTTCTTGATAACAAGGGCTGAATTAATGTGTTGTTCCCCCCCCCCCCCTTTTTTTTAACGTCATTTCGCTTATATTTGGTGGTTCCAAATGTTGAGCTACTGAAAACTTGCTAGAAACTCCCTAAATTTGTTTCACAAATTTTGCAATTAAGGACACTATCGTCGGTAGAAAATAATTCACTTCCAAATGTTTTCACAAAATTTCACAACTTAACGACGTTAGCTTTTATTGGAGTTATAACTCTGTGCTTGCTGTGGTTGACAGTAAGCAGCTTGGTATTTCACTGAAGGTTGGAATTAAGGAATTTGAGATAATAGGTCCAGGTAATATTTGTGGAAATTCCTGGTCATTCATAAGCTGAACCCCTATTGTGAACTGGTAATAAATTGAAAGGAACGAAGGCATTTCAGTTGTTGGAGAATCCGGTGTTTCCTTACAGGCAGTGCAAACTACTAATTATCAGATGATACAAATACTCGGGGTGATTTAAGGGAGGTGAAAGCAACTTTATCATTAACAAGGAAATGTTCAGGTTTGACTAACCAACCTCGAAACTCTTGGAGTCCGAATAGAAATATACGAGTGAACATGAACAAAAAGCACTTCAAAACAATAGGAAATTAGAATATACGCCATTCTTCAGCATAGATATGCACTTAAACAGGCAAAGGAGAAAAATATGATGCATTGTGCCAAAATAACCAAAATATGCAAAAATATGATTTTGCATGAACTTCCGGGCCTTGGTTATTAAGCTGTACATCTAATTATCTTGGCACGAGAGCTATTTATCCGACTACTTCGTGGTGCAGTGGCTAGTATTCTTGGCTGTCACTCCTGAGGTCTGGCTTCGATTTCCGAATGTGTCAAGAAATATAATTCTGGTCTGGGGCAACTCAATCCTGCAAGTGGTTTCCCACTTCTACTTCAGGCAAATAACGGGATGGTACCTAAATTAAGGGCATGGCCGCCTCCTTCCCAATCCTCATCTGAAATACAAATAGGCTACACACACTAATATAGCCATCACAATAACACAATTCATCAGACAAATTCCACACACGCCCAAGTACACGGGACTACATGAACACAATATCGCAACGACAACTAACTCTTTACCACACTGGTGCAGAGTATTCAGTGTCAGATTATACGAAGTCAACAGCTGAACAACAGAGAGTATTGGTGTTGGACCCTGAGTGGAACCACAAAGCTTCCACAAAATGTAATTCCACGTCTTGCGGTATTCAGCAGTCTTTGTTAGATAATCTTTGAAAGATAGCGTTCTCTCAAGAGTTTCATCCAGTGTAAACAGTACACATATACACTATGTAATTGTTTAAGTCCGCCTTGTTGCGTAGTGGCTAATGCTCTTGGCTGTCACCACAGAGGCCCGGGTCCGATTCCCGACTCTGGCAAGGAATTTAATTCTGGTTTGAAGGCTGGAACGGGATAAACTCAGCCTCGTGAGGCAAAACTGAGAAGAGGTGGGTTCGAATTCCATCTCAGCCATCCTGGAAGTGGTTTTCCGTGGTTTCCCACTAATACTCCAAGTGAATGCCGGGATGGCATCTGAATTACAAATACACACACTAATATAGCAATTGCAGTAACACAGGTTATCAGACAAATTCCACTCACACCCAAGCACACAGGCTACGTGACCACGATGTCGCAAAGCATCTTAATAATAATAACTATTTCTATACCGTATATATTTCCCATTTTGTGGGTTCGGGGACAAAGTCTGGTACATTTCTATATGGCAGTGGTTTTCACGGCTGGATGACCCTCCTGACGCCATCCTCAACACAGAGCTGGATGGGAAACGAAATGACGATAGGGCAAGGGGTTGGAAGAAATCGACCAAGGCCTATCAGGAAGTACCATTTCATGCAGGCTGACGATGGGATTTGAACCCCTTGGCCTTGCACATTAATGCACGCACCCGTCTAGATCACTGATAATAATATATAATAATAACAATAATAGTGTTTATTTTGAAAAGTTTAAATGGAAGAGAAGCATATTTTACTAAAAGTATTTTGTATTTTGAATTGTATTTTAAAATAGTATTTTGTATTTTCAGGAATTTTATAAGTGTATTTTGTATCTAAAATACTTTTTTGTGAGTATTTTGTATCGAAAATACATTTTGGGAGTATTTTGCCCAACTCTGCTCTGTCATAAAAAGACAAATACAATGAGTCAGATGTGTATCAAATAAAATGTAAGGATTGTGATTGTAAATGAAATGCTATATGGAGCTGTTCGTATGAGCAGACTCGGATGGGTCATGCAAAGAGAATGGGGGAGGATAGATTACCTAAGAGGTTAATGAGCTCGGAGGTAGAGGATACGAGAAGCAGAGATAGACGTAGGAGGCTATGGTTAGTTAGTTTCAGTGTTTAACGATTTATTAAAGTGAGAGGTGTAGAAGCAGGGGATCATAGAGGTGACTTGTTTGCAAACAGAGGCTTGCAGACTGGACTATAAAAGGCTACATGTACAGTATATAGCCTATATAACATTGCAGTGAATATAATGACTAGGCCTATCGGTTCCCCTTAAGTCAATCACAAAATTGAATTCAATGCATGTTGCATCAAGAAATGCTTCAATCGGTTTACTGATTGGTAGGCTATTTGTGTAACAAATTAATTAATCCACAAATTAATATAGTTCATTTGAGATTTTTCTTGTTTTTTTCTTTCTTCTATGGATGTTTTTGGATGGGCTATATAATATCACAGTAAGAGGGGGGCATGCACATAGATCTTACTGCTTACTGGGGTAAGTTGTGAACTTCCGAGATGGTGGATTGTTCTGATGTAAGTTACTGGCTAGTGGCATTCTCCACTTCAAATATCTAATATTAGTTCCAGTTTATATATTTATTCTAAATGCACTTTTGTGCATTCATTAAAGCAGCATTATCCTAATATCAAGGCTACAGTGGCATTCACCCAGGGGGTGAGGCCTGTTACACACATCCAGGTCAATTAGGAAAGTAATAATATTGTATTATTAGTATTAATAACAATGGAATTAAAGTGATCGGGTAACTTAGTTTATCCACACTGCACTTGTCCCCTCCTTCCATGAGCTGCAAAAGTTCTATATGTGCATGCTTAACGTTATAACCCAGTGAGTAGCTGTTTACTGTCCTTGTCACAAGTTGTTGCTTCAACATCTTTATTATGAGATGTATGTGTAACGACTATTTAGGTACACAATGTAATTTGTTGTAAGGAATTCACCTTCTGTGGTCTCAGGGTATAGATGTGCCGTGCGAGCCATAGAGTAGCAGCGCTGCACAGTCAATTGGCTACACCTGTTCATATTGATACTTCATATCCAGAGGTCCTGGCTCTGCCAAGACGTTCAATTTTAGTCTGAGGGTTAAAACGGGATACACTCAGCCTCGTGAGGCAGAGCTGAGGAGAGATGTGTTCAAAGTCTCATCTCAACCATCCTAGAAATGGTTTTCTGTGGTTTCCCTCTTATACCCCAGGCAAATGTTAGGATATTTCCTAAATTAAGGTCACAGCTGCCTCCTTCCAAATTCTAGTCTCCATTACAAATACACACACACCTACAGCCATCACAATGTCATGGGTAATCAGACATATCCCATATACACTTTCCAAGTACCATAAAGCCACATGACCACGATGTCGCAAAGCCCATACAACATTATTAGGATTTTAATTGTATTTTTCTCTTACAGATTTGCAATATGCGTGGCTCTACCATGTGATGACAATTATCTACTGGGACAATGACCTGATGAAATTAAATATTACTCTTTTCATGAAAATGTTCTGTGGATTTTATATCTGTAAAAACTAAGAAAGAAGAATATAATATGAACATATAAACATACTTATTTTTGTCCTCATTTTTCCCTTCAGAATTCTGTTTCCTTCCAGTATCGTATCTCATTCAACAGCGGTTAATAAGTTCATATTTTATAGGGTGTGCATGGTTTGTATTGGTTTATTACATTCTTCTTAGATTACTGTGCTCCCACAACACTGGTGGCAACTAAACCTCTCTTCTACCTGTCAGATATTATAACTTATAGTACTGTGTAGTAGGTGAATGACTTTCTAGTGTTACAAGGCCATGGGTTCAAAGGCTGAACTCAGCTGAGACTTATGGAAGGAAATCCCGAAGACACCAGTTCATCTCGCATGACATCCCCTGCAAAAGTAACCTTTAAGCACTGCCATTAAAAAATTATAAACTATAAAAGAAATGTTAATGATAGAAAAACTATCATGAATAAAACATATAATACTAGAAAAATTAAGTGAGGGGACATGGGGAGAAAAGTGGGGGGAGTACTACGCAACTGGCCGTGGTACAGGTTTCAAATAATAATAATAATAATAATAATAATAATAAAGGATATCCTGCTCCCTATCCTTCCCCCTGACCCTGTATCCCTCTCTTTGTAACTACATGTAGTAATATTATGATTTATGTCAATAAAATGTATTTATTCACTGTTCCTATTCTGTTTTACGCAAGATCAGATATCAAAACTAAAGATTTCAGGCTGCTATTTTCTACTATATTAATAGTAATAATCCATTATTATGAGCCATTGTTTTGATATCTGCTCTTAAATAAAATAGAACAAAAGGAACAGGAATAAATAAAATACGCCGATATAAATCATATTACTACGTGTAAATACAAAGGGAGCGGTACAGGGTCAGGCGGGAGGGCGGGGGTACCAGTACGCGATTAAATAAAATTCAAATCGCCCGCGCTTAAAATTTAGTACGCTGCCTCACCGCCAGGTAGCAGGCTAGGCTAGTGGATGACGTAACCCTGACGGTTGTAATCGGAATCAAATTTTAAGCCTGAGTAACCTTTCTCCCCTATATTCTTTGCTCCTTAGAAGACGATCAGCGCGGACCTCACTAACGTAAGTCAGAAGGACACGAACATGACTCATACAATTGGCATTCCTCACATCAGAACAATTTCCCTGCATCACATTCAGCTGCAACGGACAAATAGAGCGATGTGTTTTAATCTTTTATTCGCTTTTTAAAATTCTTTTATCGTCTTTTAAAATAACTTTTATTCATTGACTAATCAGTGTCATTTAATCCTCATTATGTATTTTAACACGCGTGACCATCACAAACACGGTGAATATTTTAGACTATAAATTTTACTGAACCAAAGCTGAAGATGGACAGCTTGGAAGTCCAAATCATGTCCCTGAAGAGGATTTAGTACCTCAAAATAAGTGAGTTGTGTTGTACAGTGGACAAAATAAGTAGAGTAGACAATATAATGTCAACACGGAGAATGATTATAAAAAATGATACTGTCAGTCTGAGAGACTAGACTTTTTATAATTTCAAATGACGCATGCTACAAATGCTACACATGTTAGAAAGGCTCAGGAGAGCTTCGAGCGAAGAGAGAAGCCCCAGGACTCTTTCAACAGACTCCATTAACTTCGACTTCCCGCGTGGGAAACGGAGAGCGGGAGGTGCACTCTGCTGCATGACGTCACGCACACGCCGTCTCCGTATCGCATAACGCCAGACCCCAGGAGTAAACTCAGACTCGGTGCATATGCACTGAACAACATGATGACGTCATACACGCCGTAACCGTAACGCATAACGATGAAGTCGACAAGATCATTTGAATTGATAAAAATTCATGCTATTTTGTATGCAGTTGTGGCTTTATTTATGTTGATTAATTTAGAAGCATTGCGACATCGTAGTCGTCACCCCGTGTGCTTGGGTGTGTGTATGTGGAATTTGTCTGATAACCTGTGTTACTGCAATGGCTGCATTAGTATGTGTATTTGGAATTCAGATGAGTATTGGTTAGGAGGCGGCCGTGGCCTTAATTTAGGAACCATCCCGGCATTCACCTAGAGCAGCGATTCCCAACCGGTATGCCGCGAAATTTCTGCAACACTTGGATATAACAATCACTAGGATACGTGGATTAAAATTTTACTCGTAGATAAGACAGCGTGACAGTTCCCGGCAATATTTTTATTGAAATTTAGTTGTTTTACCACTTATATACAGAACGATCAACATCACAGTGTGCCTTATAACTGTAGAACAATGTCCTGTTATGTTTCACAATATAGTTAAGCATTCACCCGTGTAGGGCGCAGCACCGAGTTAGTCGCTTCTAATAGTTCAATATTTCTCCGCTAGGGGCGACAGCGCTGCAATGCTTTGGTAAAACGTCAAACTGTCAAATAGCGTTCTGATTTATTCTTCACTATCATACTGTTAGTGCCAGTGAAGTTGTAGTTAGAGCTAGTGTTGTTTTTACGTATTGAAATGTATCGTTTTATAATTATTAAGAAAAACAAATTACCTGGTACGAGTTCTAAATCGAGTTCGAGTGAAAATAATCTCCTTGTTGGTGCGAAGACTCATGTTTTGGAAAGTAGGCCTAATAAACGTAAACATTGTGGCAATGGCGATAGTGACTCTGGGAACTTTCGACAACATGATGAAAGCTACTTAGCCTTTGGTTTCACGTCATCTGGTGGCGAAAAACCCACACCTCGATGCCTAATTTGTGGTGAACAGCTGTCGAACGAAGCAATGGTGCCAAGTAACTTGAAAAGACATCTTCTCTCAAAACATCAATTTGCTTCTGAAAAGCCGGTTGAATATTTCAAAAGGCTGCAAGAAAATGAATCAACACAGGTTTCAAAATTTTAAAAAATATCGTCTGTGGCTGATAAAGCCCAAGAAGCCAGCTATGCCGTGGCTGAGCTAATAGCTAAAAACGTGAAATCTCATATGACTGCTGAGACAACGATTCTACCAGCGTGTTGTGAAATTGTTAAAATCATGTTTGGAGAAGAATGTGAAATGGAGGTCAGGAAAATTCCTTTATCTAATAACTACCAACCCAACCCGGCTTCGCCCGGGAACAGTTATGAATGCATTATGTGATAAGTGCTTTTTTTTTTCAATGTCAATGAACAACGACAATATCGGTTTTACGTCTCGGCATGATGGGTTAAAATCACTGACTGGACTATTAATTATATTAAAATGGAGATGCATGTGCCACAAATTCTTGTCACACGTAATTTAAGAATGGCGACGTGCATGAAACACAAATCCCCCTTCCGTCCAATCTTGACTGTGAATTTTGCGGAACGAAAAGTTCACAGGCGAAATGAAGAAAAGCTGAGTTGCACTTCCAGGGAAACTCCAAACACAACCACTCTTCTCTAAAGTTTTTAACTCAACAGTTTGCTGCTGGCTGTATCTGGGGCAATAAGCTCGTCCGCTAGCTAAGCTGTAACTGGAGTGATAGACTCGCCCTTAGCTAGCTCGTTAACTATCGCCTCAGTAACTGAATGGAGATTGTTGGAAGAAATGAAAACGTAAAAACACTTGTAGTAGGCGATGTATTGAAGATAGAGATATGCTCTCCCGGGCTTTTTTTTTTGTAGAACTTTTCATGCTGAACTATTCTTACAGTCATAGTATATAGATATTTTTAACGGTTTGCCCAGCGTAAGCTTAAAAAGCGCACGACGCCAGTTTTTTTTGACATATTCACTGAAATCGTTAGTGCTTGACTTCCTTTGGTCATAAATAAATTAGTTTCTACAGAAAAATTCCTCGAGATATCCTTTACAGAATGGTGAAAACCACATCAAAATCCATTCAGTGGTTCCCGAGATTACCCGTGACATCCAAGAATCGAGGACTTTGTTTTATACTAAGTAGAGATTATACGCCAATCAGTATAATTTAATATAGTATAATACCCCTTCAGTCCAATCTTAAATTGACTGTGAATTTTGCGGAATGAAAAGTTCACAGGCGAAATGAGAGTTGCATTTCCAGGGAATGGCGAGGTAAATCGAACTCAAATCCCCCTTCCGACCAATCTTAACTTGACTGTGTTTCACAGGTGAAGCATATGTTTTGAAAACATAAGACAAAAGTTAAATTCTTCTATTAACTTCTACTAAAATAAATACACTAAATTAAAATAAAAAATATAATAATTTTTAATCCCAAATAAAAAAATAAAAACTTTAAAGACAATGGTAAAAATGTTTTTCAAGAAACCCGAGTTGCACTTCCAAGGAAACTACAAACACAACCACCCTTCTCAGAAGTCTTAACACGACTCAACGGTTTGCTGCTGGCTGTATCTGGGGCAATAGGTTCGCCCGCTAGCTAGGCTGTAACAGGGATGATAGACTCGCCCTTAGCTAGCTCGTAAACTGTTGCATCAGTAGTTGAATGGACATGGTTGGAAGAAATTAAATCGTAAAAACACTTATAGTGGGCGATGTATTGAAGATAGACATATGCTCTCGCGGACTTTCTTATAGAACTTTTCATGCTGAACAATTCTTACACTCATAGTATTTAGATATTTTTAACGGTTTGCCCAGCGTAAGCTTACAAAGCACTCGGACAACAGTTTTTTTCCCAGACTTTTCCACTGAAATCGTTACTGCTCGGCTTCCTTTGATCATAAATAAATAATTTTCTACAGAAATCATCCTTGAGACATCCTTTACAGAATGGTGAAAACTGCATCAAAATCCATCCAGTGGTTCTCGAGTTTACCCGTAACATCCAAGAATCGGGGACTTTGTTTTATACTAAGTAGAGACACCATAAGTAGGCGTATTGAAGACATGTCCAAAGATGTTGAGGCCCAAGTCAAGGTAAAACTTAAGGCAGTGGATTTTTTTCTCTCCAAGTGAATGAGTCCACAGATATAACCGGGAAACCCCACGTTCTAGCATTCGTCAGATTCATAAACAAAAACTAAGTAATTGAACAGTTTCTGTTTCGCAAGGATCTTCCTGAAATAACAACTGGACAAGACATTTTTCAGCTAGTAAATAACTATTTTGTTGCTGCTGGTTTATCTTGGAAGTTTTGTTTGAGTGTTTGTACAGACGGGTGCCCCTCAATGGTGGGCCATTTGACAGGATTTATATCACTTGTAAATCCAGATACTATAATTACTCATTGCTTTCTCCACAGAGAAGCTCTGGTTGCCAAGTCTCTGGTTCCTGAGCTCGAAGAATGTTTAAAGACTGTTGTGAAAATGCTAAACCAAGACCGACTACAATATCTCAGACCGTAACATCAAAACCAAGATGGCGGAAATCGTAGGGGAACAGCTGTAGCGACTGGCGGGCATGGCGCCATCGAAATAGCGGCAAATTCGAAGACAAACATTCGCATATTTGATTAAATTCCACCAGAAATTACAGGGTTTTATGTATGAGGCACAAATTCAATATGAAACCCTGACGTACTTCGCTACAAGCAACGAGAACAGGCAGTAGCTAAAAAAATACAGACATAAATAAAGCAGAGGTAAGACATAATGCTAAAAAAATGCAAATACTTCTAAATGGAACTACAAGAATAGTCAACCAACAACAAAGTCAACCCCTGACACTATACAGCCCATGAAGGGCCTAGGCAAATATAAAATGCAAATATAAATGGTTGTTGCTTATATTAGGGGTTACGACATCGTGGTCTTGTAGCCCCATGTATTTGTGTGTGGAATTTGTGTGATAACCTGTGTTATTGTTATGGCTGAACTAGTGGGTTTGTAAATTGGGGATTGTAATGGGAAGGAAGCGGCCATGGCCCTAAGTTAGGAACCATCCTGGCATTCGCCTGGATTAGAAGTGGGGAAACCATGGAAAACCACTTCCAGGATGACTGAGGTGGGAATTGAACCCTCCTCTACTAAGTTGCTTCATGAGGCTAAGTGCACCCCGTCCCAGCCCTCACATGAGAATTAAATTTCTTGGCAGAGCCGGAGAATCAAACCCGGACCTCCGGGACGACAGCCAAGAACGCTAGGCACTACACAACGAGGTGGTCTAAAACAGAATGGTAGCACTGAATGAAAGTAGAACGAGTGATAATATTCTCTATAGTAAATGAATTAGCCAAAATACCTTATCAAACAACGAGAAATAAATCAGGGAATGATGTTTTAAAAGATGCTTCCTCCTCCGCTGCATGTGACCCACCCAGCCATCCCAAATACTGTAGCATTGTGACTCACAATTTGGCTTTAGGAGAGGAAGATGCACAATCCAGGCAATTCGAGGTCTTCAAACTGAGATTGTGTCTACCCTGTCAGTACCGAAGGGAAAGTTACAATCCATATTCATTGACTTCTCTAAAGCTTTTGACTCGATTAGCAGGAAGAAAATATTGGAAAAACTAGACAGACTATTGAGAGGTAACAGCTACACGAAACGTCTTGTCAAAAGTATTTTAGGCTCTAACAAAATAGTCATTAACGATGCCATTACAACATCAAGCCCAATAGAGCAGACTACAGGCGTGCTGCTATAAGGAGACCCATTAAGCCCTCTGTTATTTATCACTGCTATGGCAGATAATATCACAGATATATTATCAGAGAGGGTAATCTCATTTATATATGCAGATGACATGGTGCTCACTTCAAGTTCACAGGTCGAATTGCTTTCTGCTCTCTACGCCTTAGAATGATGGGCGTTACACAATGACCTTAGGTTAAACAGAAACAAGACTAAATCTATGACCTTTAGGAAAGGGGGAAAGCCAGCAATTTTTCACACTGCAGGAAAACCGCTTGAGAGTGTACCACATTACAAGTAACCTAGTCCTACTTAGGTCCTACATTACAGTCAACTGGCAATGTTTTCACACTGCACATCAAGGATAGACCCAGCATCACTACCAAAGCCATCAACGACATAAAACATTTGACTAAGCTATCTATAAAAACAGCCTTAAAACTTTTGCGGTTAAAAGTTACCCGTATTGTGACTTATGGACTGGAGAGCATTTGGACACATTTAAATATGAAGTATTTGGAACAATATGGAGAAACTGAAGGCGACTTACATAAAGAAGGCCCTTGGTGTATCAAAGTATACACCTTCAAGACCGGTGTAAGAGGTGACTCGCGAGGTTTATAATGTAGAAGAACTCCGACTTCAAATGCCTCTACCTTCTACTCCAGGATATGTAAAACTCATGGACACACTAGAGTCAAAGAACATTGGTAGGATTTTTGCGCCACGGACGCTATGATTTTTGACGATTGGAAGAGTTGGGGGTACTACTGGAACAACTCCTCCCATGGTAACCCTCGCTGAAAACTGCTTCCTGGTGCACTGCCAGGCGTAACTAGTCGCACCAAACACTGTCATACCATTTAACTCTAGGTTGCAAGTCAGCTGATATGTCGTGATTCTTTTCATATATTTGATCGTACGTACCTCTGTGCAACGTTAAAGTATGGTATTTTCCAATAATACGGTAGGTTTACGGTCTACTTTATTTTCGAATTGAGATTTGTAATGAAGTAGCCTATTCTGCGTTTATGGATACGTCTTACATCAAATTTTGACATAGGCCTAAATAGCACATGACAAATACACGTAGGCCCTATTGTAGGTTATAAGTTATTAGTCACAGAATTATAACCTACGCCTAGCTTATATTACAGATTTCCATGGAAACGCCCAGATGTAGGCCTATTAAAGAAATGGGTTATAGCTGTGAATACTTTTATAAACATGCTACTTGTTTCATTCAAATAGAAACAAACCACTGCTTAAAGATGATGTGGTGCCTGCAATTTGCAATTTCCCACAGCATCGGCTTCAGCCACCCAAGAAAAGACCAAAAGTTATTGAACGACAAGTAGCCTAACATTTACTGTTACTTTCTTCATCAGCATAGGCATAAAATTTCACATTTTCCAGTATACTTTTATTATGTCAGTCTTGGAGATGATAAAAAGAATTCAGCTTAAGGGATCTTCCCTGCAGGACCTGTTCGTTTGCTGTATGACTTATGTGAGGTCGAAGTTTCGACCTGCTTTGAAGAAAAAGAAGCTTGTAGTTTTACGTGACCGTTAATCTTATGATCATGAGCCAAGGGACCTCCATTTTACATAGAATCCGAACCACAGGACATGGCATTTCACTTCGAAAATCTCACTTGCAATGACCGTGAATCGAACCTGGTCCACCTTGATGAGAGGTGAATAGCTTGACCACTGCACCACCACGCCCCATTGCTTTGAAGAATATTGAACATGTGGTTGTTTTGTATAAATAAAGTAGGCTATGTATTTTTGTTCACTAAGCATCTATTTAATTGTTTAGTTGTAGGCTTATGCATATTCACACACACATGAATGCTGCCTTTGAGTTAATAAAAATGTTGAATACCAATTAACATATTTTTTGTTCTTTATTGTTAGTCATTCCCAGCCTAACCTTATTTTTATTTTATTTTAATGTATGTACGGCTTGTATTTTTTGCCAGTAGGCCTATAGTTATTGTGTATGCTGCTTCTGATCTAAGGATAAAATGATGAACAATCAGGCTGCAATATAATATTGCATGTTGGCGTATATTCCTAGCCATTTTAAGTATCAAATTACTATGATATTTTGAAATATGTATTTCGGCATAAGTTCCGTTTAGTTTACCGTTCGCCTAAATGTTCAAAAGTACCTCTTTTACTTGTATCTCGTCGTACGTACGTACATCATCCTTTCGTTCGTATACGTCAAACTCTCCTCCTTGACGTGCACTACCAGGCGTAACTAGTCGCACTTTCCTCCCATACAGTCGGCATTCCAGTATTACTTAGAGTTCAGTGGCTGAGACGTATTCTCACGCATGTTGCCATACATAGTTTCCGTTATAAAATGTGTCGCACGAAAAAGTTCCATCATCCGTGTGACGAATGTTTGTGTGAGCGCTGTGGAGAACAATGTGGAAGATACCATGCTATATTCTGCACATTAAGACATGAATCTTTGATATTCCTAGGGAATAACAATTAGTTTACTGTATGATTTTAGATTTTATTCATTATATGCATGGCCATTGGCTGCAATAAATCTCTTATTATTATTGGCTATAGGTGAATTTCCAGCTGTGGATGCCATTATTCACATCAACCATCAACAGAACAGTACTGCAAACCTCACCATTACGGTACTAGCCGCACCAACACCCGACCATTCTAACCTACGTTTTGTCCAATCCAATGGTTACAGCCTAACGCGTCCAGATCAATGGTTTTGTATCAACCTGCCCCGATAGCTGCGCGCAATCAAAGCCGCAACCTTCGATTTGTACAATCCAATGGGTTTTTACAATGGTTACAGCCTAACGCATCCAGAACAATGGTTTTTGACAATGGTTACAGCCTAACGCGTTCAGATGACTGCCTTTTTTTTTTTAACAACAGCGATCTGCTAATAGATGTTGTCTCCTCCGCTGTCTATAACCCACCCACCATCCCAATTTATAACACGACTTAGGCCTATATAGTGAAATTTCAGTTGTGTCGGCCATTGTGGGCGTGGCTTATTTGACAAATAAGATATTGCCAACCCTACTTATACAGTAAACACGGCCTTAGGTTGTTTGTTTTGAGCGTAGAGAGCTGTGAGAGCGCACTCGCTTCTATCTGTATCAGGACATCCTGAACTAACTCCAACAGATGGTGCACAGGTACTATCATTAGTTCTTTATTTCAAATAGCATTTGCCAATAACACACAATTGATGTTACAAACTCTTTAAAATGAAAATTACTGTATTATGAACTTGTCATTCTTCAAATTCGATGTGTATGGAATTCCAACGGCCATAAATTCTATCTTATTAATGTTTTTAATACAAAAACAAACCTAATCTGGGGTTAACGCCCCAGGCCCCCTAGCTTGTGATACTAACAGTAGCCTAATTCTATTTACATACCTGCCGCATTTTAAATCACTGCTTCCATCTGCAGTACCCACTTAAATTTGCCCACAAGCACACAAAGATTCTTGATTCATGATTTTTATAGAATATATTTACACTTCAAGAACTTGACACATTAGAAGACACTGACACTGCTGGTATGTCATTAAAACTACCATCATCTACTTTAACAAACAGGAGTTGTTTAGGATGGTTGATTTGGGAAAATTGTCGAAATGGCATCAGGGGTTGGTTTGGCAATTTTCATAACCACAAATTTAGGTTCGAAATGTTTAAGTTAACACATACAACTGTTTTAACTTCGAATATTATCCCGGTGAATATTTCTTATCCACTTCTCTTTCAAAGATTTGTCTTTAGGAAATTTAAAAGTTGAAGTATCTTCAGCAGTATTAAATTTACAGGCGGGTACACAGTAATGACAATAAACAGCCAATACTTCTCACATTACGTATCATCGGAATTTATAATTATTCACAGTGCACTACCCTACTTAAGGTACACTATTACAATAAATGACAGCTCGAAATCACTTGAGATATGCGACATTTGAACGAAATTCTCGCAGCAGACCCACTTAAATGTTGGTTCATCAAATGTAAACAATCCCCTAAGATTTCCGCCATTTTCTACGCTATCGATAGTGGCATTGCGGTCTGAGATATTGTAGTCGGTCTTGGCTAAACTTTATTAAAAGTAGGCCTTTAAAGGCTAGGTTATTTAACAATTTGTGTTCTGCTATGGATGCTGAGCATACCCAGTTGCTGTTGCACACAGAAATAAGATAGCTATCCCGCGGACGTGTCCTCCAAAGATTCTATGAACTCGGAGAGGAGTTTTTTTTTTTTACCTGTGCAGAGTCCGAGTATGCCAATTTTCTTATTGATGACTCCTGGTGTTCCAAAGTGGCGTTTTTAGCCGATATATTTCAGAAATTGTATGTTTTGAACAAAGGCATGCAAGGAAAGCGAGAGAACATTCTCACGTCTAAGGACAAAATCAACTCTTTTCAACAGAAGCTTTCCTTGTGGATATCCAAAATAAGAAAACAAGAAACATGGGATATGTTTGACCTCACAAAAGATTGCCACATTGATTTGAATCTTTCCTATCTAATTTTGAAAAGCCTACGTCAGCTTGAAAACGACCAACAAATATTTTCCTTCTCTTGACGTATCTTCAATGGACTGGGTGAGGAATCCTTTTATTGATTCTGCATATGAAACTGCATCTCTTAGTACTGATGAAGAGAGTGAACTGATTGATGTCAGAAATGATCGCGATATTAAACTGCAGTACAGTAAATTGGTTGAAGAAGCTGAAGCAAAGTCGAAATTGAAGAAATCTAAAATGAATGTTGACATTGAATCATTTTGGATCCCTCTGATAAATGAATATCCGTTAATCTCAAAGAAGGCAATGAAAGCAATAATACCATTTTCAACGTCTTATATCTGTGCCTTCTCGTCAATGAATGCCATGAAGACAAAAAAAACTTTCACAGCTGAAGACTTTGGAAGACGACATGAGGGTGTGCTTGTCAACCATCCGACCCAGAAAAGATCTTTTAATTAAGGGACATCAGGCACAAATATCCCACTAGCAGTAGTAAGTTTTAGCTTCACACTTAATATCATAAAACACCTTTTATGAATTTTGTATTGTACTGTCATGATTTTGGTTCCTCTCAATATTGAAATATATGTTTATACCAAAATGCAGTTTTCATATTGATCCCTTTTCCGTTAAAAGAAGCTATTTATAATTATTTAAGTCTTACCATGCAAAGACTATGCCACTATATCATAATAAAACATATTGAAATACCGGTACGCAAATCAAGTGTGCCGTGACTACATGTGGACTTAAGTCAGTGTGCCGCGACGTAAAAAAAGGTTGGGAATCGCTGACCTAGAATATTAGTGGGAAACTATGGAAAACCACTTCCAGGATGGCTGAGATGGGATTCGAACCCGTCTCTTCTCAGTTTTGCCTCACGACGCTGTGTACCCTGTCCCAGCCCTCAAACCAGAATTAAATTTCTACGCAGAGCCGGGAATCGAACCCGGGCCTCCGCGGTTACAGCCAAGAGTACTAGCCACTACGCAACGAGGCGATCTTTTTTGTGTGTTTACTGTTTACACTGGCTGAAACTCTTGAGAGAATGCTATCTTTCAAAGATTATCTAACAAAGACTGCTGACAACCGCAAGACATTTTTTTGGAAGCTTTGTGGTTCTTCTTAAGTTAGGGTCGAACACCAATACTCTCTGTTGCTTAGCTGTTGACTTCGTCTAATCTGTCACTGAATACTGTACCCCAGTTTGGATAAAGAGCTTGTTGTTGCGACATTGTGTTCATGTAGTCCCGTGTATTTGGGCGTGTGTGGAATTCGTTTAATGAATTTTGTTATTGTGATGGCTGTATTAGTGTGTGTATTTGTAATTCAGATGAGAATTGGGAAGGAGGCAGCCATGCCCTTAATTTAGGAACCATCCCGGCATTTGCCTGAAGTAGAAGTGGGAAACCACGGAAAACTACTTCCAGGATAATTGGGTTGGGAACTGAACTCACCTCTTCTAAGTTTTGCCTCAGACGTGACAGCCAAGAATACTAGCCACTGCGCCACGAGATGGTCGGATAGCTCTCATGTCAAGATAATAGATGTACAACTTAAATACTGCGTCTGATCTCGGGAAAAATCTGGCCAACTTCAATTCATTGGCTCCAAGTACTAAGTCATAATCCTCCACCTCACCCACGCAGATGCAACTATTGGCCTTGTGAATACACGAAATTTGTAAAAAAAACACCAATGACATGAAGACATTGCTCATCCACGTATCAATAAGCTTAATTCGAGACATTCAACCAACTGTCCGACAGAGAATCTAGTAGCTACCAACTTCTACATTCTTGAGACATGGTCAAATGAATAGACACAGTTAATGACCCCAGAGGGTTGTGAAATGGCAAATCAGGGCGTCTCCCAACTCATCTTAAAAGAATACCCTGAATATTCCCTGATTTTTCCAGGATTAATGAGAGAATTCCCTGAGTAAAGACTGCTACACAATCGCCCAGGAACAGGAAGTGTGATGAAATGTACACTATTTTTGGGTTAGTTTTAAGTGCTCTCCATGAACAAGAAGCAAAATGTAATTCAGGAAAGCAAATGGAAAATAGGATTAAGTTTTATGTTTCCTGTTCTCGGTAATTCTAGGAGCCAAAATGATGTGAGCAATGGTGGCACAAGGGAAACAGTTGTGAAAATAAATTTATTTCAATAAATATTATAAGTGAACTTATTGTCCAGTAAAATAAGCAAGGCTTGTTAAGTCATGCTGTTTTCACTACGGTAAATGCCTCCAATAAAAGGGACAACGGGAGGTTGAATACACACAACAAGGTGTCACCATATGAGTGGGATCATCTTAGACCAATATTTAATTTGTAAAACCTTTCGTTCCCATTGAAATCACTAATCCTACGTCGCAGGAATAATGATATTCGGGAATGATGATATTCGGTAGCATACGTCTGAATATAGGCCGACACAGTAATTTACACATATCCAAGGGACGAAGGGAGGCATATTCCAAGTTCACACTCTCAATTAGGTCCACCTCGTCATGACAGAAGTAATTGAGTTAATCAATTTAGTAATTAAAATTGATAAATACATTTAAATGAAGGAAATCATTATGAATGATGTTTCAACAGGCCAGAACACACTATTATCAGTCTAAAATAATTTAACCAAGTCTGCTTGATAACACAAGGCAGAGTTTGAAAGGTGTTACATAAACATTTCCTGGGCGCAATTCAAAACAAAATTGGACATAAGTTCTAGCCTAGCCAAGGAACGTAGGAGCAGATAATAATCAAAGAATACCGGGTTGGAAAAGCCGCGCAAACAGTATTGTCAACCCAGGTCTAACACATTGTTGCCCGGGCGCGCGTTACTCTATTCCTTACTGGGGACCGGGCAACTAAAGTACACCTAGCATGAAAAGTACGCGTACCTTTACTTACTTGCCCATCCATCAACCTCATCGTCACTGCTATCATTGTCAATTTCACACGTATTATTATCGTAAATAGACTAGTTTGAACTGATTGTCGCACTGTCAGTATAGTTCGGAAGGGATGTTGTGACGCTTCAAGGTCGAGCAGCAGGGGGAGACCAGACAAGTTTCCAGCCACGTATTAAGGGTGGGGGGAGAAGCTGTCCCAGTGGCTTTACGTTCGTCGCTCTGTTAACTTCGCAAGTGTGTATGCTGTATACTCGCAAGTGCAACTATTTTGAATGTGGTTTAAATATTTTTCATGATATATAATACCTTTTAGAATTGTTATCCTGGAATATTTTTGTAATACCGTATATCTATTCTTTAGTCAGAAACATGGCAGAAAGAAAGATTGGTGGGAAGATCATTCACAGCCAGGCAAGAGAGTTTATTTGCAATATATATGACTTTATGAAATGAGAAGCAGAAGAAGGTCCAATTTTATTGAAATAAGAGCAAAAACGAGTTCCCGAAGCAACCGGAATATTCCGCAGAAGTGTTCAGAGGATTTTAAAAGAAAACCAAACCAATTTGGAGGATGGACAATCTTTCTCAACGCCGCGTAAAAACCGATCGAAGGAAAGAGTTAAAACGGAAATAGATGACTTTGACAAATTCGTAATTAGAAGAACTATTAATGAATTCCATGTAACACATGGTCAACGTCCAACGTTACAAGCTTTATTACCAATTTTAATGGAGAAAGTTGACTTTAAACGTTCGAAATGGGTCAAGTAATGAAAACTTTAGATTTTAGGCGGAAGAAATCGTGTGATAACAGGAAAATTCTGATAGAAAAATCTGACATAAGGACAAAGAGACTAGCCTATTTGAGATCAATCAAACAGTACCGGAGTGTCAAACGACCCATAGTGTATATGGAGGAAACATAATTAAATACACTCTTCTTTTTCCTATCAATAATGCTAAACATCTGCAATAAGTATGTATTGGGGAGCGTGATAGCGCAGTGGCTTTGCTCCTCGGCTTTCACCCGGACGGCCGAGATTCGAATCCCGGTGACAGCAGGATGGAATTTTCACATGAAAAATCACGTGGCGCCGGGAAGGGCATCCGGCCTTAAATCCCCGGTCAAATCCAAAATGAGCCTGGTTGGCTTCGGTGACTCCAATTCATTGGAAAAAGCCGAAGAAAGTTTATCTGCAATAAGTATGTACGAAGTGTTGTAACTGTATTTATTTCAAATTTATATGTCACTGCTTTATATTAAAATAATATCTATTAAGTTATATTCTTTGCCGATATATTGTTGCAATAAGTATGTACATATCATTTAAGATATTTTATACATGCCCGATGAATGAGTGATTGATTACACGGGACGGCGAAAACAAGCAGTGACCAGTTGCGCGCTGACAGCTATTTTTCTTTTCTGTTTAACAACCCGCAGACAGAAATCTATTCGTCCCACAAACAAGAACTTTTTCTAACATTAAAATTCAACTCATTGCCTCAAACTTTTACGCTTACACAATTTATTTAGCCCAAAAATGCGAAAATTTACCGCATACTAACTTTTCCATGCCATTTAGATCATTTAATAAATAGGATCAACTTTTAAAGCATCATTACATGTTCATAAATTATTTAATATAACATTGTTTTTAATATTTTGCATCCCAGATTCCTGTTCTATAAATTTGCGAAGTTTCAGAATTTTATTTTCATTTCAAGTGGTCTAATTCTTGGTGTAACCGAAGTGCTCAATTGGCGCACTTACTCTGTAGTTCATTTAAAGCAGCTATAACCTTCCGGCTCCCTGTTCCCTGCTCCACAACCCCCACTACTTTCGCTTCAACTTGACCTTGAAGCGTCACAACATTCCTTCCAAACTATACCGAAAGCATTATCGAGACAACAATATATCTATCTGAATTTCGTTCAACAAAGACCTTAGTTTGTAAATAACAAGTAGTATTTTGATTAATGAACGGAGGAGAGGAGAAAATTACACAAGAATGAAGCACTGTAAGAAAACGTTAATTTACGTAGCCGGTCGTACGCGCAGTAATACGAAAACTACGTAAATTAACGTAGCCGGTCATCACCCAGTAGTAGTCAAAATTCGATCGCTAACGAGAGTTTAAATAGTCCCTAAATCTCTACTTGGTATAAAAAGAAAATAATGTATTTATGATCAAAGGAAGCCAAGTAGTAACGATATCAGTGAAAAAGTCGGAATAAAAACTGGCATCCGTGCGCTTTTTAAGATTACGCTGGGCAAACCGTTAAAAATATCAATATACTATGAGTGTAAGAATTGTTCAGCATGAAATGTTCTACAAAAAAGTCCGCGAGAGCATATCTCTATCTTCAATACATCGCCCACTATACGTGTTTTTTAGATTGGATGGGAGGGGGATTTGTGTTGCATGCACCTCGCCATTCTTAAATTACGTCTGACAAGATATCGTTGCTCATGCTATCTCCATGATAATTTAATGGATAGTCCAGTCAGTGATTTTAACCCATCACGCCGAGACGTAAAATGGATATAGGCCTAGGTAGTAGTTCATTGACATCGGGGGGAAAAAAGCGCTTGTCATGAAATGCATTCATAACTGTTTCCTAGCGAAGCTAGTATAAACAATACTAAAATTAAACTATTTTGTCGCCAAAGTTGCTACATCTACCGACAAAATCGCTAAATTGGCAATACTGATCGCAACGAACAAAATGCTCTAGGCCCAATAAAATGGCGTAGTTGGCTCCTGCGCAGAAGGCTAACGGAAAGGTTGCCACATCATGCGTTCAGTTGAGCTTGAGAAGGCACTGCTCATTGGCTGAGCACTGTCATCAGTAGCGAGCGATAACTTCCCGAGAAATTCGAAAGTATTGCTTCCACTTTTACGGGATATAGCCAAACTGAGAAAAATCCCTGATTAACAAAGAAATTCCCTGATTTTTCCCTGATTATTTCAGAAATTCATAATTCCCTGAGAATTCCCAGTTTTCCCGGGTTGTAGACACCCTGCAAGGAAGGCCACCTGGAATTTACCACCTAGAGGGATCTGGACCAAATTAAAAGGAACCTTGTAGTTTTATGCGATCGTTAATCTCGCGATCATGAGCCACGGGACCTACTTTTACATGGAATCCGAACCGCAGGACATGGCATTTCACTTCAAAAATCTCACATGTATTGACCAGGAATCGAACCCGTCTACCTAGGTGAGAGGCAAACAGCTTGACCGCTGTGCCACCACGGTAATTCAAATCGGGTTCGAATACACCACCTTCTTTACAAGCGCATGAAATACCTTCTTGTGATTGTAGCGCTGTCAGACAAACAGTGAGGCATATCATTCAGACTACCCTCTGAAATTCTAAAGTGGTGATGTAAGAAATCTGTACCAAGGAACACTACAGTCAATATTGTCTACACATGTTTAATTTGTACATTTAGTTGTAAATTCTCCTTTGTAAGTAATATGCCACAAAGAAAATAAAAAAATGAATGAATAACATCTACAGCAGGAATACAGAACTTTGATCAGAACATCAGACTCTCTCCAGTCATTAACAGCAAAAGGAGTAGGTGTGAAATGGACTCGAGACCGGAAGACCATTCACAGTGCCAGGATGAAGAAATACTGGGCTAAGATGAAAGCTGCCAGAGATAAGAACCACGTGGTCCACAGCCGGCCCAAACGGAACTAAAAAATTAATGATTAAATACGTCCCTGCCCCTCCACCCATAAGGTTTCTGGTTATCAAGACCTGGATAAGTTGGTTCACTTATAATTATTATTACCACGAGTCACTTATAATTATTAGTTATTACCACCAACAAACAGCGGTAGCTGGGGCCCAGTTATCTGCGGTCTCGGTAGACGTGGGTTCGAACCTCACCATTGGCCGTCCTTGAAATGGTTTTCCGTGGTTTCCCATTTTCAACTACAGACAAATGCTGTAATGTGCCACGGCCGCTTCCTTACAATTCCGTTCATAGTTTCATTCATAATCATCTCTCATTAACTCCTCTCATGAGGTTGGCGACAGGAAGGGCATCCGGCCGTATAAACCACCCACCACAAGAGAGCGAAAAATCATCTCATCTGAGTCCCAGTTGAAATGGGAATAACATGCATTATAGTTATTATTATCACCATATTATTACCGACAGCAGTGGCTATGCTGGCTAAAGCGCAGCATTAGGTCATGGGGCCAAGCTCTCTGCCGACTCGGTAGACGCGTGGGTTCGAGCCCCACCGTCGACCGTCCTTGAAATGGTTTTCCGTGGTTTCCCCATTTTCAACACCAGGCAAATGCTGGGACGGTATCTTCTCACAGGCCACGGCCGCTTCCTTCCACATCCCTGCCCAGTTTCATTCATCTTCATCCATTCCATCTCTCATCCCGACGCGCAGGTCGCCCACGGGCGTCGACTTGAAAGACCTGCATTCGGCCTCTCAGGAGGCTACACGAAAAAAAAAAAAACATATTATTATTATCATCTTATCATCATCAGGAATTCATCACCGACAGGGGTTGCTACGCTCGCTAACGCGCAGTGCTAGGCCATGGGGCCAAGCCATCTGCGGACTCGGGAGACGTGGGTTTGAACCCCACCGTCGGCCATCCCTGAAATAGATTTCCGGCGTTTCCCCACTTTCAACTCCAAGCAAATGTTGGGACGGTACCTTCGGACAGGCCACGGCCGCTTCTTTCAACATCCTTGCCCAGCTTCATTCATTTCATCTCTTTATGAAGTAGGTGTCAGGAAGGGCTTCCGGTCGTAAAAACATCCGCCACTTTCATCGCATCACATCCACGACCCCGTTAAACGTGAATAATAAGGGGTAGACATACATACATCATCGTCATCCATCCTCATCGTAAGCAACTAACCAAGACAATTAAAGAATTCCAAGTTTCTTTTTCTGTTAATTTGCCTTCGTGTAGAGCCTGGCACTCATACCCTTCGTACATCTCTTCCATGATTCTGATGATCTTTGTTGGAATTTTATATTCCTCGAGGGTCTTCCACATGATTCTTTGATTTACGGAGTCGAAAGCTTTCTCGAAGTCAACAAATGTGAGGTAAAGGGTATTCCGCCACTCCACACTCTGCTCCATGATGATTCAGAGGGTGTTAATGAGATCCACACAGCTGCGATGTTGTCGAAATCCAGCCTGTTCCTTCCGAAGCCTTTTTTCTACGCAGTCTTTTATACGATTCAGGATGACTCTTGCCAGTACTTTGCTTGGAATGGACAGCAAGGTGATTCCCCTCCAGTTGTTACAGTTTGTGGTGTCCCCTTTCTTCGGTAACTTGACGATCAACCCCTTCTTCCAGTCGGTTGGTATTTTCTCCTCCTTCCAGATCTTCTCCAACAGCGGGTGCAGCAGATTGATCGTGATATCCAGGTCTGCTTTCAATACTTCCGCTGGGATATTATCCAGACCTGGTGCCTTCCCGCACTTCATCTGCTTCAACGCTGTCCGTATTTCGCCCCGAGTTGGGGAGTCGAGGCTGATGTCCGGGTCACTTTCTGCTTCCTCTTCATCTTCTCCTCGCTGCTTACTTTCTGGTCCTCTATCTCTATTAAGAACCTCCGCAAAGTGTTCTCTCCATCTAGTCAGCTGCTGTTCACAAGTCGTGAGGATCTCGCCCGTCTTGCTCTTCACAGGCCTAGTTTTATTAAAACCTTTCTTCGAAAGCATCTTTGTGATGCCATAGAGCTCCTTAACGTCCCCCCTTCTTGCCGCTTCTTCTGCTTTCACCGCCTGCTCATCAATCCACCTCCTATGATCCTTCCGCACACTCCTCTTTACCTCCCTGTTTGCTGTTGAATACTCTGCTTGTGTGATAGCCTTCTGCTGCCTAGTCTTGCAGGTGTTGAGCTTGGCCTTAATCTCCTTTCTATAATTTATCTTGTCCCAGGTCTGATCGGATATCCATTCTTTCCGCAGGTAGTTCTTGTACCCGAGCTGCATCTCACTGGTTTCCACAAAGATATTCTTTACCTCGCTCCACACAGTCTCCACATCCTTCTCTGTCTCGGAGTCCAACACCTGGAATTTATTTCTGAGCTCCAGTTTAAATTGGTCCAATCTCTGCTGGTTCTTAAGCTTGCCCACATCAAACTTGTTGTGCCGAGTGATAAACTTTCGGCGGACTGCCACGATCTTCATGCGGAAGTTGGCAACCATAAGATGATGGTCACTACCGACATCCGCTCCTCTCTTGTTCCTAACATCTTCCAAGCTTCTTCTGAACCTCCTGCTCACTGCGATGTGATCAATTTGATTTTCTGTGACTTGATCAGGAGACACCCAGGTGACCTTGTGGCACAGAAAAGATAAAGGTCAGTTCCGGAGTGAGACAGGGGTGTGTCCTTTCCCCCACTCTGTTCCTGTTGGTCCTGGATAGTGTGATGAAGAAGGTAATGGGAGGACGGAAGAGGGGTATTCAATGGGGTATAAATGACAGGCTTGAAGATCTGGATTTCGCGGACGACATTTGTCTTATGGCACAACGGTACCGAGACATAGAAGATAAGCTGGGGAGGTTGCAGAGAGAAGCAGAACGTGCAGGACTGATGATTAACACCAACAAGACCAAAGAGATGAGGATAAATTCTGACGTCACGACTAGCTTGACAGTCAACGGAAAGGAAATTGAGCGAGTTGAGTCCTTCCTCTACCTTGGGAGTATAGTCACAAATGATGGGGGAGCAGAGAAAGATGTTCAAAGCCGTATCAGGAAGGCAAATGGTGCCTTTGTCCAGCTCTACCCCATCTGGAGAAATAGAAACATTTCCAGGAAGACCAAGCTCCACCTTTTCAATAGCAACGTTAAGTCGATTCTTCTCTATGGCTGTGAAACATGGAAAGTCACAAAACCGATCAACAACCAGCTACAGGTGTTCATTAACAGATGTCTGCGTCGCATCATGAATGTGAGGTGGCCGGACATAATCTCAAATGAAGATCTTTGGACCATCACCAATCAACAACCGATTAGCATCCAGATCAAGGAGAGGAAATGGCGCTGGATCGGTCACACACTAAGGAAGCCGGACGGAGCTGTTGAGAGGGCGGCGCTAGACTGGAATCCTCAAGGTGCCAGGAAGCGAGGTCGACCTAAGAAGACCTGGAAGAGGACGATCGAAAATGAAATTGCAGAGGTGGACAAGAACTGGAGTCAAGTGAAGAGAATAGCCAGGAACCATACTGCGTGGAGAAATTTCGCCAAGGCCCTATGCTCCGGAAGGAGCAGCAGGAATTAACATAACATAACAAGTTTCTTTTTCTGGCACTGACAGCGGCCATCCTCAGTGTGAAGTTTGCTGTTTTTTTCCCACCCTCCATTTACCCACATTCCAAAATGGCACCATATTTCATGTCCCATGGCATCTGCTCAATCCTAGACCACAATAAATACAGCCACGCATACTGCTACAAATAGCAGACGAACACAGTTTATCAGATAAATTTAACACACACCCAAATACAGCGGGCTGATGGTCAAGATTTACTAACAACCATCACCATATTTATTTTCATCTGCCTCGTGGCACAGTGGTTAGCAACCTGCGAAGAGTGGGGTTTCGATTCATACCTCAGCCATCCTGGAAGTGGTTTTCCTCTTTTACTTCAGGCAAACGCCGAGATGGTTCCTAACTTAAGGACACGGCCGTCTCTTTCCCAATCCTCACCTGAATTAAAAATAAACACACTACTACTACTACTACTACATTGGCCCATAATAACACAGTATATGTATTATAGCCCTTGTGTGAACACTTCCAGAAATATTTGGACAATACTAGTTTACAGGTTCAGACAACCTCTTGCATTTGGGAATTTCATACTAGGTAGCTTGAGGCTATGTTTCCAAGATTAACCAAGATGATAACAAAATATCCAGGAGACATTCCTCTGGAGATTTTGTTCTAAATGCATTCTAAATAAATAGCATTGCACATGGTCTTACAAGGTTGCTGTATTGCTGGCACAGTTTTATTGATCTGTGCCATCTACCAATTAACTTAAGTTCTGTAAAGGGAAGATAATGGAAGATAAAACTGAAAATTGCCTAATTCAGTGTTTATGTTTTGATTGTATCTGGACTGGGACAAGATCGTGGAAGAAGAATGGTGGAAGGAAAGAGGAAAGTGGAGAAGTGCCATAAATACCCCGACCCGGCAGGAGCTGGATAAGGGGAAATGATGATGATGATGATGTATTTTATGTATTTTGAATACAAAATACTCATGAAAAGTAATTTCGATGCATATAAAAAAATACATGTTCCAAAATGTATTTTAGATACAAGATACAAAAGTATTGAAAATATGTATTTTAACCTTTTCATTGCTAATATTGTGAGAGACTCAAACCCCTCTATGCTGAATAAATTTTTAAAAGTATGTTATTCAGATGAAGTTGCCGACTAGATATCTCGGGCGCAGCAAGGACGTGACGTTCTACCACACCCGAGATATCTCGGGCGTAGCAGTGTAAAGGTTAAATACACGTATTTTTGATGTTTGATTCTGTGTAGAGTAAATGGACTCTTTTAAAAATAATTGCAATTCAATAATTCAAGCACTATGTCGTTCATTGCATTCAAAGCATCATAGGCATAGTTGCCAGTCTAAAGATTATATTGTAAAGTCTGGCGACTTGAACATTTATTTCAGTAACAATATTATTCTTTTTATAAAATTTCTTAAAAGTATAGGTACTAAAAGTTAGTTTATAATTAAAAAAAGATACTAATAGGAATGAATAATATTATTAAAAAAAGTTTTTTTTAATTTATTTACATATTTTACGCCCACATTGGAGCACTTAAATCAATACATTTGAGTAAATTTCTTCTTTTTCTCCTCCCAGAACTTTCTCATCCTCTCCGACCTGGAAGCCCTTTGTGTGTCCGATATAGTAAATTGTTTCTGTTCAACTGTTATTAGTTTGAGACTTATGCTTTTGTTCTTCAAAATCCTCTTCTCTTCTCTGTCTATGATTTGTTGCTGAGTTATACCCAATTCTTCCAAATCATCCTGAACTTCTTTGAACCAATTATTATTGATTTTATTTTTCAAAAAGTAATCAAATAGTTGTTTCAATATCCTGGTTTCTGGCAATCTTGATATGTGACAGAAAAAGGAAATTCTTCTTTTACGCATTGTAGTTATTGATTCACATTCACGATAGACGGTGTTGTTAGGCAACAATCTCCACTGTCCATCAACTTGGTGTTTTTTTGTTAATAATTGTTCTAATAATTCTTCTGTCAGTTTTCTGTAATTTGTCTGTTGTAGATTTTACATTCAATTTGAATAAAGTTTCAGTAGCATAAGTTGCCTCTGGTTTAACTATGGAAATATAGTGTTTCAGCTTAGCGTTTATCGAAAGAGATTTCTTTTTATAGGTTGGCCTGGTAAGTCTTTGTGCTTGTTTAAATTTAGTTGTTCTGTATTCTATTGCTTCTTTTTCATTTGTGTTCCATGTTATTATTTCCCCAAGATATTTGAATTTCTGAACAATTTTAATCTCTATATTATTGTTCAGTTGAATGACTGGTAGAACAACTTTAAAAGTTGGCATGATTTCTGTTTTTTCAAATGAAATTTGTAATCCCATTTTTTTTGGCAATAAATTCTAGTTGGTCAATTTGAAATTTAGCCTCTTCTATTGTATTTGCAAGTAATGCTAAATCGTCCGCAAAAGCACCGATCTTGATAGTTGGTTGACATTTCTAGTTCCATTCACGCATAACCTTCTCCAATGCACAATTAAACAACAATGGTGAAAGTCCGTCTCCTTGTCGGAGTCCAGTTCTTATAGTGAATGATTCTGATAATTCACGTCTAAATTTAACTTTTGCCTTCGTATTTTTGAAAGTCATATTAATGAGGTTAACGAGTTTTTGGTGTAAGCCAAATTCTTTAAGGCTTTTCAGTAATGATTCACGATGGATACTGTCGTATGCTTTCTTAAAATCTACAAACGTGATGACTAGACCATTATTTCGAACTCTTTGGTGCTTCATTATCCATTTTAAACTAATGATTTGATTCGGACAGCCTCTACCTGGTCCAAATCCTCCCTGATATTCTCCAAGTTCTTGGTCGAGTTGTTCTTGGATTCTTGTGTATATAATCTTAGATAAAATCTTGTATGTAATATCAAGCAAGGATATCCCCCGATAATTATTTGGATCGGAGCGATCACCTTTCTTTCAGTAACAATATATTATAAATTTTCTATTGTTTTAAGAGGAATCCAACAACTTAATGACAAAGATACAACTTTATCTGTTGAAAACATACTATTTTAGTCCTAACACTCTTCTTAAATCTGGATTGGTGATTCTGAAGACATCTCCTATCACAAACAAATAACATTCACTTTGTGTGCTGATGGTAGAAGTTTCAAACAGCATAGTATATTGAGAAATGTTCCTAAAATAAAGCTTGGAAATGTGAAATGTATTACATTGTCTCACACGTATCTGAGCACATTCTCTAAAGCTGGTGAAGGTTATCTATATTTTATAGAGATCTATAAGTAAATATCAGAAAATGTATTAAAAGTTTCACAAACACAGAAAAGAAATATTTTCCCCCCCCAGAAGGTTCTTAAAACTTTACCTCAAATTCCATGTATTGTCTTACATTCAGTTAGAATAAGAAGGGTTTTCAGCCTGAAGGCTGGTTTGCAACTCCAAAGAGACAATCCTGAGCCAGAGTTTACTTGTGGTAGGGTGGCCAGCTCCTTACCACTACTCCTTCCCTTCCCCCAACAACAGCACGTGGCTCCCAGGACCAGTCATCCATCCAATTTCTGACCATGCCCAATGTTGCAACATGGCCAAGCCATTGGCAGACATTCAGTTACAAATGTAAACTATGGAAAATTATTGGGAGAGGTAGTTACAAGTGAAACACACTATTAAGTCAGAGAATAAGCTGTGAGGAAATGGGACTTCAAAATTTGTATCTATAACTCATTTCCTCATAGTGTATTCTTAAATCATTGGGTCCTCATATGTTGCAATGCTATGAGGTTACAGTAATGTCCCTATGATATTAGTTCAAATTCCTTGTACATTCATCAGACATAAATACAGTATAACCCCGCTCTAACGTTCCCGCAATTCACAATATTTTTCCCCAGTCCCTTCAATGTCCATATATTTTCAATACAATCTGGTCCCCGCTTTTACGTGAATGAAATTTTAAATTTCCTGCAATCTACAGCTAGTAGACCAGCGAACATAGAGAAGACAGCGATTTTAAATAATAATAATTAGTTGATATAACAAAGCGAACAACATGCCCATGAGGCGACCTTACATGTCGCCAGGCCGTGCCAAGCGGCTTATCGCTACCCTAAGGGAAATTAATTGTATGGCGTATTGAATGCAGGTGTAAGGCCACATGGGAGTGCTACTTTTTCCACTAAAAAGTGGTGATCATGTTAACAGATATCGATATTGGTCGCTGTCACTGAAGAGACAGTTTTGTTTGAGAACAAGTTTCAGTTAAACTCCAAAGCACTGGACATGCCGCATACTATGCAACTCTGGTGGTCTTTATCATTCAGCTTCAGCAGGTAGGCGCCCAGTGAGCGAGCAAAGCGCTGGGAGCAGTGACCGGCACTTTCACCAATAAGTGAAGAGCGAATTTCTCTTGACGAGTTAAGTTATGCAGCTCGTTGGTTGGTAATAACTAATTCACTTACATTCTCTTTGCTAACTGACACTCGGCAGCATATTCTTTGATGCAAATGACGGCTTGGTTTCATTCCTTGCATTGCGCTTTAAACTGGTGTTAACAACTTGATTTTCGTGTTTCTTATTAAAGTGGGCAGCTTGTTCAGAAATGGACAAACATAGGGGAAGATCATGTTTGTCGATAGAGAAGAAGTTACAAATTCTCAAGCAGATGGATAATCATCGTGAAACACGTGTTGATCTTGCGAAAACCTTAGAGTTATCAGCCTCGACGTTGAACACAATTGTCAAAAATAAAGACGCAATAAGGGAAGTGGCGAATGAAAGTGGACGAAATTGTAAGGAAGTATTCGACGTATAGCAAATATGGAGAGCTGGAGGAAATTATGGAAAACTGGTTTCAGACTACACGTGCTTCGAACATTCCAGTCAGTGGCGTGTTGTTGCGTGCAAGCGCGCAAAGTGGCCGATAGGCTTGGCATTGAGAACTTCTCGGCGTCAAAAGGATGGATCGACAGATTCAAAAAGCACTACTATGTGGTTTACAAAACTGTGTGCGGGGAGTCCAGTGCTGTTAATGAGGATAGTGTCAGTGATTGGCAAGAGGGTAGGTTGAAGGAGCTAACAAAACAGTACAAGCCTCAGGATATTTTTAACCTCGATGAAACTGGTATTTTTTTCAATGTCCTTCCATATAAAACTCTGGCTTTCAAATGGGAAAAGTGCCATGGAGGAAAGCATAGTAAACTTCGCCTTACTGTGATTTTAGATGCTAATGCTGAAGGCTCTGAAAAGTTTCATCCATTGGTCATTGGGAAATCGAAACGGCCACGTGGCTTCAAGAATGTGAAGACCCTACCCACTAGTTACGATTCTAATTAAAAGGCATGGATAACGTCTGACCTTTTTGTGAGGCAGTTGCATGCTCTTGATGCAAAGATGGGAGCGTAGAACGGGAAGATTCTTCTGTTTGTTGACCACTGTCCTGCACATCCACAGAACTTGCATTCGAGGACTGTGCAGCTTGAATTCATGCTGGCAAACTGCACAAGCAAATTGCAGCCTATGGACTTGGGAGTAATCCATGTCTTCAAGTCTTATTATAGAGGGAACATAGTGCATAGGGCATTGAGATTGATGGAGGCAGGAAAGTTGTCAACAATATCCGTACTTGATGCTCTACACTTCATTGCAAAAAGCTGGCTTCTTCAAGGACAATGAAGAAGGAATGAGGGTGGAAGGAGAAGAAGAAGAAGATGATGATGTGCTTACATCTGCATGGAAAGAGCTCCGTACTGCTTGCTCAGTGGATGATTTTGTGTGCATCCACAATGAAGTTGTCACCGCTGAAACAGTGTCTGTGAAAGATATGGTGGAATCACATATGCAGGAAGATGTAAGCCAAACTGAAGAAAGTGACAGTGAAGACGACTGTGAAGATAATAGTGTACCCTCTCATGCAATGGTAGCTGCAGCACTAAACACTAACAAAAAAACATTTCTGCTGCAGATGGAAATAGTGATAATTTTGATAATCTATACAAATTGGAAAAACAGATCGAGGTGATTCATAAAGAAAATGCGAAGCAAAAAACAATATTGGACTTTTTTTGCCAGAAGGTAGGCACTACAGTGTTTGTGTAATCAAATGTTAAATGGATATTGTAAGCTATTTTGAAATTCCAAAGTGTTATGTCAATAACAAGCTTTTGTTTTAAGAGTTCTATACTTTTTTGGCTCAGAGTGTTGGTTGGTACCTTCGTTTAGGGGCTGCGACAATGCGGTCATGTAGCCCCGTGTACTTTGGGTGTGTGTAGAATCTGTCTGATAAGCGGTGTTAATTGTGATGACTGTATTAGTGTGTGTATCCGTTTTAATTCAAGTAAAGACTGCAGACATACAATTTTTACAAGTAGTTCCTACTTTTGCCGCCAAACGCCACCATCAACGACCAACTAGTTCAGAACTTAGTTACCAGATGCAACCACAGTCGGCTCTTGACGACGAACGTAGGAACCTAAGAACGTTAGTCAAATGTTTAACCTATATATAATTTAGCTTCAAACAGGTGTAATTAGTGGAAGGTTCTTTAACATGCCATAAATCTATGACATGGGACCGCCGGCTTTACTTCCCCTACGAAGGAAGGAATACTGAGGGATTTTTAACTTTCTTAAAAAATCCAACGACTACGGCTGGGTGGCTCAAGAGTGCGTATAAAAATGTAACCTAATGATTTCCCACAATTTACACTTTCTCTTCATTTACACTTCTTCAGTTCAGACCCTTGAAAAGTGTAATTATTTCAATTATTTAGAAGTATTTGAAATTTGATACTGTGCCATTACACTCATTTGGAGTTAAAAAAAAATCCTCTCGGCACGCCGGAAGGCGGAGGTAGATTTCACCGGGCAAACTAGCGATAGGCTATATTAGGCAAAATATGCAGGTTTTCGTAGAAGGATCAGACCTAATTTATTGCAAGAAAGTATTTTACAATTGGAGCTTAATTAACTTTTTTTTTCGTCTTTCTATGCATATTTTTAACATTTTATTGTCTTATGGGGATGGTAACCTTCTTATCATTTGGGGTCCATTTTTATATTTGTGGTCACACTGTACTATGCATGGTTTGGAACTGACGTGTAACTATCTAACAGTCTGTTACTTCTTCACGCAAAATTCTATCTCCCGCAGAGATGTTGATTGGTTCCACAGTTTAGGGGCTGCGACAACGTGGTCATGTAACCCCGTGTGTACATTGTGTGTGTAGAATCTTTCTAATAAACAGTGTTAATTGTGATGACTGTATTAGTCTGTAATTCAGGTAAGGGCTGCGGACGGTCAATTTCAAGTAGTAGTTCCTAATTTTTCTACCAAATACTACAGTCAACGATACCTAGCTGTGAACTTAGCAACTAGATGCCACCGCAACCAGCAACATGCAACAAACGTTGGAACTTCCCCTCCGAAGGAAAGCATACTGAGGGATTTTTAACGCTCTTAGAAAATCCGACGACTTCGGCCGGCTTTGAACCCGCGACCTTGGGCATAAAAGTTCAACATGCTACCAGTTACGTCACTGAAACCGCTTCCCACAGAGTCAGATGGAAAACTTAATGTGATCTCGTGCAATGGCGTTGTCATGGCAACCTCGGATAGCTCATCCCTCATCAATTTTGTACGGTTTTGATATTGCGCCTATTAAGAGAGATATGATTAATGTTTCCCAAAAACCCACTTTTTTCCACCCCTTTGGTCAATGGTTGGTGCTATCAAAAAACTTTCTAAAAATTCATACATTTTTGGCACTTATCCGACACATAGTACGA
Source organism: Meconema thalassinum (assembly GCA_946902985.2). Lineage (NCBI taxonomy): Eukaryota > Metazoa > Arthropoda > Insecta > Orthoptera > Tettigoniidae > Meconema > Meconema thalassinum. The sequence continues at coordinate 1,850,950,753 of OX336388.2, read as the reverse complement.
ACTTTGAATGGACTCGACATTTCGCGTTCTAAGAGAGTTATAGCGATATTTCATTTTTTCGAAAAAAGCCCCTCATTTTCACCCCCTTTGACCGATTTTGCCTATTAACTAACTCGACCGAGATTTTAAAGGGATACATATTATGTAAAAAATTCAAATTGATTGATGCAAAATTACGGCAGTTATCGTGTCCACAAGAAACTGATATATACAGGGTGTCCCACCTAACTTTGCGACCTCAAATATTATCGAAATGAAACAAGATTTGAAAAATCTACTTGCGCAGGAATGTAGCCACGTCAGGGGGTCACACAATGGGAGGATATGCACAATCCAGGAAATTATAATAATATCACTTTCAACGCAAAGTTACTATTGATTTTGCTAGAAAAAAAAACAACATGTATGTTCCATTTAAAAAGGTAACTTTGCGTTAAAAGTGGTATTGTTATAATTTCCTGGATTGTGCATAAATGTATCTTATTCTCGACTTCCAAGTGCCGTCAGCCATAATATTATAATACATTGCATATGTTACTCGTAAGCTTGAAAGTAGTCTATGATCACAATCGGCTAGTGGTAGTGAATGTATTGGTAATATTTAGGTAGTTGGCTACTGACCTATAGCCTACTTAGTAATAGGCAGATATATTTATATTAGGCCTATTTTTATTTGTTTCAGTCACGGTTGTGACATATTTGTGTGGAAGCCTTCAACGAACTTCAAGGGTTGTGCAACATGAATCAATCATCATTCTGAAGAACCATATACTCACATGTGCACGGGATATGCACTGCGCTTGAGTTACAGATGCACATTTTCAGAGAATACCTACAATATCTCTTGGCTCTCTTTTAGTTCTCGCCATTAGTTACTGCACCACTAAATGTCTGGGTGAAAATTACTGATGTACTTACGTTGGGTGAGACAAAGTCATTGTTCGCTACTTGGTTAGATGACACAGTTCGGGCGAAGCCACTGGTTGCAATACGTTATAAATATTGCTCGCAACTATAGCCTAGGCTACTTGTATTATTAATTCTGACTGAAAGTAGAACGCGGCTTATACACTTGCATCGGACATTAATGTGACTTTTACATACCTTGTGTCCTTGTTTCATCTTCTGGGCGATATTTCGTAATGAAATTAGGAACCCTGGTCACTACTGCACTTCATATAGGTGCATAAGTACATAAATATGCGTTTTTATTTATTGCTCTTTAAAAACGGCTGCCATGTTCCAACAGCGTTTGCATCTCGTTCAACTGTCAACAAGGCACACTCTAGCGGCACACACCGATGCGCACACATTGTTGCCAACATGTGGGATACAAGATCGGCTTCCTTTGGTCAAAAATGAATATTTTTTTTCTAAAATAACCTCCCTCGAGAACAGTGCAAACCGCATCAAAATCCATCCAGTGGTTCTCGAGATTACCCGCTTCCTTCAGTTCAATGGCTTATCCGACGAACTGTCAGAACACATCTCTGAAAAATACAACTCTAGAATAGACGACTGTCAGGACAAAACCATTGGCCGCTACTAGGCCAGGTGACTGTGTGGATGAAAATTACTGCTTTTAATACAAGCAAGGGGGTCTGGGGTATAAGCCTCAGGTTAGGTTTGTATGTAAAGCCAAACAATAATGTTGGCACTGCTGAAAAATGTAATAACACCCTTTAGCGATAAAATGTTCAACTCTTGTATCTTAGTCACATTACATAAGTTACTGTGCATAGACCAATAATTTTTAGGCAGTGAGGCGCTGGTTTTGCCGATTAGTTCGAAACATGGAATCCTTGGGATCAGCGTTCATTACAGTGGTAAATACAGTTCTACATACAAAACAAACCTAACCTTGGGCTTACGCCCAGACCCCCTTCCTTGTAGTGCAATCAGTAATTTTCATCCAGTCTAACCAAGTAGCGACCAATGGTTTCGTCCAGACAGTAGTCTAACTAAGAAGAACCCGATTTTTTTTCCCCACATAATTGCAACATTAGATGTGCCGTCTAATGTAGGCCTATTTTGTATCGGATATGTTTGTAACTAATGACGTCAATGTGATAGTTGTGGCAGTTTCACATACTAAATATGCTGTCGAACATGTTAAATATACAATAAATAAAAACATATTTAAGTAATTTAGCACATATATCCGGTGCAGAAGTGATCAAGGTTAGTAGTTACAATATAACTTCATCCCCCCCCGGCCACCAAAATATGAAATAAGGTATGAAAATGATGTATTATCAAAGTGAAAGTGAAAAGGAAAAGAGTGATACGTGGTACAGAATTAATCTGAAATCTCCCTACAGTATATAAGTCATGTTGTAAAGGAGATAGCGGGTGGGTTACACACAGCGAAGGAGAAAACATCTATTAGGACATCATTTCCACAGTTATTATTCATCATTACACAAGGTATTTAGGCTAATTTAAGTATTCTACTTGGTTCATCACTCCTGAAGTGTTACCTCTATTACGGTACGTATGTCATTTTGGTTGAACATTTTTGCTTCAAGACGGGCTATTATTTTATGTAATTTCTTAATTTATACCACTAATATGTATCGGTTTTCCAATATTAGCATTATTCATGTAAATTTTAGATGGTTGGCTACAGAGAATACTGAAACCTGTTTTACAAAACGCTTTAACTCACAAATTTCATTACATTTTGCGAATCTTACAATTTTCTATTTTTAGGAATGTTCTTTTGGGCTGTTTTTTTTTTCTTCAAATAAAACAGTGTTAATGTTTGCACTGCACAACACCACTGGTCACTAAAAACAAGTGTTTCCACCCTTAGCATCTATGACAGCTTGTAAACGCTCAGGCACACTGTTCACAACTCGTTGAATGACATTTGCCGGGATGCGATCCCATTCCTCCAGCAGCGATGTTCTCAGTTGTGCCAAGGTGGTGGGGTCACACTGTCTGACGTTCTTTCCAAGCATATCTCGTACATGTTTGACGGGGTTTAAGTCAGGACTACGAGCTGGCTAGTCCAGGGTTTGAATCCTCACTTCCTGCAGATATTATACAACACAGCGAGCAGTTTGAGGGCATTATCCTGCATTAGCATGAAATTCTGACCAATGAAAGGCGCAAAGGGCATCACATGGTTCATCAGGATCTCTTCGATGTACCTTTGGGAATTGAGCGTCCCGTGATCGATGCACACCAACTCAGAGCGGGCCATAACGTTGATGCCACCCCATACCATAACCGAGCCACCTCCAAATGGAGTTCTGGAGGAGAAAGCAACACGGCTGTACCTCTCCCCGCACCTTCTCCACACTCTTTCTCCTCCATGAGGAGATCTAAGATTAAAGTGAATCTCGTCAGTGAAGAGAACAGAGGCCCAATGCTCGTGGGTCCATCCTAGATGCTGCCTTGCGAAGAGAAGACGCGCCTCTCTGTGATGTCGTTCGAGTGCGGGTCCACGTGCAGGTCTCCTGGACGAAAGATGAGCTTCTTCAAACCTTCTTCTTACTGTTCGCTCACTCACTCTCACATTTCTGACATTTTCCAGTTGATTTCGTGCATGGACTGCTGTGGTATAGCGATCACGTAAAACTTGCAGGGTGAGAAATCTGTCATCCCTGGCACTTGTGCTTCCTCTACGGCCTGACCCTCGTCTCCTGTTGTATGTTTGGAGTTCAGTGTAATGTTGCACTGCACGGTGAATGCTACCGAGAGATGATCCAATGACCTCGGCAACATAACGGAAGCTGCGGCTATCCTCCACCAATGCAACTGCCTGTGCAGCTCCTTCACGGCTAAGAGGCATGTTTTAGTGTGAACTGCACATGGATAACTTACTAAAATGTATGACAATGGTTCACAGGTGTTCAACAAATGCCAGTTGTTATTCCTAGAACAACAATAAGCGAGCGGCAACAATCATAACCCTTAAATGCTTACAGTGCGTTTCCCGCCATAAAACCATTAAGATAGGCTCATCGAAGATTGGGGTTAATTGGTGGTAATAAACCACCCTAAGAAATGTCATATTATCAATTACTATTCACGGATGTTTCAGATGTTTGTTCTAATGTGTGAAAAGCTTTTAAAATGTGATTACATCTTTTTCATGGCTAATTATATACTATTTATGTTACATTTTTAACTGTTCCACTTTTTTGCCGGTCGGTGTTGTGACGTGTGCCGAGCCACTTTAAGCTGACATGAAAATAAACCCCTAACCTAAGATATTCTATTCATACCGAGGTTTGCTCATCCCTGTATTTCCTGTTGAAGCAATGCTTCATAATTTCCTTTACTCACCCGAACTCTAGAAGAACATTGCGGCATATGCCTACAGTTGAAAATCTGGACTATGAACACTTTGTAAACGAAATCTTCCAGAATATAATATCGCACTCGCAGTCAAAACACGCGAGGTATAACTTCGGACCTGATGTGCACTGGTTCTGGAATTTAGTGTTTCCTAACCTCAAAGAAAGACATGTGGTATTACGTATTTAAATATTCAACATTGCCTGTATCGATTGTTTTGATCCCGCCCATCGCGAGATGTATCGACCGCCGCGAGATGACACGAGACTAGCGCATAGCGGCCGACCAGTGTGACCAACCTCCACGAAAGTGATCACGGAAGTGTCTTACGGACTATGTCCAAGAAGCCAGGGGATTTTAGTGTGCGTGTGTGCTACGACTGACCTATTCAAATTATCGTGCCATTTTAATATATGTTGAACGTTCGTGCGTAGGACTCTCTCTCTGCTTGCTTGACTGTCATACTAGAAACATCTCCGGGGGGTTCAGATACCCCCGGCATATAGGACAGGTATCAGCCTCCTCGTGGGGTGGCTTTAGTTTTAGTTTTGGCTAGATTTATTTAATATGTAGTTGTGTTTGAGTACGTTCCAGGAAGTATGATATTTCTTTATTGTTCGTCTACTTTTGGGTTTGTGTTTTGGGTTTTCCTCGTGAGTGATTTTCGAGTTGTATACCTCGTGAAATGGTGCATCATTTTAGGCTTCGGTCGGATAATGGGTTGAGGTGTTCCCCGCTGTTTAATATCTAAATTGTTTATCAATTTTTTCTTCTTCGGAAGCTCGATTTTCATAGTGGGAAATATTTCGTTTTTGGGCGAGAGTGTTCCTTGTTGCGCAACCGTAAGGCGTCTGTTCGGTTTGGTTCCAAATTATTTATTATTTGCTGTGGCATCACGCTTCCTTGAATATTCTCGAGTGCAGCCATGTAGATGTTTTTTTTCTTTAGTTTTAAGGGGTCCCTGTCTTCGTTTCGTCACCTTACGTCCACGTGGTGTTTGTAGGTTACGTGACATTTTACTCTTGGAATTTCTTCTTTTACGCCCCATGTGCGTCTCATTTTGATTTTCATAACACATCCTTAGTTCTGTTTTACTTATGGGATTAGTTTATATCTCAGTTTTCCAGGGTGGCGTCCTATTGTGCAATTGTACCTTGGGGTACCGTTATCCTCCGCCATTTTAAGGGAGTCTGGTTCGTGTCGGAGCCCATGGCGGTCGTGTGATACCGTCTGCTCCGTTTTCTGGAGTCTGTCATTGGTAATGTAGTCATTTCATTTTATTTCTTTTCCTTTTACGTTGTTCAGGATGTGTTCGTGCATGTGTTTGTAACATATTTCCATTCCGTGTGTAACTTGTAAATTCATCTTGGTATTGCGCAACCATCGCGGTGGCATTTCATGTTATTATGTTTGTTCTGGGGGTTTGTGTGCACGTGTTCCCAAGTCCAAACCTTGTGTAAATTTTATTTGCTAGAAATAACCTTGTTATGTAATTCTTGGTAAGATTATTGTCTTTCCAGCGTACCTGCTGGCTTCCCCTTCTGGGTGGTTCATAAGTATGTTAAGTGGTGTGCCGGGCCACATGGCGTTACCGATATTTGTCACCTTCTTTTCAAGAACATTTAATTCATTTGTGATAGGCACTTAAGGTGTAGTTCCTAACATTTGTAAATTTACCTTTTATTTATAATACAAACCCCATTTATTTTGGTAATTACTACTTTATTTGGCCTTAAACGTCCCATCCCCAACCTCAAGACTGCTGCGATGGAATGATCCTCACCAGGTAAGCCTTCCACATTCCAAGCCTGTGGACAAATCGACATGCCTGCTCTCTGGTACATATGGGAGCTCTGCCCGGGTACGTTGTCGACACCGACCGCCGAGCGAAAGCCACCAAGTCCCGTAAAGGATTTTCTTGGGGTCGCAGTTGGTAAGTTTTCCGTCAGGTTGGCTTGCTCTCTAGGGAGCTTTGCCGAGCTGGAGGTAAGGAAGAGGGAGAAGGGCAACATTTGGGGAGATTTCACCATTCGAGGGGTACATTGGTAGCAGAGCGTGGTTCCTCGGTTTTCCACTTGCTGTTGTCTAGGGGAGAGGGTTTGGCCGTAAAATCCCCTGTCCATGTGCCTAAATCTATTGTCTCTTTTTTGGTGGTAAAGATGTCCAGCTTATAACCTGTCTTAATTACCCTGTTAATTTGTTTCATATAAAAGTGTCTGCTGCGAGAAGTGTGAAGTTTGCTGCTCAGCTTACACGAGAGGAGATGAACTATGAACTCACCATACGTAACCTGCAGTCTTCAGGCGATCTAAGCCAAGATCGGAAAATTCTGGAAGGAGCTTCGGAAATTCCAGTGTGCCCTCCGGAACTCACAGATGAAGAGCTTGATCGGAGTAAGTCCCTGATTGCATTAAAAGTGTCCCATCTGATTAACATGTGTAACTACTTGCAAATACATTGCTCTAGTAAGGGTGAATTAGCCCAAGTGCGCGCCTCTGTCCAGCATCTGTTTGGGAGGGTATCCGATATGATTTCGGTCGCTGGTCACCGCAGCGTTACAATTTTGGGAAAATTGATTAACCTTCAGACTTCTCTTTGCGAATGTACCGTGAAGGTACGAGATTGTGAGCTGTACTTTGAAGCCATGTCAGGGGAAAGCCCCCCATTCAGTTTCTGTACCGCTGAATAATAGCGCGTGTAACGTAACTGCTGAATCAAGTCCTGTGTCTCTGAATGGAAGCATTCCGAACGACTTGGCTCGAGGGCAACAGAGTGAGGGTGCAATGGCCATGTTAAGTTTATCTGGAGAGTATCCTTCTGGTTCACGTCACCACGAGTGCTCTGACGTTAATTGTCCCCTGTGTAAACCCTTCGACAATTTAACATTGAGAGATCTGCCTGCAGTGCAATCCAGTCATCTGTCAGTGACCCACCCTGATAATGCCCACGATGTCCTTGGGGTGACATATGTCTTTGGCCATCCCCGTGTGTGGCGGATCAATGTCCAGCGTGTCCCTGCCTAGTGCGTTTCTAGGAGGAAATATAGGGACGTCTGTCGCGGCTTTGGTTCCCATGTGCCATCCGTCCGCACCGGTTTTGCCCACTGCGCCTATCATGTCCACCGGGTTCGAACAGTATGTGGCCTCTCAGTCTCAATCGTTCAGTGCAAATAATGTAGCCCCGTTGTCTAACCTGCCTATTTCTTCCACATTTAATGTCAATGCGACTCTGAGTGGGCAACGCATGTCAAGTACTTATTCCGCGCCCTATTACTCTCATTTTATGTCTCGAGTGCCTGTCACCGTTTCGGCTTCCTACGCTTCACGCTTTGTTAATTCTGGTGCAAACCCTGCAATTCATGAAACTCTCGCCATGCCTCGTTCTGAAAGGAACTTGGCGGTTCATCATAATTACAATTTAACTGCTTCTCGCCCCCATGGCCACGTAGCTATTTCAGAACCTGTATCCAGGGCCAGATGCCCATCTTGTGAATGTGCGCATTCTTGTCATTCTTTGGCTGCTGCGCCAAACAACTTGATCGCTTTGCCTGATAACCAAATTGTTGCTGCTCTCCGACCTGCGCCTGCCATTTCTGAGCGCTCAGTTCACCCAATTGGTGGTTTTGGCAACCTAAATCATCCATTAAGCACATCGTTCGCAAAACTGAAGGAATTCAATACTGATAGTGTGGATGGAGTCATCCAATTTTTGAGAGAGTTAGTTAGGATTAACGAGTATGCAGCAGTGTTCACCTTATCTGAAGGCCAGGTGGTTCAGTTACTGTTCCCCCACATGTCAGGTACCATGCGCGACAAGGAGGTCGAGGCCATGTCATCCGCTGTTTCTATCCAAAGTTTTCTGTGCGACGTTTTGGTATCTTTTATTCCTGCCCGTCTCATGGGTTCGCTCACTCAAATATATTTCTACAGGGTTCAGCGCATCGATGAGAGTCTGAACGCTTATATTCAGGACATTAGGAACTATGCGAAGGTCTTCGCGCTCGATTTCTCCGAAAGTTATATTGTGTCTTCCATTGTTGACGGAATATCACTTGAATTCCGGTCCTATCTCAGTAAGCAGTTCCGTCCCACCACATTTAGGGAGTTAGGTGCTCTTGCCATATCTGCCGAATCTGTTCGTCACGGGGACTTTCAGCGTGTCTTCAGTGTTCCTCCACCTGCACCTCGCTTCGTGCACCCCGCTCGTCCTGCCGGGTCCAGCAATAGTCGCTGCTATAATTGTAACGGCGTGGGCCACGTCGCTAGGAATTGCGGCCAGCCTAAACGTACCTCTAATTGACTGCCATTTGCCAGGAGTCGGGATGAACCCTCAGAAGGGTGTACCGAAGGTCAACCTGTGGGTGAGGTCCCGCATCCTGGCCCGATTAATTCTGTGTTCGTTGAGTATAACCTTCCGTTACCTGTCAATGTAGTTTGCGAAGGTGGTGAGCCTGCTGTGCCCAATTTAGTTTTTCCCATGAGTAATGTCTGTGAACGTAACGAACTTGATGAAAGGAGTTGTTCCGAGCTTGCAAATGATTTTCGTGATGGCGACGAACCTGGTTGTGTTTCATTTGGTGTAGACCAAGACCCCGTAGGAAACGTTCTGTGTATTGATTCTTGTAACAAGGTCTCTTCAGTTTCTCATTCTTCTCCGGTCATAGGTGTTTTGATAAATAACGAGCCAGTCTGTGGCATTCTTGACTCCGGACGTGTCGTGTCACTGTTGAGCGAAAAGTGGTACAATACCATGAAGACAGTCTGTAATTTTCCTGAATTGAATCCGTTGCAAACCCGCCTGGTGTCAGCAAATTGCTCGCCATTAGATGTCCTTGGTAGTGTTTCGGTCAAATTTAGGATCCAAGGTTTCACTTGGAAATTTCCCGTATGGGTAATTAGAAATCTCTCGTGTCCCCTTCTCATCGGGACCAATTTCATGTCGTCCGTTGGTTTGATCCTTGACCTCCAAGCGAGGACTTTCAAATTTAGATTTCGAACCTAACTTAAATTCAATTTCATTGAACCTTATCCCCGGCCGTTGGGTAGTTCAGTCAATCAGACTTCTAATCCCGTCACCATTGATACACTCGATTTGAGTAACTTAAACGATTCCCAGGCCGATATGATTCGGAACTTATGCCGGGAGTATCCAGAGGTGTTCACTGTTGAGTTGGGCGTGACCAAACTGCTTGAGTATAAGATCGAAGTCACCGACAGTATCCCTGTCAGACATCCTCCCTATCGCTTGGCTCCGCCCAGGATGAAGGCTCTTAAGGAAATTATCGACCGAATGCTTGCTGATGGTGTCATTAGCCCTTCTACTTCTGCGTATTCACCCCCGATGTTTCTTGTACCCAAGCCTAATGGAGGGTTTCGACCAGTCGTTGACTATAGGCGACTGAATCAGAAGGTTGTACTTCAATCTATTCCCTTGCCTGACCTTCATTCTTGTTTTTCGTGGTTCCACAAGGCTAAATTCTTTACACTTCTCGATTTGAACCAGGCCTATTATCAAATTCCCTTGGCCGAGGAATCAAAACCCATGACTGCGTTTGCCACCGACTGGAATTTGTACCAGTTCAATCGTGTACCGTTTGGTTTGTCAACAGGTGGAGCTGTGTTGAGCCGCCTGCTTGATAATGTCTTCTCAGGTATCAAATTTGAGTTTCTTTACAATTATTTGGACGATATTGTGATCTACAGCGAGACGTTCGACGAACATGTGAAGCACATTCAGGAAGTCTTGGGAAAGACTGAAGCGTGCTGGTCTTACTGTGAAACTATCCTAGGTTTCATTCGCGAAACCAGAAATTTCCTTCCTTGGTCATATTGTGTCAGCTGCCGGTGTGTCCATAGATCAGTCCAGGACTCAGGGTATCCGTGATTTCAAACCTCCCACTAATGTCAAGAGCGTAGCCCGCTTCGTCGGAATGGTGAACTTCTTCCGGAAATGTATCCCCAATTTTGCACAGCGTGCAACTCCGTTGAGCTCTCTCCGTCGTAAAGACCAGAAATTTAGTTGGGGTCCTTCTCAGAAGGCTGCTTTCGAAGACCTCAAACTTGCCTTAAGTAACGCTCCTGTTCTTGCCATCCCTGATTTTTCCAAACCTTTCATTGTGCAGACCGATGCTTCGTGCTCGGGAATTGCTGGGGTCCTGCTCCAAGAAGGAGAATTGGGTAGGCAGCCCATTTCTTATGCGTCTCGTTCCCTCTCTCCTGTTGAGGCCAAGTACTCTGTGTACGAGCTGGAGGGTCTCGCTGTTTTGTTCGCTCTTGAGCACTTTAGAAATTAAATCGAACACATTTCATTTGAGCTGGAGACTGACAATCAGGCTCTCAGCTGGGTTCTGGCAAAATCCCGTAACACTGGTCGTATTGCTCGTTGGGCGACCAGAATCTCTTCTTTCAGTTTCACTGTTCGCCACATCCGTGGCACCGAAAATGTAATCGCAGACTCGCTGAGTCGAATGTTTGAGGAAGTTCCTAGGGATCAGTCTGGATCTGCTGAGGTAGAATCTCCCGTGTCTTCAGTTTCAGTTAATGCAGTGAAGCCTGTCCTTACCAACTCACCTTTGTTGTTCCGAGAGGACCCTGGGTTGGGACCATTAATTATCCGGATGTCAGGTGGAGAACTTTTAAAGCCGTATGGATTGAAAAGAGGTATTCTGTTTTGCGTTGCTCGCCACGACAAGAGAAGTAAAATTGTGCTGCCTGCCGTACTCGTTCCTGAAATTTTCAAATACTTTCATGAGTCTCCTGTTGGGGGTCACCTCGGTGTGTTCAAGACTCGCCAAAATATCAGAACGAACTTTATCTGGAAGTCAATGGATGGTGATATTCGTAACATGGTCAGATCCTGTAGGCATTGTAGTATCGGTAAACCCGCCGTCAATACTCGTGTTGGATTATTGTCTTCCGAGCCTGCCTCCCGCCCCATGGAGAGGATTTTTATCGACTTCGTCGGGCCGTTCCCTCGGTCGAAGTTGGGAAACCGGTTTGCACTGGTTTGTGTTGATGGGTTCACCCGTTTCAGCTGGATTTTCCCAACTAGATTGTCGACGACCCACACGGTCATCAAATGTCTAAATTCAATCTTTACTTCATTTGGTCCATGCCAGTTCCTGGTATCGGACAATGCTAAAACCTTTACGTCTCACCAGTTCCGTAAGTTTTGTTTCGACTATGGTACCTCCCATGTGACCACGAGTCCATATTACCCCAACCCGTCGTTGGCCGAGCGTGTCAATCGGAACCTGCGTTCCGCGTTGATCGCTTACCACCATGATGATCACGCCACGTGGGATTCATCGGTCCATTGGCTAGCTTTTGCGTTTAACACTGCTGTCCACGAAACGCATAACACTACTCCATTTTCTCTGATGTTTGCTTATGTACCTAATTCTCCGTTGACAAACTTGTGGTCGATTCATGACCTATTGCCTGATCAGCCGTCTGCCGACAAGGTGAAGCAGATTTGGAAGGAGGCCCGCAAGTCCATTCAGGTTTCTCACGAGCGACTCGCTCAAAGGTACAATCAGGGACGGAAGCCCGTCAACCTCGACAACTAAACTGGTGGTATCATTGTTTTTTTGGCCCCTTTCTTTTCTTAACTTGTAATGTGATCTTTCGTAAAGTTTTCCCCCAAATCTACCGAGAACTTGCGTCTCTGGAGGCGTTGCTTGCCCAAAATGTTGTGAGAAGCGTGTTGCACCTTGTTATATGAGCAAACGGATCGTTTATCGGTCTTTATGACGTGTAATAGGCTTTTCCCAAGATTGGTAAGACTTAGTTAATAGTAGAACCTTGCGTTGGTGATTTGAAGCCAAGGTGACCTCGATGTGGAGGTGATAAGTGGTTATGCCTGCATTGTCATGCCAACATGATGTAAAGCGTTGAAATTGGAATTGTTTGGGCTGTGTTAACTACTTTTGTTTTGTGAACGTAAGGTGATTCGAGGGTAACGGGAGGGGGGGCTTTTAAAAGAAATAAAATTGGTATGTTGTAGAATGTTTATACGTTTTTTAAATCAAATCTCTGATGTACCACGACTGATACCTGGATGAAAACCTAAATAACCCGTGTAATGAACTGTACCTGCCCTTATGGTGAAAACTTATATAACATTCGTGAAATGAACTGCAACTGCCCTTCCGGTCTTTAGTCTTCTGTGCCATGAACTGTATCTGTCACTTTGGTGTGTCTTGTTACTCGTGAGCTTAGCATTTCAGTGCTTGGCCCGTTGGAAATGGAGCTTCCTGTGGATGTGTCGGACTGTGCTGTTTCTCCGCGGGATCCAGTGCAACTCGGGGCGTCAGAGATACCCTGGTAGACATGTGGATGGTGGCGTGACTGGGGAACTGCTGGCGGGGACCTGGGCTCGTCATCGCCCTTTCTCCATCTGTAACTGGGTCATCAGGACATTTCTACCTAGACCCTTCCAGCTAACATGAGGAGCGGAACTATAACCGAGACAGTGCTATCAATTCAGCTTGTCGCTGTATGAATTCGAACCTTGAACATTCTGCCCGCCATTCTATGAAGTTGGTGCCAAAATTCCTTCGAACATGTTTGGACATATGTAAATCTGCAACAGTACATAAAAGATGATCTACTCCAGGTCTGTCACATCAACATACGCAAATGCTGTTCACCCCCGCAGTTTGCTTTCGGGGGAGGAGGATGTGACGTGTGCCACGCCACTTTAAGCTGACATGAAAATAAACCCCTAACCCAAGATATTCTATTCCTACCGAGGTTTGCCCATCCCTGTATTTCCTGTTGAAGCAATGCTTCGTAATTTCCTTTACTCACCCGAACTCTAGAAGAACATTGCGGCATATGCCTACAGTTGAAAATCTGGTCTATGAACACTTTGTAAACGAAATCTTCCAGAATATAATATCGCACTCGCTGTCAAAACACGCGAGGTATAACTTCGGACCTGATGTGCACTGGTTCTGGAATTTAGTGTTTCCTAACCACTAGGAAAGACATGTGGTATTACGTATTTAAATATTCAACATTGCCTGTATCGATTGTTTTGATCCCGCCCATCGCGAGATGTATCGACCGCCGCGAGATGACACGAGACTAGCGCATAGCGGCCGACCAGTGTGACCAACCTCCACGAAAGTGATCACGGAAGTGTCTTACGGACTATGTCCAAGAAGTCAGGGGATTTTAGTGTGCGTGTGTGCCACGACTGACCTATTCAAATTATCGTGCCATTTTGATATATGTTGAACGTTCGTGCGTAGGACTCTCTCTCTGCTTGCTTGACTGTCATACTAGAAACATCTCCGGGGGGTTCGGATACCCCCAGCATATAGGACAGGTATCAGCCTCCTCGTGGGGTGGCTTTAGTTTTAGTTTGGCTAGATTTATTTAATATGTAGTTGTGATTGAGTACGTTCCAGGAAGTGTGATATATCTTTATTGTTCATCTACTTTTGGGTTTTCCTCGTGTGTGATTTTCGAGTTGTTGTATACCTCGTGGTAATGGCGCATTATTTTAGGCTTCGGTCGGATAATGGGTTGAGATGTTCCCCACTGTTTAATATCTAAATTGTGTATCAATTTTTCTTCTTCAGAAGCTCGATTTTCATAGTGGGAAATCTTTCCTGTTTTTGGGCGAGAGTTTTCCTTTTTGCGCAACCGTAAGGCGTCTGTTCGGGTTGGTTCCAAATTATTTATTATTTCCTGTGGCATCACGCTTCCTTGAATATTCTCGAGTGCAGCCATGTAGATGTTTTTTTTCTTTAGTGTTAAGGGATCCCTGTCTTCATTTCGTCACCTTACGTCCACGTGGTGTTTGTAGGTTACGTGACATTTTTCTCTTGGAATTTCTTCTTTTACGCCCCATGTGCGTCTCATTTAGATTTTTATAACACATCCTTAGTTCTGTTTTACTTATGGGATTAGTTTAAATCTCAGTTTTCCAGGGTGGCGTCCTATTGTGCAATTGTACCTTGGGGTACCGTTATCCTCCGCCATTTTAAGGGAGTCTGGTTCGTGTCGGGGCCCATGGCGGTCGTGTGATACCGTCCGCTCCGTTTTCTGGAGTCTGTCATTGGTAATGTAGTCATTTCATTTTATTTCTTTTCCTTTTCCTTTTACGTTGTTCAGGATGTGTTCGTGCATGTGTTTGTAACATATTTCCATTCCGTGTGTAACTTGTAAATTCATCTTGGTATTGCGCAACCATCGCGGTGGCATTTCATGTTATTATGTTTGTTCTGGGGGTTTGCGTGCACGTGTTCCCAAGTCCAAACCTTGTGTAAATTTTATTTGCTGGAAATAACCTTGTTATGTAATTCTTGATAAGATTATTGTCTTTCCAGCGTACCTGCTGGCTTCCCCTTCTGGGTGGTTCATAAGTATGTTAAGTGGTGTGCCGGGCCACATGGCGTTACCGATATTTGTCACCTTCTTTTCAAGAACATTTAATTCATTTGTGATAAGCTCTTAAGGTGTAGTTCCTAACATTTGTAAATTTACCTTTTATTTATAATACAAACCCCATTTATTTTGGTAATTACTACTTTATTTGGCCTTAAACGTCCCATCCCCAACCTCAAGACAGCTGCGGTGGAATGATCCTCACCAGGTAAGCTTTCCACCTTCCAAGCCTGTGGACAAATTGACATGCCTGCTCTCTGGTACATCTGGGAGCTCTGCCCGGGTACGTTGTCGACACCGACCGCCGAGCGAAAGCCACCAAGTCCCATAAAGGTTTTTCTTAGGGTCGCAGTTGGTAAGTTTTCCTCGGGGTTGGCTTGCTCTCTAGGGAGCTTTACCGAGCTGGAGGTAAGGAAGAGGGAGAATGGCAACATTTGGGGAGATTTCACCATTCGAGGGGTACAGGTGTATTAGTCCGTCGATAAAGCTTGCCTTTCAACGCGTGTATTTAACTAGTCAATTTGTCAGTGAATTCAGTGAATTTTCTGCAAGTGGCTTTTAATGTGCCAGGTGACGAGAGGTCAGGAGAGTATTCTACCAACCATCTCGCGCTGTGCGGCTAGCAATTTTTGGCAGTTGGTCCAGGTTCGATTTCCGGCTCTGCCAAGAAATTTTAATTTTGGTCTGAGGGATGGAACAATGGACACTAATCCTCGTGAGGCAAAACTGAGAAGAGTGGCCTCGTTCCCAATCCTCATCTGAATAATAAATGCACACACTAATACAGCCATCACAATAACACAGGTTATGAGACAAATTCCACATGCCCAAGTACACAGATCTATGACCATGATGTCGCAAAGCCCCAAAATCAACCAACAACTGCTGCTTTCTACCATTCCAAGAAGAAATCTTAAGAGTTGCCATTACAGTCTTATGCCCCTAAAATCCATGAATATTTCGAATGGTTTTAGGCCTAAGCATTGGATCAACCATCTTGCATCTCAATAGAGATTTGCCAATAGGCTTTCAATAGCCTGTCTCAATTCTGCTTCCATTATGTAGGCCTATACATGCAAGAAATGAGTATGGTACTTATCAAAAATAAAGGAATAATAAGCTAATATGTAGCCTACTATTCTATTTCTCTCCTACTCCTAAATCCTTATCTGAACACTCATCTTAAAACAGAATGGTCTGCATTTTTGGAATAATTATAAAAATGTAGCCTATAAGAAGAAATGAACATGCTCATCTTTAGCTCCCCGGCAAAATTGGAAAAAACCTTAAGTATTAATGTTTCTGTTCTTATGCATTTTATATGATGCTTTAAAAATCAATCTGAAAGAGCTAATTTAAGTTAACTTCACTACCATAATACTGCTTAAGAGTTAGACTGTTGAGGACTGATGACCAAGATGTCCCTAACTTGAGCAAGGACTGCTTCACAACTTTATGTAAAATGTATTTTCGTAAAAGGGCCTTTACTTAGTTTGGATCATTTGCGATACGTGTTACATGGATGCGTGTGCTGACTTTTTGGTGTTAAATGATGTAGGTTGGCAACACCAAATGTGGCGCCCATGTTGGTTTTCTAGTAACTTATTTAAGGTGTCCCGGACTGTGAGTTACCGTCTTTGTAGGCCTTTTTAAAAAAGGTATAATACAAATATTTTCCGAGGTGTGCTTTAATTCTGATGACTGCTTTAATTTTTTGTCAATTGAATATTTCCGTGTGCAGGTACTTGACTGCTCTTAGCCGTTTTTTGAAAGGAACAGTAACTTGAATTACAGATTAATGTGCCGAAGCGTTGTCATGGTAACCTCCGATGGCACTTGGCAATTTCTTCTAATTCTGAAATCATTTTTGTCATCCCTTGGCGTAATGGTGGGTCATATCAAACATTCTTTCAGACAAAAGTTGTAGGTAGTTATTAGGGGAATATGTTCCATTTTGTACAGTTTTGATATTGTGCCTATTAAGAGAGATATGATTAATGTTTCCCAAAAAACCCACTTTTTTTTCCCACCCCTTTGGTCAATGGTTGGTGCAATCACAAAAGTTTTTAAAAATAAATTTTTGGCACTTATCCGACACATAGTATGAACTTTAAATGGACTCGACATTTCACGTATTAAGAGAGTTATAGCGACGTTTCATTTTTTCGAAAAAAAGCCCTCCATTTTCACCCCCTTCGACCGATTTTGCCCATTAACAAACACGACCGAGATTTTAAAGGGATACATATTATGTAAAAAATTAAAACGGATTGGTGCAAAATTACGGCAGTTATCGTGTCCACAAGAAACTGATAAATATATATAATGAGCCCGCCTGAGCCCATGCTGGTGATGATTTTTAGTTATAACATGGAATACTCCAACCATAGCGTATAGAAGAGAAAGTGACGCGACTTGTGGAGTTTGTATGGTCCAGCCGCTAGGTGGCTCTAGCGTCGGCTAGCGCTGAGTGAGGACGGTATCAATACAAGCAGTTGAATGTTACTTTTCAGTAACTGAATGTTATCAGCTTACACTACGTTGTATTAGACAAGATGATTCAAATATAAAATTCTCCGCACTGAGTATATACAACGCTAACGTCCGTTGTGTTAATTATGAAACATCAGATTGCGTCATAGGTTCATATAATAAGGAAATAAAACATTCTGACGGGGGTCAAAATGTAACTGAATGTGTGAAAATCGTAAAGCTACAGACCATTCACTACTGCACAAATAAAGTAAATATAATAATACAGTATAATGACAAACTCGCCCATATAACTTATAGCTTAGACTTAGAAGTTGACTGCTCTTTCCTAATTTCTTTTGTACGAAAGAAAAAGCGCACTTCATGAAATGAAAAACGAGTTTTCCAATAAGGTCCAGTTTATGTTCCATACACCATCAAAAAATCACGGCCCTAAAACAATCTCATCAATGCTGTCCTAACACTCATAAAATATATCAACCCACAAATTTGAAAGGGAAGATAATTCCATTTCAACGACTACTTCGACCTGTAAAAGAATGTTGAAGACACTGTCAGACGGTTGAGTTAGGTAAGTAAGGGCATTTATTGTGCCAAAGTCCTTTATATTAGTGAAAGTTGCAGCTGTTGTGTCCGACGGCCTTTTCACTTTGAAGGGTTGTTGCACACTTCACACAGCTGATCCCTTTCCTTAGTTGCTTGACAATGTACCCTGCTAGATAGTGTGGGACTGCACCAGGCTTCAAACTCCATCTCATTCTTGTAATTTCGACTGTCTTTCCTTCTATAATGAAAGTGTCCGTTTTTATAAGGAAATTATCGGAGCAATGTTTGTCACATAGCCTGCATATGACTTACTTGACAATTTAATGTCTTTCCTCGGAATGGCCTTAGCCCATTTAAATAAATCATCTTCGGCTTTTGGAGGTCTAAAAAAGTGCCTACCTGTTGCAGATGACTTGTCGTATCCAGATCGGCACCCGGGAACAAAACAACACGGCATATTCACTTACACAGTTTTGTTTGACGAATCTTACCAGGTTATAATTCACTCGACAGCACAAACGTAAAGAAATAAGTGTAAAGGCTTACAAATGCTAAACACACCAGTGTCATAACGTATGTATTATTTCACTATCGCTTCTTGATCGCATACACTTTTCAACACCAAGAAATAAGGACTAAACACGGCAGCATTTCCAAGTTTTCAAACTCGCGAGCGCTTAGAAAGTGTCTCCAGCCAGCCACAACCAACCGCTGCGCAGTCTACCGGCGGACGCAGCAACTACCCATACTAAAGATACGGCAAACTCGGGAGTCGGCACACTTTCTCTTCTAAACGCTATGCTCCAACCATGAATCACTGAACGCACTCTGGAAGCTTGTATCACCTTCAGGAGAATTTTTGACTTGGTTTGGAAGCTTGAGAAGAATTAATCATGATCGCAGATGTTTATCTACGATGTGCATCTTTGAGAAATATCATTATCCGTAATTCTGCATTTTTAGCAACGTCAACATGATAATATTTTGAGTAATTTGAAGGTATTTGCATCGCAGAAACGCGAGGAAGAAGGAAGTAGTTGCTAACTGACTTCGGCGGTATTCGAAGCCGGAACACGCCATGCAGGAAGGAAGGACAATCCCATGTGCGCTTGAGCCGCACGGAAGTGTATTCTAATAAGTCCGGTCGAGTGACCGAGGAACATTTTGGTTGTTAGAAGACTAAGCAAGTCTCATCAAAGGATTGATAAAGCATCCTCAAGTTTATCAGCACCGCAGTGCTTGTGAAATTGTGTTCGACGGAATGATAATCACGATAAGTTGACATTTATAAAAACGAGTGATTTAGTGATTTTTTTTTGAACGTCCAGTACATGTGTAACGCGACACCACATGGTGGAATGGGGGTCGTGAAAATTCGTCAAAGTGTAAAACTATAGCACTATTCAACAGTATTGATTGCTGTAAAAGTTGTGCTAATGTCAGAGAAATACGCCGTGCAAAGGCGAATCTCACCCAAATATTCAAGTGATTGTGCTATAACATGTGCAATAGAATCTGTGAATGATAGCTTCAGTGAAGCAGGCACATGGCCAATTATTTTCTAAAGCCTGCACAGTTTAAAGCCAGTGTTGCTAGATAAATAATCATAAGTGATAAAATCAGTGTTTTTCTAACTTATTCACCATTTCAACAAGAACGTCAAGAATGTTTGACTGGGACGATGTGCTAATTTACACCTGTACCACGAGGAACGAGATGATGACGTAAATATCCTAATGGAGGAGCCATTGATCATCTAACACCAGCAATATGGAAGCCGATACGAGAATTACGCAAACCATGGCCGAGGAAAATACTACTACAGACTGGGAACATAAGGATTTACCCATTAAATTGAAGCCTGGGGTGTTTCCTTGTGAGAAACATGGTGCCGTGAGTTATCGTTAATTTCTACTTGTATTTGGTAGTATTAGTTGTAGTCAACCATTTAGATATAACAGTCATTTAGGTAGGTTTTGTATTTTCTTGTAGATGCCGATGACGGCATACTTTTCACTCTTCATAAGCTTCCACATTTTTGGTAGAAAGCTTATGCCTAGAGTTAGCCACCTCAGAGGGGTGCAATTACATGTTATAATTTTGTCGAGTCCACAGAATGGACATCAGCTTAGAAGGAGCAATGATTTATTTGATGTAACCAGCTCAAAGTATTATTATTCATATTTGGTAACTTTGAGACCCCATTATTTAAAGGTATGAATACGCCACTGTTAGTCGGTCGTATCAGTTCGATGCTGTAAGGGTTACGCATCTACCATTTTCATGTAAATACATTTTGAAGGTCTTAGAACCTAGATTCAAGGTGAATCATGTCAGAGAATGGGAGTGACTGTGGTCAAAGCACTCGTAAACCGACCATTCAACGTTAAATCGAATCATTTACAATAATAAGCCAGGAGAATGGCGTTGTTAGGAACATTTAGTTACTTTGAGTGCACTGCCCACGTTATTTTTGGAGAATTTGTTTTTGTGACACAGTGGAGTATCTTTTTAAAGTCTTTGCAAAGTGACACATCTTTCTGTTGCTACACTTTGCCAAGCTGTGACCCAGCCTATGTTTAAACTTCATTTTTCAAGGCGAGTCATGAGGCCTTGTTGTCCAGATAGTAATGACATTGTATTATAATGTGTAAGAGATGAGAACAATAGACATTTTTCGAGTGCATTACACTAGTTTTCATACATGATTCTGATAGACTTTGATACGCAGTGAAGCGTGATGAATAACATTCGAATTTTGTGAGAATGACAGCTAGTGATGCTCAAGGTTATTTTACTGTTACTTACAGAGCAGCGAACTGGATTCTTAGGCGAGACAATTGACACACGACAGTACTCTTTTGTTTCTGCTATTCAGATATTTTTATCGAGCCGTTCTTGAAGCTCGGTTGGAATGTCCAATTGTATCATTGTTATTGTTTGAGTACAGGGTGATTAAGAAGTTACATTCCCAATGTTTAATTGAATTCGCAAGTGTTGTAAGCGAATAGATGAAGGATCTTTACCTTATATTTTTATACTATCAGAGTAACTCTTAAAGAATGGAGCCACACTTTTGCTTATTTTGAAGGCTTATTTTCTCACTTAAGGTGATTGATTGTTTTCCGTGTTTTGACACGTTGATCTATGGGGTGGTTTCCCGTTCATTTATTATGCTAGCAGATTCATAGGGATGACTGCTGAGATGAATTCTTTTCGTGATCCCGTGGAGGACACGTTTAGATATTTTGAGGATGGTAATTAGATGGAGCATTGCTTGCCCATCTGGAAATGTGTTATTGTGGACTAGATCATATATCTATGATATTGGAGCCGCTTAGTGCCAAGATTGCTATGGTTATTCGGATCATGCATCTCGTAAGGATCTGTAGAAGACTTACGACTAGGATTTATAACTTGTATTATTGTTGACAAACAGATGCCACGTGCATTCTATTGTGTTTAGTTTTCAGTCCATTAGCCTTGCATAGTTGGTCATTCAATAATTAAGACACTCTTAAACAATGATAGTAATAATCAGAAACCTAAATCATGAAAAATAATTATTATTTAACCGACGTGGGTTGAAACTTCAATTAAATCGTAATCAACTGTTTAACTTTGATCATGATTGTTTTCACTTGGACCAATGCAACGTGCTTAAGACAGGATATCCCTGGAAGGGAACTTTAGAGAAATACATGGTTAGACTTGACAGGAATCAGTTTGCTGACTGAAGGTTGTCAACTAGTAGGTCGTGTACCACATGTTTGTTTTGACATGCTTTAAAAGCATGCCTTGTCTGAATTCACGTACACTTTAGATGACGGATGGAACAAACGGTCTCCATTTCGAAGAAGGTAGGGTAATAACAAGAATTATTGTGTTTTCTTTCAATGTATTTTCCCTATGTGAACCCTACTGTTGTTTAATTTTGCAGTATTATTGTACAATTCTTTGTTATGTGCATGATTGTAATGAAATGACTATTATACTAGTTTTGTTTAATTTATACACACACACACGTTTGGATCCGATGTTTCTGTAATTCAAGGTTTAGTTTAGACAGATAAATATTAAATGTAAATGCGGGATGGTTTTAGCATCATTTAGATTTTTGCAGTCATGTTTGACTATTTATTTATGACACGATGTTTCTTCCTAGAACATCGTTACCTTTTCCTTTGTAAATTTAATTAGGGTTTTGTACCATTTTCCCCAGTTTTGCTAGATTTTTGATTGTAATTAGAGCTGATCACGAGGGTTTAATTTTATAGTTTAGGGGTTAGTTTTCTTTCTTTGTATTTGATTAGAAAGCGGATTAGCCGATTTAATGCCCTCGGATCCTAGGTTAGGGGTTGGATTTTATCAATAAACATTTCCAACGATCTTTACTTAAGACTGGACTACTTTCCTTTCGTAGTTTTTTTTTTTTTGGGAGTGTATTACCGTGGTGTCTTTGACTTTGTAAATCATGATGGGAACCTGATCCTTGGGACAGGGGAGCCTCACAGCCGTCGAGCCCTTTTGGTTTGCACTTCTATCCTCTTCGTCGGTATGTGTTCGGAGGAAGAGGTCATCTGGGAGGCCATGCACGGTTGGTGGTAACCAGATGATCTCCTCCAACGGGCACAATACATACTTATATAATATATATACATAAATTGTATATAAACTTTTGAACTGACGGTGGTTTTGTGGTCTGGTGGATGTGAAACGCGATGATATGTCCAAATTTTCCGGAATGCGAAACATGGTACCCATTGCAATAGTTAGCTTTCTAATGAAATCTACCTAATATCCTGGATCCTTGGGGAAAGAGTTTATTTCAAGACATAAATATGTTTTGAAATTTAGTTATGAGTAAAATCATAATAATCACTTATTCTAATTACAAGGGAGGTGTGGATAATTATAAGGGGGAGCTTATTAGAACTGTCCTACCTCAACTACTTGACCAGTTAACAGGTTATTACGATGTATTATGTATGTATTATGTATGTATGGTTTAAAATGACTGTCAAAATAAATTAAGATCAAATTTGTTGCTGTTGCATCCTTAGAGCTTAGGACATTATGTTATTGGTCCTGAATGCTTTAGTGTGTATCTGTGTGATAATCTGTGTTATTATAGAGTATGCACCAGAGTGTAAATTCATAATTTTGGCTGCAATTGCAAAGGTCGTGGCATTTGTTTTCTCTCCTATGAAACGAGATATAATTTCTAAAAAAATATTTTAAATAGTATCGTATTTCTACAGAATAAAGTAACTTTGACCAGAACTATTGGGTACTGTACAGCTTATAGACAAACTATAACCGAGTCCTAATGATCTCAGGTGGCTGGGGCTGAGATACCTCAAATTATAGAAAAACATGCAGTTAATAAATGTACATGGCAAATAAAACAAATTACACCAAAAATTTTGAATATAATGTTTAGTTTTACTACAATTTTGACATATAGAAGTAATTCTGTATGTAATTCCATTACAATGCTGTTGTTGCCCCTATATGGATTCTATCACTAACGATATTGTACTTTGTCTCAAATTCAGCTGTGAGTGTACCCTAATACAAAAGAGGATGATTAAACTACAGTGATATCTCCTCCAACAAGATTTGTTCCATTATTGTGCACTACATATTGAGGAGTTTTCCAACTCTCTCATAGCACTGACTTGTGCCTGATCCCAATTCCAGCCACTAGAGAGTTCTGTGCATACATTGGTTTACTAAATGAACATTCTGTGAATACTGACAATTTATCCAGACAAGCAAATTCTTAAGTTGCATTACTCAACATTTCATGCAAGTAGATTACAATCATCATCATCATCATCTTGCACAGTTTCCAGCCACTGGCCGGGTCTGTTTGGAACACAAGCCTCTCCAACGTCTTCTGTCTTCCCACCATCTCTCAGCCTCCACCCTTGCCCAGTCTTCTCCTCTCTTCTTCATGCTTTCTTCCACCCCCTTCAGCCACCTGTCTCTCAGTCTTCCTCTCGGTCTCTTTCCTTCCCACTTCGTCTCGTGTACTCTCCTGGGTATCCTCTTCTCCTCCATTCGTTTTACATGTCCGTACCATCTAAGTCTAGATTTCTCTATACCATCCTGTAATGGTTCCTCCTTCATTAATTCTCTGGTCCTCTCATTTCTTATTCTGTCCATCTTCGTAGCTCCAATACTGCTTCTCAAGAACCTCATCTCACTGGCCTGTATTTTGCTCTTCTCCCTTCCTTTCATAACCCAGGTCTCCGAGGCATACGTCAGGATAGGGACATAGTACGTCCGATATATGATCTTTTTGCTGTTCTGAGGGACATCCTTGTTCCATAACATGCTTCTCACTCCTCCGAAATGCTTCTGCCTGCCTGCCCCGCTCATTTATTTCTCTATCGTTTCTTCCATTATCTTGTATCAGGCTTCCCAGATACTTGAAACTCTCCACTTTCTTCAGCTGTTCCCCACCAATTATTATTCCTGTTGTGGTTCTTTCCTTCTTCCTTGTTGTGATCACCATCTCACTCTTATTTATGCTAAATTTCATCCCATATCCTTGTATTATTCCTTCCCACACGTCCAACTGTTCCTGTACCTCCTCCTCCTTGTTTCCCCAAATCATCAAATCATCTGCAAACACCATTGCTTTCAT
Organism: Meconema thalassinum; assembly: GCA_946902985.2. Lineage (NCBI taxonomy): Eukaryota > Metazoa > Arthropoda > Insecta > Orthoptera > Tettigoniidae > Meconema > Meconema thalassinum. The sequence continues at coordinate 1,850,926,354 of OX336388.2, read as the reverse complement.
CTTTCCTTCCCCAATTACTTGTGCCACTCGGGTCATTATGTCATCCATCACCACAATGAAAAGTAACGGTGACAGTGCACTTCCTTGTTTCAGGCCGTTTCTCTGTTCCAACCAGTCTGATCTCTCTCCTCCCACTTTCACACAGCTCACGCTTCCCTTGTACATCTCCTTTATCCTCTTTATAGTCCATTTCTCTACTCCTCTATCCTCCAGGGACTTCCATACTTTGTTTCTGCATACACTGTCATATGCTTTCTCAATGTCCAGGAAGGCCATCAGTAGATCTGTTCCATACTCATAGTGCTGTTCTTGTAACTGCCTTACAGCAAAAATCAAATCCACTGTGGACCTTCCTGCTCTGAAGCCATGTTGTTCTTCCCTCATCCCTCCTTCTATCCTTGTCCTAATTCTCTTTTCCAGAACTTTCTCGAAGATCTTTGCACAATGACTCATCAGTGTTATTCCCCGATAGTTTCTGGAATCTGTTCTACTACCTTTCTTGAAGATCTGGACAATTATTCCTTTTTTCCAGTCCTCTGGGGTCTTCCTTTCCTTCCATGCTGTCCTCATCACTCGGTACAACCACTGTATCCCCACCTCTCCTGCTGCTCTCACCATCTCCACACTCAACTCATCCACACCCGGTGCCTTCCCTCCTTTCATCTTGTTCACTGCATCTTCCACTTCTTTCCATGTTAAGTCCTTTTCTGTTTGCAGTTCATCTTACAATACAATACAATAAAGAATTTAAACAATGAGTTTGGGATTCACTTGTTCAACCTTACCTGGTTCCCTTTTTTGGTGCTGTCTTTCCGACCATAGGCTGTCCTTCCACAGGGAGAGGGTTGCATTTGGAATCCACAACACACTCGCCATCTGCAAAACAAAAATTACTTGTATTTACTAAACTATTATCAAGTTATCAACATATTTACTATTTCTGATAACAGGCACATTTGTGAATAAGTGAATTTAGAATAACAGCTGTTCACACAACTTGATCAGTGTCAATGGTGAATTTACTTTTGCTATTTCAAAATGTTTCTCTCCAATATACTTCTCCATCTACTCTACTAATTTGAATATTTCATGTAGATTCTCATTTTCACTTTTATGTTAAATGCATAATTAACGTTATTTCTGTCACAGGAATCAAATCAGAACAAAACAAAAAGGACAGTAATGATGAAAGTATTCGAAACAGAAGTGAACTGCAACTATGAGATATACAACAAGTTGTTCAGTAAAGAACATATAGCCTACTTTCTCTTAAATATGTGGGTATACTCTTAACTCTCTGTCCGTAACAAGCAGTATACAGTAAAACCTCGTTAACTCGGACCTCTTTAATCCGGGCGTCCGGATAACCTGGACCAGTTTTGAAAAAAAAAGTTGTTTAGCGTAGTAAATGAAGACTTGTTTTACAGACGATAAATTGCTCTTCTCAGTAGGTACATTACTCGAATTCTCTTACCAGTGGGCGATTTCATTGCACTCACCCCACCTATTGTTGCTACACAGCAGACTGGTGACTCAACCCTTTCCTTCCCCTACCCGCGCTTCGAACTTGACATTGACCATAAAACAACGTTCCTCAGTTGAGCTGCAATCTCGGTAGTGTTTGCCAGTTTTCCATGCATCACGGTCGAGGTACAGTTATCGTTGTGCTGTTTTGTTTGCTCGTCCGTGATGGCGACGACATTTTAAAAAATATCGATGGCTGTCCGATGTTGAAGAAGAAGACATTGACAATTAGTTGCAAATCGACAATGAAGAAGGTTATAAACTGATTACAGAGGAAGACATCATCATGCAGTGTTACTGAAAATGATTCAGATTCAGACAGTGTTGATGAACCAGCTGTGGTTATGACCCACGCAGAATCAGTAGAAGACATACAGAAATTGATGGTTTATTTCGAGAGTCAAGCCAAAACATTGCCAAATGGACTACTAATGTTAAAGCGGATGTGAGATCGCGCTGCTCGTAAGCGATACACTAAACTGATACAGCAGAAGCTGCCTTTTTTTTTACTACCGACTAGTTTGTAGCTATATTGTGTACAGTGCAAATACATTGGCTATTACAGTACATACAGTGTATGTGTTTTTAGGTGAAAGTGCAGATAATAATTTCTCAACTCCATTAAAAATATTTTATGATGTACATGCTTTTTTTTTATAGTTTTTCCATCATTCTCTGGATAACCCGGATTTTTGTTAACTCAGTCCCTGGTCCCAATTGATCCGGGTAAACGAAGTTCTACTGTAATTGAATGTTCTTGTGACGAATGGTAAAAATTGTACCCTACATAAGACACCTCGTGTACTAAGGTTCATTGTAATTCCGCTCTTGCATCCAGAGGAATAGATTCTAATATTTAATAAAAACAAACAAACCCCTTGGCGCTACAGCCCATGAAGAGCCTAAGCCTACCAATGGCTGCCTAGCCATTTGGCCTACAGATGATGGGGTGACGCGTGGTCAGCGTGTCGGCCGTTTATCTCAGTCTTCGTGACCGGGGCGCTGTTTTGCTGTCAGACAGCGACTCAATTGTCCTCACGAGGCTGAGTGCACCCCGTTCCATCCCACAGTCAGTTTCTAAAATCCCTGACGGAGCCGGGAATCAAACCCGAGGCCTCCGGGTGTGAGGCAGGCGTGCCACCCCAACATCACGGGCCCGGCAAGATTAATAATAATAGTTATTTTTTTACGTCCCTTTTAACTACTGCGGCTTTTAGAGGTGCTGGGGTGCCGGAAATTTGCCCCAAAGGGGATCTTTAATGTGCCAGTAAACCTACTGACTGCTTCCTCACATTTATGGATCCCTTCCCAATATTTGTCTTAATTACGCAGTTATATTCTGAGTTGTTGATTTTAATGTTCTAATATTTTGTGCAGACACCATCTTGAATGTTGTTGTTGATTCATGTAGCTTTGTGTGCTTGGGTATGCGTGGAATTTGTCAGATAATCTGTGTTATTGTGATGGATGCATTAGTGTGTGTATTTGTAATTCAGATGAGGAATGGGAAGGAGGCGGCTGCGGCTTTAAGTTAGGAACCATTGCATTATTTACCTAGAGTAGAAGTGGGAAACCACAGAAAACCACTTCCGGATGGCTGAGGTAGGAATCGAACCTGCCTCTTCTCAGTTTTACTCCCTTCCAGCCCTCAGACCAAAATTAAATTTCTTGGCAGAGCCAGGAATTGACCTGAGCATCAGCGGTGACAGTCAAGAATGCTAACCACTATGCAAAGAGGCGGTCAACAAATAAAATTGTTTTCTGAATTCTATTGATGAATATGCTTGCAACTAAACTGCTAAGAGGTGACCCCATCTCTAGTTCATTTGCTTGCTCGTAAATGTTACTGTTCAATTTTCATGAAAGTAGGTTAAAAATTATCTCGAGAATGAAATAACTACACTCATATGATGTACAGTAGAACCTCGTTAGTACGTTTTTCAAGGGACTGAAAAATTTGAACGTAAAAAGCGGGAAAACGTGCTACCGAAAAATGATAATTAAATCTCATTAAATTGTTTCAGTAAGGGAAAAGTAATCAAAACGGTTAAGCGGAAGTACGTGCTATCGAATATACAATTCAACAACCTACAGAATTATTGTATTACAGAACTAGTTTACACAGCACAGAGAAACGAGAGCAATGAAAACAAGAGAAAAATGTACTATACTGGTACCGTACTCAATTCAAATACTGTGGAAAAGAAGTGCCGTATTCTTTGGCATGAACGATTGAGTATAACCGAAGTTTTTTTGAGGTTAGACATGTGTGCGCGTGTACAGAAAAAAAAAAAAACTTCCGCCATCACGCGATCTCGAGCAAATCTCAAAACATGGCAAAACACAGCACTGACTAGAACTAGTCCAAATGTCCCTCACAACACCGAAAATTATATATCAATGTAAGAAACTAACATCAATTACCAAAACCTCTTAAATTGGTTATGAATTTTGCATTACACTTACCTATTTTATAATCTTGTAACTTCGTAGTTGCAAACTGTACCAGGTCAACTGATGTATTTTAGACAACACAGACAAATAGATTTCAAACTCAAATAAATTAATAATTAACATATCTACACACTATTTACACACTTAACGAAATAACACAAATCACTGGCGCTTAAAAAACATATCCATTGTCGTTTGCTTACGACTTCTCTGTCCAAGTGAATACAATATAGCATCTAATTTTGACAGTGTGTCTATGACTGTTTCGTCAACTGAAAAGCTTGAAATAAAGCTTCGGACAGTGTCCATCGATTCCAATGCTCTTCCTAAGGTTGGTATGGTTGGTACCACATCTTCCTCCTCCCCCTCTTCTTCTTCTCCATCATCATTCTTTTCCTTCTCATGCTCTTGGAAAATATCGTCGATCGTCGCAGATTGGCAAATGGCAATGATGTCGTCACACTGAACATAGCTGTCAAAGTTTTGAATTTCAGAGACTTCAACATTTTCTTCTTCCATTTCTTCGATCTCCGGAGTTTCATAGAAAACGCGAAATCCAGCCTTGCGGAAACAGTTGCTAATTGTGGTTTGCTCCATAGAGTCCCAAGAACTTTTCAAGAAATGCATAGCATCAAGAACAGTGATCTTATTGCGTGTACCACTGATGTTGGCCAACCTTTTTTGCACTAACATTTTTCTGTACTTCTTCTTCACGCAATGAATGATTCCTTGGTCAAGGGGCTGAAGCCGACTTGTGCAGTTGGCAGGAAGGAAAACCACTTTCACATTCCTTGTAGGAACATTCACAGGGTGTGCAGCACATCGATCAATTATTAATAAAATTCTTCGATTTTTACTCCCCATTTTTGCATCTAGGGCTTGCAAGAGTTCTTCAAAAACAGAAGTAGTCATCCAAGCGTTTGCATTGGCTTTATATTAGCATGGAAAGCTCTTGACATTTTTAAAGCAATGAGGCTTCATTGCTTTACCGATAACAAGAGGAAGCAACTTCTCCGTTCCACTCTCATTGCAACAAAGAAGGACGGTTAACCTTTCTTAGCTCAATTTTCAACCTTGGCAAATTTCTCCTTTATACGCCAATGTCTTGTCGGGCAGAAGGCCAGAAAAAAGACCCATTTCGTCAGCGTTGAATATGTCTTGGGGCTTGTATTCTTTCAACAAGGACGGTAGAATTTCATTGGTCCACGTTTCAACTGTGCCACTGTCAACAGCTGCTGCTTCACTCCGCACGCACTTGTAAACAAGACCATGCCTCTTCTTAGACCGCTCGATCCATCCGTTTGATGCCACAAAGTCTGCTACTTCCATCTGGTTCGCAAGGTAATTCGCTTTCTCACGAATTATGGTTCCATCCACAGGAATGTGTGCTGCACGGGCTTGGTTAAACCATTGCAGGAGCATTGTTCCCAGTTTAGAAAACTTTCCTTCGCGCACACGTTTTCTCTTTCCATTCCTATTGTCTTTGTACGCAACTGATATTTTGTCTCGATTGCTAACAATAGTGTTTAACGTTGAAGGAGTGACTTGAGTCCACGTGGAGTGATCGAGGAGACATTCTATCGGTCAACAACCATCAGCTATTGGTCAGTAGCGAAAAATGCTTATTGTCAGCGAGTGCTACTTACGTTTGAGTCGCCGCTAGTTAAGCAGGAAAGCGAGACAACTATACCTGTTATGTCCCAACCCTCGCCCGCTTCTTGGCAAGGAATGTTGTCTCAGAGCGGCCGGACTCACATTCCACTAGGGGTGAACAAAGAATGCTTTCAGGGTTGACGAAAATGCGATCGTACAAAGCAATGCACAGCAAAATATGCAACGTGATAAGAATCGGGACTTGAAAATTACGACGTGATATGCGATAAAACGTACTAATGAGGAACGTGTTAACGAAGTTTCACTGTTTCAGTTAGAGTGAATTACAGCAAGTGTACCAAAATTTATTACGTTGATGCAATGTGTGTCTAGAAAAGGAAGGAAGTTTCCAGCAACTACTTTGAAATTCGTGTAAAGATGGTAGTAATGTTTTATCAAGGTTATCTGCCTTTGCAACACAGTTCTTTTACAAATTTAAATTCAATTAATTTATAATTTAAAATCCCTTGAAGGGTGTGAAAGTGTTAAATTAGTTGAGCACTACACTGTCGCCAGCAGCAGCGACTTACTCACCTGGCCACTACACATTGTTGGTATGTCAGCTATGTGTCCCATGTGAGCTTCAAGTACTAGAGCCCTTGAATACTCCCTTAAAAGGGAGGTAGAAAAAAAAAGACTACCCAAACCAATTTCAGCTTGAAAAGACCTTCACGAATATACATTATTTTCTTCTAAAAATCAATGTCCAACTTTGTACCATTCCCTTTGGAAGTCCAAACAGATTGTTGTTCTTGCTGATCAAAAAAAATAAAAGAAAGAACAATTCTGTTTCCAACATTTGTTATCACTGATGTTATAAAAATGTTGACAAATAACACTGATAACACCAACAATAACATTTTGAAGGATAGGCATCTTCATAATAAAGCACTGTAGCCCTGACCTCAATCTACACCATTATATCAAGTCCAGACTGACTCAGTGAACAGACAGTACTTCCACAAGAATTTTTCACCTTCTTCCGCTCACTTGTTTTTAATATGTTCCATCCACATTTCATTTAAGATCACTCTTTCTCATCTAGCCTGCAGTGAAGCTGTGCGTGTTAATTTGTGTACCACGACTGCGATAGGAAGCTGCAGTTTTGTGCACCACAACTCCAATAAGAAGCTTCAGTAAGTTCAGAGAATGTGGGTTCACCTACCACAAACCCCGACCTTAATACTGTAATTACAATTAGGCTACATCACTAGTCACCACAGAAAAAGGTTATCAGAAAACATTCTACACACACCCAAGTACATGGTGCTGATGATCAAAATGTCCCATGTGCCTAAAATGATAATGTTATTGGCTTTACATCCCTTTTAACTACTCTGACCTTTAGAGACGCCGGGGTGCCGGAATTTTGCCCCAAAGGGGACATTTAACGTGCCAGTAAACCTAATGACATGGCTCCCTCGCATTTGCGCACCCTTAAATGCCAGCTGACTGCATCAGGATAGGAACCTGCAACCTTGGGCCCAGCAAGCGAGAATGTTACCGCTGAGCCACGGCCTAAAATAAATCAGCAACAAACAATAACAATTTCTCTCACTTAGAAAGTATGACAAATCCTATGCAAGCCAATATTTGTCTCAAATAATATTTTTTTTTTGTGAGTAATTTATATTTCTAACCAAAAAGTATTTGTCTAAAACCACAGCTGTTAAAAGGGATGTTATACCACTGAATTATTGTCTGAAGAGAAATAGAAAAGGTTCCGTTCACCTTGCTATTATGGAGTTACATAAAAAAGAACATACCAATTAGGAAACCCATATCTGTGTCAATGTTAGTCTGTAAGTACGTGGCTGATGGCAATAAATTGGAAAGCGAGTCCACTACTGACGACACCAATAATTGCTTCTCTCGTGAACGGCTAAGAGTAACCTTCAGCTGTGCCATATCTGATGGCAGGAAAGGACCTGTAAGTAAAGAGGATCGGATTAGAAATATGCACCACTTCTTCTTACTCATGCTAGCAATAATAATTGAATGTTGACCGACTGAAAGTTACCTACTGTATTGAAATATTAGAAGGCATTTTCAGTGTAAAAAATGTATACAGTGGAGACAAAAGCTAGTTGGAGATTAAATTAAAAAACATACCACAAACGAAGGTTGTAATACAATTCTGGGGTCACTCAGAGAAAGGTAATGCCAGAAAGTACTGGTTTACTTAGCAAACTTAAATCAAGTAAAAAGAAGCATATGAGGGGGTATCATGATTTGATACAAATAGAGAGGGATCCAGTCAGAATAGATGGCTGGCATTCTGATGTCACTTGCGTGGCGAGTATTCACATTTGAAACTACTATTCAGGGAAACTATTAATTCCTAGCTCAGTACACAATTATGATGGATATTTATGTTTATAAGTTTTTGAAACACAGACGCACAGCTTGCTGTCATCTTCAAAACAATTTTGGATATAGGTGCCTCATTACAAAAGTTAATCAAAATGAAAAGTGCTCTGGAGAATAAAAGTCCAACATTGAGTAAAAGGCAATAAAGAGGTACCTCTGAAATGGAGATGGAGAGTGAAGTTTTTAAATGGGCAGGATAGAGGATACTGAGATTGAGCCACAAATAAAACCTTGCTAGATCAGAGAAAAATTTGGGTACTGGGAAAGGCCCTAAAGGAACTGTGATGGGCAGGTGAGTGAAACTGGAGTTAGGTGATCATGGTAAAGCTGTAATGTTTCGTAGCTAGTGCACAGCTTGCCCCATGCTTGGGTGACATGTTGTAAAGTTTCGTGGCTCGTGATATAAAATGAGTGCAGTAAATAGCTCGGTTAATAGGGCGCCAATCTCCAACAGACGGTTGTGAGATAAATTTATACTTAGTAAATTGCGATTTTTTACTTTCGGGGGAGGGGCAACAGAGGCTAGCTGCAAAACACCTTATTCTATTATCTTGACCTCTGGGAAGTCTAGCATGGGGTAAATCTTGACAGAAAGTTATAGATTGTAAAAATAATTTATTAAGAACACAGGATGAGATGAATGACGTCTTGCGACCTTTCAAACAGATAAAATAAAAAGGGGAAGTTATTTCTTTAAATTATTGAAGTTAATAGTATTTACGCCCGACTTGTAATTGACAAATATGCATGAGCTCACCGGGTTGTAGATCTTCATGGGTGATGTTGGCGGAGGTATCTCGTTCCTGAAGTAGACATCTCGCGTGGTCTTCCATGGTTCGAAGTACCAATCCTCCCTGATAAAGCTATCTGCTCACTAATTGCACAGATGCTGTCGCCTAGCTGAGTGAAATGGAATGGTTTCACTCGTCTTCGATATTCAGCGCAATGCTGGAAATATCCTAGCTAGATCTCCACTGAGTTTACTAGTTGAACTTTATGAAATTTTGTAGTTGAATCTCAACAAGTGAGGTCCAAGTTTAGAATTTGAAGTGCTTTCAAGTGAAAACATAATAATATTCTTCCTCTCCATACAGCTCTGTCCCGGCTTATATATGGCAATTATATCTCCCACCAGCAGTAGGGGATTGGCCAATTGCAATATCAAAGTATTGTCTCCAGAAAGTGACGCTCCTTCCTATTGGCCGAAGTAAGTCCTTTATCATGCACCAAGTGGCTATATTGGGGTGAAGGTCTCTCCCTCAGTGACACTTCCATATTGGTGTCATGTAGCGGTATCTTCCTTAAAAATCACAAGGTTGCAGTTTTCTCGTCGTAAAACAATTTATTCTAAAAAGCTGGGGAGTACATTGTTCTTACATCTTTTAGAATTAGCCTGCTGGCTACCGAGGGTCTTGGTTGGGACTCCCTTTCCGCTCTTCCTGCCTCTTCATAAGCGGTTTATGAAGGTTCGGGCGGTATCTATTGTCAGTTGTTAGTTCCACAAGTGAGCTCAAGAAATATATTTATTGGGGGAGGGGTTGTAAATTTACGGTTTGAAATCTCGGGTCGACGTCTAATTACAAGAATGGATGAGAATGAACATATGATTTTATATTACCCTTAAACACAATAAATATATACATGCACTATCGTAGCAATTGCACATCAATATAGTACTCTTAGTTCAATTGTTTTTGGTGTGGTGTACAAACACCACAAAGCTGACAGAGGATCTGACATGGTTCAATTCCTATATTTATAAACATGGTAGGTGGAGTTTAAAACCTACCTTCATATCCTGAAGTGTTGAATTTTGCAACAGCATTTATGTTAAGTAGTTTGATTCGTGCTGCTGGCGGAATACCATTACCATTGTTGTCCCCTAAAACAGAAGAAGATATTTGATTTTCAATGTAACCTTTCCCTCTCTGACTGACTACTATACTGTTGTTTATCTTTGTGCTATATAACTTTACATAGGCAAGCATCACAGGCAAACATAACAACAATCATACAGGAATACAGGACAAAAGTTTTCAAAAAGGACAAGGACAAATACCATATTAATAAACATTTGAATATACTGTACTTCCCCGAATACAGAGCACTCTCGTTAATTCGTGGTAATTAATGCACAATCCTCCGTAAATTATCCGCAGGTATTTTTGTTCTTCATCATTTTTCCGGTTCCAGTGATCTGGATAGGGGTGTGAATCAAGGGCCTCCATGCTTTTCTGTCTCTCCACCACTCTCGTCGTTCTTCCAGTATTTCTTCCACTTTCATTCCTCTTTTCTCAATGCTCGCCCTCACTGTATCCATCCACCTAATCCTCGACCTTCTTCTGTGTCGCCTTCCCGTAATTTCTCGGTAAATAATCGCTTCGGGATTCTGTCTTCTCTCATTCGCATCATATGTCCATACCATTTTATTTTACTGATCTCTATCTTCTCTTGTAACTTCGAAAATCCTGTTTCATCCCTAATATATTTGTTTCTGATTTCTATGCGAGTCTTTCCAATTATACCTCTAAGAAAGCTGCTGCCTGGATTCTACTTTTATCCCGTTTAGGTGTTGTCCACATGCCTGCTGCGTATATAGGTGTGTAAAATGTTGAATACAGGATTTTTTCCATTTTTTCGGGAACTTCTTGGTTCCACACCAGATCCCCCACACTCTGGTAAAACCCATTTGCTTGTTGGATACTCTTACCAATTTCCTCACTTATCCTTCCATCGCCTGTGAGGGCACTCCCTAAGTATTTGAAGTTATCAATTGTGAGCAATACTGTACCATACACTGTAATTTTTCAGCTCCTTTGGTTTTCACAAGTATGCTTGCAGCTCATTTTTTGCAGTACTGTAATAGTCGAGCACCTCGGCATATGAAAATAAACTGGTGTCTGATACGTGTTTTCTATCAGTAATACGAGAAATTGGAGTTTGTTTGCCACTGTCAAGACAAGAAACAACAAAATTCGAATACTTTTGGTGTGAACTCCAGACTGATATTCCAATTTTAGCACCGAGTTGAAATAAAAAATGTAGCCCACCCAATCCCATTTTATTCACAAATTTACCTACAGCATAAACATAAGTAACAGTGAAACACTGTTTGCATAAAATGGGCATTCATAGGAAGTCTTGAAAGTTCAGTCTCGGTGATGTACAACAACATTATTATGTGACAATGTGCCCAACATCTGTTTATTAACAATATTTGTAGATCTATTATACTCTGTATTTCAAAAGAATGAAAGTGAAGGAAATGGCGGGAGCTTGGAACAGCTGACCGCCGCGGGCTCCTATAGGCTGGATTTTGACAACTAATACCATACGTTGCCAGCTTATTCTTTCAGTCCCCTGTTAACTGTGTCGAAGTTTGCTTCATTGCCATCGTTTCGTTTACTTTAAGCATCGAGTCAATAAGTTGTAAATAGTACCGCAGGAAGAACGTGGGAAAATGCTGGAAATACAGCTGGAGACCGCGCGCGCCAACCTGTAACGGCCGGCTATCGTTCATTTCGACATCAAACTATTTTCATGGTTAGCCTTGTTTGTTCAATCCAATTTAAATATACTTAATTTAGAATACATGCGTGACGTACAAAATAGGCTATGTACATTTAGTCTTAATGTTTACCTATCCAGTAATGTTTCATTGCATACCGTAGAGTTCAAATTAACGCTTGTCATTCAATAACCTACAAATCGACAATTTATCACTGCAATAATATCGCCACAGAACAGCTTGTTTGTGTGCTTGGTGCTAAATACTTTACCGTAATATTACGTATGTGGAAGCTATTATTAACCGTACAGAGTCGCGATACAGTGAGTGAGTGTGCTTGGTATTGTCATCATATTTCTGCGTTCTGTGTTCACTGCTGTAAACTGTGAACGACCTTCACCCAAACTCTTGTTTCATCTTGAAGGATATAATCATTGCATGGTGAGTGTTGATATATTCATCATCATATTACTTTGTGTTTGTATTTTGTATTATATTTGTGTAGCTGTCGAGTGTTTGGCCTCTTTCTCGTATTTATTGAATAACGGTGACAAATGTAGCATAGCTTCGGTGTGTTATTTATTCATTTTATACTGTATTTCTCTATTTGAATGTCCTCGGCGTTGACTCAGGATCGACATTTGCATTATATTGCGCATAATAGTACCGAAATAATATCCGAAGTGTAGCCCTGTGTATTATTCGAATCAGCTGTTCTACATCAACAATAAAAACTTGGAAACACAGCTCAGCTGTTCCAAGCTCCCGTCATTTCCTTCACGTTCATTCTTTTGAAATACAGAGTATAGTAGAATATTTTCACCAGGTCAAAATGAGTTACTATTAATTTCCTTGTGCCTGTAATGAATTACTGTACATGTATTGTTTATACACTTAATAAAACATTTCTAAAATGGGGGGGGTAAATTGGATGACTAGTTTTGTTCGTCAAGCGAACCTCATCAGAATCTGCTCACTTAGATTTAATTTAAGTTCAGTGAACATGTATATAACAAACACTTAAGTTTAATAGTTTATACAATTATTAAGCTACATAAGTTTTAATTTTAACTAAATTCTAAATACCAATGGGTTACAGTGCCAATTTATATTTTTTTAAATGAAACATACTGCTGTATTTATTTACCACAGAATCTAAACATTCAGATAAGCTGTACGGATTAACACAATTTGGATTACATTTCTATCTTTAATACCATATTTACCTGCATAAAGAACCCTTTTTAATTCTATTTTTAATGCTGGAAAGTCTTATAATGTGCACATCTCAAAAAATAATAGGGTTCAAATATTCTTTAATCTATAAACATATGAACATTCAACATCCTTGTAAATATATTTCAAAACAGTAAATTTATTGTTGGAGTCTATTCCCATTTCATTTACTGTCTTCGTGTGTGCTCTGCAAGCAAACGCACTAAGTTAATATGCAATTCCCTACTCCCAATAGCCTAGTTCCCCAAAGTTCATTACACTTTCCGAGTTCTAGGTTGGTGAGGTTGGTGGCACAACACTTTCAATGTCAGTAAATGTATTTTAATGTATCAACTATTCGGTATTAAGGTTACCATACCATTAGTGACTATGAGCTTTTCCACTGCATCAGGGCTGAGCACAGATTCCAAATGAGAGTGATCAGCTCTACCCAGCACTGCAAGAGCCCACACCACATCAAGCCAGGCAGATGGTCTAGGCACATCGCCTGCAGTCACTTGAGGTAGCACCACCTGTCATCATATAACGGCATTACACATATCTTCAAATAACAACTACCAGTATTAAAAAAGGAAGATTGAAGTTTTACGTGACCGTGAATCTTGTGATTATGAGGAAATGAGAATGAAAGGAATCATTGGAGAAGGTTTGTCAACAATGTCATATCACTCATTATACAGAGTGGTTCACCAGCCCCTTATTTTGTTTGGAGAAAGGCAACCCAACTAACGCATATATCATAGTCATCCTAAAAACATTAGTACCTGCTCCTTTTGTGCTGTCACCTCTTTTGTTCATAATGGTAATGGATGAAATTGCAAAGGAAACAAAGGAAGCATATGGACATAAAGAAATGAAGCTACTGATATTTGCAGATGATATTGTGGTCTGGGGAAGGAACACCGAAGAAGTGCAAAAACAACTAGATGCACTGAACGAAAATATTCAGAAGTACGGCCTGAAAATTAGTATAGAGAAAAGCAAGAACATGGTGATGACAAAAGGGGAAAAACAAGGAAAGGGCACTGTGAAAATTGGAAGTCAGAGTTTGGAAATTGTGGACACGTTCAAAACCTAGGAAGTGAATTGATGCAAACTGGTAGGTTGTACATGGAGATTGGCAGGAGGGTACAGCAGAGCAATGCATTCTATCAAAGTGTAAGAAAACTTGTTTGGGACAAGGAAATACCAAGGAAAAGCATGGAGGTAATGTATAAAGTGTACTATGTACCCATATTAACTTATGCAGCTGAGACTTGGACCCTGACAAGCAGGCAAGAGAGTAGAATCCAAGCCAGTGAAATGAAATTCCTAAGAAGTATGATAGGAAAGACAAGGGAAGACAGAGTGAGGAATGAAGATGTTAGGAAGGAAGTTGGGATGGGAAAACCAAATGAGAGAATTGAGAAGAACAAACTAAGGTGGTTTGGACATGTAAAGAGGATGGAGGAAAATAGAATACCAAGACAGATGCTGGAGGCAAAGTGCAAGGGTAAGAGAGCAAGAGGAAGACCTAGAACAAGGTGGATCGATTCAGTGAAGAACAGCGTAAGAAAAAGAAATCTGGACTGGGACAAGATCGTGGAAGAAGAATGGTGGAAGGAAAGAGGAAAGTGGAGAAGTGCCATAAATGCCCCGACCCGGCAGGAGCTGGATAAGGGGAAATGATGATGATGATGACCTGCTCCTTTACGGCCTTAGTACAACTTTGCCGTTGAGTTCATGCTCGGGAATATAATAGAAATCATTAGCGGCAGTGTTATTTCAATTATCTCAAATATAATGCAAGATTAAAACGATCACAGCTCCAAATAACTCCACCTTACGTTTGGACAGGAAGTGTCAATGAATATATTCAATACGTGCAAGCTATACACCATGGCTCTCAGTAGCTAAGGTGACTAAATCAAGCCTTGCTGAAGTAACGTTAGGCAAGCTGTTAGGTAGCAAGTTCGAACCCTGAGCTAGTACATATTTTTTTGCTTAATGTCGTTTATAGTGGATGTATTATGGGTGCGTATCTACCGGTTCCAACAAGGGATATTTTATTTGGTCCTGAATAGGACATTTTTATCCGATGATACGTAGCCAGGTTGGACGACGACATAATAATCTGTAGAACGAAAGCATGGTACTCTGTATATGCAGGGTAGGAAGAGTTCGAAATGTTGACCACCTTGGTTTAAAGGAAAATTCAGACTCACTCAGGCCGCCACATGTGTCGCGTCAAAGCCCTCTGTAATTACACCGGGTTGTAAACCATTCCTCATTCTTACACTGTGCCAAGTTAAAGCCCTCTGTAACCCATGATGCTCAGGTAGCTAGGGCATGCGATCGAGCAGGCGGTTGCTGCACATTTAAAAGCCATCACAACAAAAGATAAGAACGCGAACATTTTTTTTCTTATGTCTGTCGACTAAAGAAAAGTATTTGATCCGATGAGAACGTTTTAGATACAGAAAGTCAAGTGTCCAACACTAAAAGTTGTCACTTTCTATCTTTGTGTAGTGTGTAAGCATCAGTGGCTGAAATGGTAGCGCGTTGGACTGCCGATTGAAAGAGTTGGGGTTCGATACTTGTTAGGGGGAGAGTTTTATAATTTGTTTTCGTTACGTTCTATCGTCTGTGTCGACCGCTTTACCAATGTCTTATGACAGAAATGATACAAGAGGTCAATATCCATGATTTTTGAGGATGGGACACTAGTAATATATGGTAGTGAGTGGACGCAGTTTCAGGTTGGATTCCATGAAGAAATTTGTCAAATAAATTTTATGAAATATTTTATAAAACTGAACTTTTATAAAAGTTACACAAAGCAATCATCACACCATTACATCAAATATTTTATCACAGTTCAGCAAAATGGACAAAGGACAGTTCCTTGTTCACTTAACTGTATTACGGCAGCTGAAATTTTGTAGTGGCAATACTGGTATATCAAAGGAACGGAAAACCCGCCAACCTGGGCCCAATGTTTGGGAAGCCAGGCTCTGCCTGTCACAAGCCAGGACAAAGCGGTGAGTGATAGAGGAGTAACACCTCTAAAAAAACCAAGGTCCAGCTGGCCCGGCTGGTAGCACCTTGTCAGGGTCCCTTGCCAGGGTTACGGTGAAGTCCTCAACGGCATTGATAGTGGAATAGATGATCTATAGAACAGTATGAATGGCGGACGGGGCGGCCCTGTATCCGGGATTAATAGGATAAAAGGCATCTACCCTATGATTTAGTTAGATGTCAGCTTTACATAAATCCATTTAGCGTCTGTCTTGTAGCAAGCGGCTAGATGGTCAGCGTCTGTTCACCAAAGGTGCGGCTGAAAACCCATCCTCGGAGCTAACAACCTCGAGTAGAATTTTTAGGGGACTTGTTCCCTTAACCTTGCAAACAATCAACAATGGATATGCACATTGTAAGAGATTTTACCCCAGGGAGTAACCAATCTCCATTTTCCAAGGAAATGAAAAGTAGGCACTCGGATTCTGGGGGCCTACATCATTGTGCAAAGGATGAAAAGGATGAGTCGGAGCATCTTGAAAATAGCAAGCAAATCACTAGTAAAATTAAGCACAAGAACATAAACTTTTTGGCTACCTTTAATGTCAATTCACTCTTGAAAACAGGAAAACTTAAAACTCTAATAAATTTCATCAAAGAGAAAAGGATTATGATAACAGCTCTTCAAGAAACTAGATATACTGATGAACATCCATTTGATTCAGAAGGTTATAGAATATTCAAGGGAAAACCTGGAAAGAGAGTTATGAAAAATGTACCTCAGTTTGGAACTGGGTTCATTGTAAATCAGAACATATTAAATTCAATAATAGAGTTTCAATCCATTAATGAAAGATTATCCCTGCTATCCTTTAAATCAGTAAACAAAGTTTATACCATTGTCAATACACATGCACCAACTAATGAGAAAAATAGGACTCAGAAAGAACAAACGGAAAATTTTTGGCAAGAACTATCAAACACCCTGGATCAAATTCCATCAAAAAATATAATACTTCTACTTGGAGACTTTAACGCTCAAATCGGCAAAGAACGTCAACATCGGTCCATAGTAGGCAATTTCCCGGCACATAAAAGAACTAACACAAATGGAGAAAGACTTATTAGTTTATGCAGAGAGCATAACATAGTCCTGAAATCTACATTCTTCAAAAAACTTCCTAGGAAACAAACTACTTGGGTTTCCCCAAATCCAGTTTGTGGTGAGAAACAACTTGACCATGTTGCTATTAGCAGACAGTCTACAACGGAGATACTCAATGTGAAAGTTGCTAAGAGTGCAGGTTTAGATTCAGACCACTATCTGTCACTCATTAAATTCAAAATTAGACCAATATATAAAAAGAAAAATCATTATCAATCCAAAAAGTTTGATACTCAAAAATTAGCTACAGAAAATAATTTCAAAACACTTTTGGAAAGCAGAGCACCTAAAACATGGGAACAACTTCAAAGAGACTTAGTAAAGACAGCGGAAGAAACCATTCTCCTTAAAAGAAAACGAAAACATGCCTGGTGGACTGCTGAGTGTGATGAACTAATCTTTAAAAGACAACGAGCTTGGAACATCTGGAATGCAAATAAAAATGAGAATACCAGGAACAGCTTTATAGAATCCCGAAAACATGCATCAAAGGGACTCAAAAGGGTAAAAGTGCAACATATGAAAGACCAATTAACATTAATAGAATCGGACTTCAGACAGCACAATATAAAGGACTTCTACAAAACTTTCAGAAGTAGTTTAAGGAAGTATACTCCACCAAGCTTACTTTTCACAGATCCAAAGACTCAGAAAACTGCATATAATAACGCTGAAAATTGCAGAATACTTGCGGAATATTTTGAAGAACTCCTCAACTCCGATCCACCAAAGGAGACATTTAATTTTGATAATATACTCCCCGTTCCTCCAGACTCTAAACCACCAACAACAAATGAAATTAAAGAGATTATAAACGAACTTAAAAATAACAAAGCATCTGGAGAAGATAGTATAGTTGCTGAATTATGGAAATACTCGAGTGACAACATGATCCTATGTTTAACGGAAATCATAAATGACATATGGAAAACACACAGTTTACCATCAGAATGGACATCTGCTTTGATACATCCACTACATAAGAAAGGGAAGAAAACAGATCCTAACAATTACAGGGGAATCTCCCTCCTGCTAGTGACCTATAAGATCTTATCCAAAGCACTTTTAAAAAGAGCGGAAAAAATACTCGACCCACAATTGGGAGAGTATCAGGCAGGATTTAGGAAGGGACGATCTTGTATGGAGCAAATACTAAATTTAAAAAGCATATTAGACATGAGGAAAATCAGGAACTTGAAATATGTAGTTACTTTTGTGGATTTTAAAAAAGCCTATGACTCCATTGACAGAAAGGCACTTATGAACATTCTGAAGGAATTTGGACTTGATAACAAGACATCTGAAATAATTCAAGCAACACTAACGAACACAACTTCCAAAGTTAAATTTAGAGGGGAACTTTCAAAATCTTTCAAAATAAAGTCAGGTGTGAGACAAGGAGATGGTCTGTCACCTCTGCTTTTCAATTGTGCATTGGAAAAGGTAATTCGAGAGTGGAGGAAAGCCATCAATACTAAAGGCGTTCAACTAGGAAGACATCCAAATAAAATCACTGTAGATTGTTTAGCTTTTGCGGATGACATTGCATTACTTACTGACTCACTGGATACTGCCCAAGAACAAATTAGAGAGTTGCAAAAACAGGCAGCCAAAGTCGGACTACAAATATCATTTGAAAAAACTAAGTTCATGACAAACATCACCGATGCCCCCAAAAGTATCACAATTCATGACAGTTCAGTATGTAAAACAAATTCCTTTAAATACCTAGGAGAGTGGATAATGAATGACTCACAGGAAAAGACAGCAATAGAAACACGTATGCATAAATTACAAAGGTGTTTTCATATGACAAAAGATATATATAATAAAAAAAGCTTATCCTGGAACACTAAATTAAGGCATTATCAAACAGTAGTCAGACCTGAAACTCTGTATGCAGCAGAAACACTTAAATTAACAAGATTTGGTGATTTAGACAAATTAGAGAAGACTGAAAGACGAATTCTGAGAAAAATACTGGGAGCTAAACGAAATAATAACGCAGAATATAGGTTACGACCAAATAGAGAGTTATATTTGAAATGTGAAAAATTAACTGATGTAATGAGAAAGAGAAGATTACAGTTTTTTGGGCACATCTATAGAATGGAAAATAGTAGACTAACTAAACAGATCTTCAACTTACTGACTAGTTACAAATCCAAACCCACATGGTTCATTGAAATTGACAAAGATTTGACAAACGCCAAAATTCAGACAGACACAATAGCAAACAGATCACTCTTCAGAGAAGCTATTCAAAACACAAAATTTCAAGAAAGGAAGAAACAAACAACTGGCAGAAAGTGGACTCAGGAGGAGAAAGATCGTCACTCTAGAACGATGAAAGAAATTTGGAAACAACGGAAATTGAATACAATGGACAATAGCCAACGTTGATTCATCGTACCCTCCAAATGGGTTATTCGAAAGAAGAAGAAAGGAACGGAAAGATAAAGTAAATGTCTATAGGTTAAACCATGGATCACTCACTTGACAAGAAAGCTATTTATACAAGTAAAATCTTGGTGAACGAGTTGCAGTACGAGGATTTAAAAGCAAAGAATGAAAGGAATCATTGGAGTAAGTTTCTTAACAATGTCATATCACCCATTATATATGTCTATCTTAAAAATCACAATTTCTCAGGAAATGAAAGGAATGAAATTAATTCTTGATTAATAATTATGATGAAATGAATGATGATTATCCAAACAACACTGCCCGAGCAAAGAAAATTGAAACATACAAAGTAAAAAAGTAAGGATTAAGTGGTATTCGTTCCCTGATTCCCTCGTACAAGAGTCAAGTGCGCTACTCATTCTGCCAACTAGATGCTTGCTTAGTTTGGTTACATGTATTACCTCCCGGTGAAGATAAAGTGCTTATTTACACATGCTTGTAATACCTTAAGTGAAATTGACAAATTATAATACTCAAACATAATCAGGTTTCTTTTTCAGCCTATTTACTCCCCAGTGTTTGAATTTAATATTTAATTCTTCTTTATATCCTGAAATGTGCGCCTGTTATGTACAGCGCTTATAGCCTCTGCTATTTTTACTTATACCACGGTACCTTTTATTTATGTTTTTGCATATTTTACACCATTTATTTTATAACAATTCATGCATTTCACACCCTGATATGAGCATTTTAGTTGTGATAAGATTCCAGATATTATGATCCGCCATTTTGGTTTGAATCCTTCATCAAAGATAGCATGATACTCGTACAATTTATAAAAGAGATTTTATATAACCACCTTTTATAAAAGATTTCCCCTTTACAATGTCATATCTTTTACAAAAGATTCAGTAGGTTCAAATTTTTTTACTTCGTTTTTATTTGTATTTATTGATTTATAACTACTCACACGCTATAATGTTAAGCATACAGTGTGTATTTGCAATCGAAAATATTATATTATTGAAACGTTAGTTACTTTGCTCCACGTTGAGCGTACAAATGAGACGTTTTGCTAGCTCCTAACTGTTGGGTGAGAAATGTAACTGTTTACCTTTGCCTAAGCTATGTTGTTTTAATGGGCGCCAAGACCTCAACGCAATGTTGAAATCTAAATTTGTATTTAACAACGTCTAGCTCTGGCAGAACACCTTCAAGACTCTATTCACTCAGATCGTGGTATGATTTGATCATTAACCCAACAAACAATTGTATCAGGAGAAGGAATTGGTCTATATCTAATGCTACCTACTGAAAGCAAAGATTGCATTGTAAAAGAAATGAATTTATTATATAAAACAAGAATAGCAAAATTAATAATAATAAGTATAAAATTTAAATTGGAGCGTTGTGATTTGAATATTACCGATAGAAAATTACGTGAAAACGGAGTCTGATAAATTGATTTTACTCTTATTTCCAAGCTATGAAGTTACTGAAATATGAAATGTAGAACAAAGAAAATGAGAGATTGCGTATTTCTGCGTCATTGGCGCTTACCACTGGAAATTGCCAAAGCATTTCCCTCGTTCTTGAAGATGTTGTGAGCTTCCCACAGTCTCCTGGACGTCGTCATCTCCGTCGGAATTTGATGATATTCTGGTAGATTAGATAATTCTATGGTCCGTACCTCGGACCCAAACACTCGTACAACCAAGTTTTACAAAAGTTCGTCGCTAACTCCACTGAACATCGGAGCGACACGCACTTGCGACCGTACACCTCAAGTATTTCACAGATAGTCCTCTTCCACGGAACATCGGAGCGATTCCCGCGTATATCCACACTCGGCAAGAACTACACAGATTGTTCTTGTTTCACGGCGCGTCGAACGTTATATGCACCTGTTGGCTCCCCCACCATGGTACCGACATCTAGCTTACGTCGTCGCCACTGATTGGCTGCACCCTACGCGCTAGATCCCCACTCCTTCCTCATTACACTCCGCGGGAGGGAGAAGTCGATTTCCGTTTCCACAATTCGCCTTTTCTAGACCTTGCGACCCAAGATTGCGTCATGCTCCTCGACAAGATTCAGCGTGTACTTGAAATCCCAGTGAGTCATCTCTCTCAAATACCCTAACTGACAAAAACTCCGTAAAATTCCGTAATCAGATAATTTTCTATGATATCGTCGTTCGTAATAATTTGCTTGATAGCGTTTTCTAAGACATAGAAAACCTATCTGAATGCTAATAATTTTTATAAAATGCTCCGAAAATACCTTAATAATAATTATAATAAATTAATAATAATAATAATAAATTAACATGAAAAATTATCTTGGCTGAACAATTTGCCGCGTAAATAAATATAGAATGGCTTCCTACTGACTTATGCCAGTTGCATAAAACCCCACGAAAAATACGTTACATATTCGCCTCGGATCATCGGATGATTTACCGTGACGACGGTCCATTATCCGATTATCCCAGACACGTTAATAAACCCCATCCAAAATACATATTACATAAACGAAATCACCCTAAATTACAGATATATACACTCATATTTTTTCTTCACGCACTTTGCGTCAAAGTTTGTTGTCACTATGGATTGCACTTTGCAACCAGTCCAATGTTTTACATATGGAATAGTGTTCCACGAATATTTCCGCCTCTCAAATTTCTCTATGTTGGAGAAATAGACATAATTAATGTGTGAGCACTATGTATTTATGATGTCATATCACACGCATTGAAGGTGTTCTGATATATTTATATCACCATAGAACTCCCTAATTTCACTGGAGGTCCCCTCCTTATGGTGAAATTTAATCTCACTTATCACTGAGCACACGATCACACTATTGTGGCAGCGCCTCGTGACCATAATACTTAATCTCTCTTTAAAGTTGATTAAATGAATATTGACTTCTGAAAAAAAAACAGTAAATGCGCATTACATATAACACCAAATATTTCTGTGCCGTAATCGCCCTGTCTTGTTAAGTTCCCGTTAACCATATTCTACTTAATACTAGTTCTCAACACAGACCATTTCTCCTCACACACATAATACCATTGTACAAATTATCTTAAATTACACACTTACAAATCTTACATGGCGAGGCCGTAAACAGAAATCACGTGTGCTGATATGTATGAGTTTCATGAAGGACTGTCTCGCATTCTGATGGCCCATCTTTTATCTCGTGGACGCCTTAAGCTAACAAGCCCTATTCAAGCGCTCCCCCATCTCTTGGAGATAAATGGGAACCCATCAGCGCTGCCAAAATGGCCTCGGTGCATCGAGACAATTTAGTGCTCAACAGCATCCGACAATCCCGTCATATTTCCCTGTACCTTAAAAACTCTCATTTACTTACATACTACCCCCCTGTGTGACTTCTGATACGCCTGCCTTAAGACCAGATCTTCCACGCACCAGACACCACACTTACTCATTTGATAGGCTGGCTCGCCAGCTAAACACACTCACTTTATGACACATATTTTCGTAGACTATGTATATTATACGTCCCGTATAATCTGTTTCCCTCACTATTCTCCAGCACATATGCTGTTTTTCCAATACGTTTGGAAACTATAAATGTTTCTGCGTCACCTGCTTCCAACCTTGCAAGTGGCTCCCTTTAAATGAACGTCATCACGTTGCTCTACTAGCATATTCCTCAGTGTCTGTAACGATGCCCTGTTGCTACTGTCCACACATGCACATATTAAAATACCATCCTCTGCTTTAACCACAGGATAATCCCTACATAAATTAGTGTCCCTCGATAGCATGTCTGCAAGAATGTTATCTTTACCTTTAATATATTTTACTGTGAATTCGTATTCCTGCAGAGCAAGAATCCACCTACTAACTCTGTTAGAACTGAGTTTACAAGTCCTCATATACAGTAATGCATGGTGATCTGTGTGGATCTCAAATTTCCCCCCTACTAAATACATTCTAAATTTCCCTAAACTGAAAACAATACCTAAAAGCTCTAACTCAGTAATCGTGTATCTTTTCTCCGCTGCTGTCAGTCCTCGCGAGGCTAAAGATACAATGCACAGATTACCCTCATCATCTTTCTGACATAATACTCCAGCAATGCCTATATGTGAAGCATCTGTCATAACCACATATTCCTTATCTTTTAACGGATATTTCAGCACTACAGCTTTCTCAAAACCTTCCTTCAGCGCTCTAAAAGCCTGATCATGCTTAGACTCCCATCTCCACCGAGTCCCACTTTTAAGCAATTCCCTGAATGGTTCTACCAACCCTGAATATTTAAGAACGAACCTCCTGAAAAAGTTGCAAATTCCCAGGTAAGTTTTTAACTGTTTAACATTCTGTGGCACCTCTGCGTTAAGTATCTTATTAACCCTACTTTCCTCTGGTGTTACACCTCTACTCGACACTCTATGACCTAAAAATGTCACTTCTGACTGACAGAATGACGACTTAGACAGCTTCAAAGTGAACCCTGCCTGATCTAACTTCTGAAAAACTATATTTAAATGACATAGATGCTCCTCAAAACTGCGTGAACTAATTACCATATCATCAATGTAAATGGTTACAAACTCTCCTGTGTCATCCCCTAATGCGATGTTTAAAGCCCTAATTAAAGCTGCTGAACTACTCTTTAACCCATAAGGTGTTCTACAAAATTGATAAAGGTTATATTTATGACTAAAAGCTGTAAATGGTCTATCTTCGTACATAAGTGGCACTTGCCAAAAACTGGAACTCAAATCTACACAAGTGAAATACTTCTTCCCCTCAAATGTTTGCATTAATTCCTCTATTGACATAGATTTCAGCTGATCTGAACTAATTCTACTGTTAACCAAACGAGCGTCTAAACAAATACGAACAGTGCCGTCGGTCTTGGGTACCGTGATCAAAGAATTAACATATGGACTGTTCGAGTGCTCAATAATCCCATCTTCAAGCATCTGATTAATTTGTGCCTCAACTGCACTCTGATAAGCGAAAGGTACAGGATATCTATGTCCTGTGAATACTGACCTATCAATAACGTTCAATGAATGTGTATAGCAATTGGCCATACCAATGCGATCGTCAAAAACTCTCCTATTACACAATAACACATCATAGAGCCGAACACACTGTTCATCCTCTATATTTCCCTGAAATGCAGCCTCACGTAACGAGTCCTCTAGACTTCCGTTCGTAATCACACTGCCCACAAAACATGGAGAACCCCGCTCTACGGCTGGCGATATCTCATTTAAAGTACAAATCACACCTACAATACTACTCCTCTGAATATGGTCATTGAACGCTACTTCTACTTCAGAATCTCCCCATTTAAATTTCAAACTCCCTACATCATAACATAAGTTACCAGACACTCTACTTAGCCACTCTGAACCCAAGATAACACTGAATACTAAATTTGGAATTACAAGGCAAATCTGCTTCTCTACATGATTATTAATTTTAATGTCTACTAAAACTTGCTTAGAAATTACTTTAGACCTCTTCCCAACAGCTGTGATAACAAAAGTGCTTTTAATTGGCATCTCCTCAAAATTTACTCCAGTTCCTTTCATTTTATCATAAAATGCACTACTTATGCAACTCTTCATACAACCACTATCAATTAAAACATCTGTGTACGCCTCGGACACGTTAAATTTAACTATGGGGCTCTTACTAACCACTTCCTGAATAATACCTTCATCATTTAGTTCATGTAATAATTCATTTCTTACATTTAGGTCATAGGGTTCCTGTATAATTGTATGGACAGGGCATGCTACAGACTGAGATTCTGACCTTACTTCGCAGCCTGGTTCGCGTTTAAAGAACCGCTACAGCTGGCCGTAGTACTAGTTACTACTGCACTGGTCTGGTTGTTCTGA
Source organism: Meconema thalassinum (assembly GCA_946902985.2). Lineage (NCBI taxonomy): Eukaryota > Metazoa > Arthropoda > Insecta > Orthoptera > Tettigoniidae > Meconema > Meconema thalassinum. The sequence goes on along the minus strand of OX336388.2, from coordinate 1,850,901,130 downwards.
GTTGTGTTGTCATTGTTTGGCTGTATATTACTACCACTAGGCTGTCCTCTTCCTTGACCCCTATTCTGGTTGTAATTATTGTCATTATAATTTCTCCCTTGATTTCCCCTGAAATCATTGTTTCTCCCTTGATTTCCCCTGTAATCATTGTTCCTCCCTTGATACTGATTACCATAGCCATTTCCTCTGTTCTGATTTAGCTGATTATTATTATTTCTATTTTGAGCATTGGCCCCTTCGCCACCGTTCCCTTGAACTTCCTGATGCCTGGCTTCATTAGGTCTATTATTATTATTACCCTGGTTCCTATTGAAATTGTCCTCATAACCCCCTCTCCCTAGTGCATCAAATGTGCTTAACAAACTTTCTACTTGTGATATAGTCTTTACATTCTGGATACAAGCAGCCTCCTTGATCCTATAGGGAAAGTGCCTAAGTAGCAACCTTACCACATCACTTTCCTCCTTCAAGCCATCCAGATATTTACACACTAATACCTGCCCTAAAAAGTATTCGGTCATGGTGGAGCTTCCTTTAGGGTTATATTTACCACACACTACTCCCTCACGATGCTGCGACTGAATAACCTCATTCCAGAACTTTTCACAGAATTTTATTTTAAAATCATTCATATCAGTAAACTTGTCTCTGTAGACAGCAAACCAATTCCTCGTTTCCCCCACAAACACTTGTTCTAAAATTTCAACTACCTGGCACCACTCAATACTACCATTTTCCAACCTCTCCCCGAATTTATTTTCTATAGTGTTCATGAACTCCATTGGGCACCCCTGTCGATTGCTGAACTTACCCAGTTCTACCTCCCTGTGTGTGCTATTCACAAAAACTGGCCTATTCTGACTATTTTCTTGCCTGATCCTAGCTTTTAATTTTAACTCTAATTCTGCGATTTTCTCCTCAGCCTTCCTCTCAATACTGTTTACTGTTAATTTAATGTTTCCTTCTGATTCTTCTACTTTATCATATAGCTTTGCTTGTTTCTCCTCAATCTTGCTAATGCTCTCTTTATTACTCTCTCTTAAATCATTTACTTCTGCAACTATTTGTGAGTGGACTTTCTCAATTCTACCCCCCAGCTGTTCCTTAACCTCTTTAGTAGCTACCTGAATTTTGTCAATTTCTCCCCCCAATTGCTTTTTGACCTGCTGTGTTTCCAGTTGCACTAGTTCTTTTAAATTTTCAGCCTGTGTACTGATTCTAATTTCCAACTCCTCCTGTACTTTTCCTAATTTTCTGTCTACATCTGCAATAATCTCTTTAGCCTTTTCTTCCATCACCCCCCGGATCTCACCTCTAATCAGTTCGAATTTGTCACTCATTTCCCTACTGTTTTGTTCTAATCTGGCGTTTAAACTATCGCTCAATTCCCTATTACTCTCTTTATTTTCCCTACTGTTTTGTTCTAGTTTAGCGTTATTCTGTTCTAATTTTGCATTTAAAGACAAATTATAATACTCAAACATAATCAGGTTTCTTTTTCAGCCTATTTACTCCCCAGTGTTTGAATTTAATATTTAATTCTTCTTTATATCCTGAAATGTGCGCCTGTTATGTACAGCGCTTATAGCCTCTGCTATTTTTACTTATACCACGGTACCTTTTATTTATGTTTTTGCATATTTTACACCATTTATTTTATAACAATTCATGCATTTCACACCCTGATATGAGCATTTTAGTTGTGATAAGATTCCAGATATTATGATCCGCCATTTTGGTTTGAATCCTTCATCAAAGATAGCATGATACTCGTACAATTTATAAAAGAGATTTTATATAACCACCTTTTATAAAAGATTTCCCCTTTACAATGTCATATCTTTTACAAAAGATTCAGTAGGTTCAAATTTTTTTACTTCGTTTTTATTTGTATTTATTGATTTATAACTACTCACACGCTATAATGTTAAGCATACAGTGTGTATTTGCAATCGAAAATATTATATTATATACAGGGTGTCTTTTATGTACCTTTGGAGAATGATAGGTCGTGTAGGGGACGGGTATAGAAGTAATTAGAGATAGGGAACTTTGGGTCGGAGTGGCCTCCTTAATCCCTAAAATAAGGGTTGATTCAGGCCCTCCATCCAGTCAGTTGGGTAACCTACCCAAGCCTCTATTACCTTTCTCAATCCTTTAACTCTTGGCAAGATTCATTTCACCATGTGGCACTGGCGTAATGGATAGCGTTGCGGTGCGAAAGGCCGGTAGTTCTGGGTTCGATTCCGGGCATTTTTTTTTATTTGTCGTATTTGCACTCTCTTCTCTGACGTAGCCCCAGACTGTATCATGTGACTACAATACGACAAATAACATAAAAAAAAAAAAAAAAAAATTGTGCAAGCCCGGAATCAAACCCGGGACTATTGGCCTTTCGCACCGCAACGCTATCCATTACGCCAGCACCACATGGTGAAATGAATCTTGCCAAGAGTTAAAGGATTGAGAAAGGTAATAGAGGCTTGGGTTGGTTGCCCAACTGACAGGGTGGAGGGCCTGAATCAACCCTTATTTTAGGGATTAAGGAGGCCGCTCTAACCCCAAGTTCCCTATCTCAAATTACCTACTACTATACCCGTCCCCTACACGACCTATCATTCTCCAAAGGTACGTAAAAGAGACCCTGTATAAACTTATAACACCACATATTTCAAAACTAGACTACAGCGATTAAAATTCGTTGTCCTTGATCCGCGGTAGAGTCTCTTGTTGTTGTTGTTGATTAGGGGTTTTGCGGTATCATGGACTTGTAGCCCCATGAACTTGGGTGTGTATACAAGTTGTCTGATAACCTGCGTCACTGTGATGTCTGCAAGCTTACTAGTGTGTGGACTTTTATACGGGGAAGGATTTGGGTAGGAAGTTGTCGTTACATTTGAGATGCATGGACATCATGGTTATTTAGCCCCATGTACTTGGGTGAGAGTTGAATTTTGTCTGATAGCCCATGTTATTGGGATAGCTGTATTAGTGTATTATAATTCAGGAGAGGATTCAATCAATCAATCAAAGTATAATATTCGTATAGCATGTTGTATTTCAACAAGCTACTACAACCAACATTCAATTATTCTGACGCATCCCGAATGCGAAGTGGGGCTTTGCTCTTTTCAGAGACTCCCTTCAGTGTACTGTAAATATAGTGTAAGGCACTGATAAATAAATATAAAATGAAATGCAATTATACTCCTCGAAAAGGACAAAGAGTTATACCCATGTATTTAGGAGAAAGTAGGCTATATTATGTTCTTTACTGAACATCTTGTCGAGATATGACATATTTAATGAGTGACGTGTAAATACCAGGTTCCATCCAAGGCTTGAAGATATTTCCAGTCCAAGGTGGCAGTCAATTATGCTACCGCTACACCAGTGGTACTCACGATTTCATCACAATAAACCCTACAAAAGGTTCTAAATCTACAGTGGAAACTTTAAATGCTTGTTACATCCCTTCTTTCTACAACTAAATATTTTTTATATTTTTGCACTGAAGTAGTAGGCCTGAGTGTGTGCTATAAATAGCACATGGTCACGTAAAGCTACAAGTTTCCGAGCTTTAATTGTAATACGTAACTAGAAGACCTGTGCTGCTTCACAGCAGTCATTTCAACAATTCTATAGCACATCTTTCCATACAATAATTGCGGTTCGCATGACTTTATGCTAATTACCTAATCAGTTACCGTCGCTTTTAATACAGGGTTATTGATAAAGGTTGCAGCAATTAAAAAAAATCATATCTTCCGTTGTGAGATAAATTAATAATTCGACCCGAAAACTAATCAGGAACTCATCGAGTTTTAGTTTCAGATGTGACTGTACTCCGCCCGTGACCTTCAGCAGATGCGCAGAATGAGTGCGCGACAGGAAGCTGCCACGCCACTGTTTCAGTAGTGAGTGTTTGCAATGGCGACAGTTCAGCAGAAAGCACAGTGTGTGTTATAACTGTTCAGCACGCTTTCTGAAGTGTTTATGGTAGGGATCCCCCCCTCATGCTAATAGCATTAGACGGTAGTATGAACTGTTTCAGGAAACTGTCAGTGTTGACGTGAAGAAGTTCCTCGAACGCCCTAGAACGAGTGACAAACCAAGGGAGCGCACATAGAATTATTATAACGTATGAAAAGAACTTTTTGAGTGTGTGACTCGTTTTAATATCTCAAATAGTTCCTGAGCTATGATATTTTGAAATAGCTGCAACCTTTTTCGATGACCCTGTATTTATAACATATGAAATTGAGGTTCGCATCCGACTTGACATGTGGAACATCATGCTGAGAGCACACTTAACCTCTAAAGAATGAATGCTGAAACAAAAGGCCAGCCAGTCAGCGCTTGCATGTTACAGCGGGGCAGGCCATCTGGCTCCTGGGTGCATGGGTGTTATGGAACACTTGACTTGCTCCTTCCCTTACCAAGGCTGGCACACAGCTTGGTCAGTAGAATGACCTTGGCGAAATGAATATTCGCAAATACTTTAATACACAGATGACAAAATCAAGTAAGTTGAGACTCAATGGATAAAGCGTAACGTATATAGTAACTCAAGGCAACAAATATTGATGTAGCACAATTACTGTCAAGATATTTCAATTTTAACAAAAGAAATTTCTTCCCAATTATTTTAATAATAAGGCCATTTGATAGTTGGAGCATGGTAGGCAGATGAACGGGGAGCTTCTATGGGGCTGGAATGTCAATGTCCAAATCCCTAACACAAACACTTCTCTGAAGTGAACCAAGATTTTGGTACACAAATGATTCCTAATATAAACACATGCACAGAAATTTGTAAATATAATTAAATAGGATATAAATGAACACCAAGCATACAAATAAATCAAAAATTGGCAGGCAAAATTAATCTGCTGAGATGGTACTTGAACCACCAAAAATTTGTAACTTCAACAAATGTAGAGTAACAAAAGAATTATTACAAAAGACCCATGTAACATAACTTCATAGCATGTATATCTTTCAGATACGGTACGTAATGTCACCAAGCATTTGCCTTTGATAATTTTGTGCAAACTCCCTGTACGTAATAGCTGTGCTGCTATTAAAATTACACATTACATTCTTAAGTTTATTTATGAGTAGTTGGCTGGAGTCAGGAGATAACCAGCCATTCAATCACTGGGTACTGCCTGGCGGTTGAAAGTGCAACTTCGCTAACTTTCATTACTTCAGCTTGTCCAGAAGAATGGCCTTGGTGAAATTAATATTCTTAATTAATTTAATACACGGATGACAGAATGAAGTAAGTTGGGGCTCAATGGAGAATGCGTAACTTGCATAATATCTCAAGCCAACAAACGTTGTTGTGAGCTCAAGTACTTGTCAAGATTAAAAATTAATTGGTATTCTGCCCGAAGGCAGGTCCGAGCCTCCGAAGAGGCTACCCCCAGCCAGAGTTTACTTGCGGTAGGGTGGCCAGGGCCTTTCCGCTCCTCCTTATGTTGGCCAACAGCGCGCAGTACCTAGAACCGGCATACCATCCAAGTTCCGACTGCGCCCAATGTTGCTTAACTGCGGAGTTCTCATGGGATCCGGTGTCTCAACATGGCTAGGCCGTTGGCCCTACTTGTCAAGATATATCAGTTTTAGTAGAAGATGAAATATGACCTTGATGCAATGATATATTTGCAATTATTTTAATACCGAATGATGGAATCAAGTGTGTTGGAGCACAGTGGATAATGTGTAACATGCATCGTGTCTCAAGCCAACAAACGTTGTTGAATCTCATTCATTTGTCAAGATATTTCAGTTTTAATGAAAGGTGAAATTTCTTCCCACTTATTTTAATAAGATAAGGCCATTTGATAACCGTAGTGTAGTAGGCAGATGAAAGTGGAACTTCTATGTGGCTGAAATCCAAATATCCACGTCCCTAACTCAAACAACACTTCCCTTTAGTGAAGCAAGAATATGGTACATAAATCCTAATACAATAAATGCATACAGAAACTTGTATATTATAATTAAATTGGAAGTAATGAAACAAAATTTGGCAGGCAAAAAAAGTCACCTTAAGTGGGTTTGAACCAATTATATTTTGATATTTCAACTTATATAAAGCATGCAATCCTCCAGCCCACAATATAATTTGTCTTATGTACCATAAGTTCATAGCATGTATAAGCTTCAGATATGGTACGTAATGTCACTGAGCCTTTGCCTTTGATAATTTCGTACAAAATCTGTTTGTAATAGCTGTGCTGCTAATTACTATTAAGATTATGAATTTTTGTTTATTTATGAGTAGTTGGATGGAATCAGGAGATAGTCAGCCATTCCATCACTGGGGTAATGTGTACCGCCAGGTGGTTGAAAGTAGAACTTCGCTAATGTTTCAACATGGCCCGTCCAGTGTCAGTCTTATAGACAGGAATTCTGGTATTGAATAGCTGGGTTCGCACATCTGCTCCTGGATAGAGTCGACTCCTCTTGTTCTTACGGAGACTGTATTTTGAGAATGCTGATTCAACAAGGTTATCTGGATGCTGATGATTATGTTGTAGGATAGGGTAATAATTTTTTTACAGCTAGTTTGCAATTTCAGAATATTCCATTCTAAGCTAGGTCCGAAATGAAATTACATTGATGGTTTGAAAGTGTCCTTCAGAGTCTCGTAAGCTGTTATATCAATAATCTCTTTTATTTCTCTGACTGTCAAATCCATATACAGTAACTTGCTCTGGCTGTGAATGAATTTCAAAACTAGTTCATACTGTCATTAGGAACAGGAAAATATTCATGGAACGAAGTATATGTCTGTAGGTTCTGTTATGAGCTGAAAGTACACTTATATATGAACCATGCGAAGATTAATTCAGTTCAGTGAGTTGCCACGGTGGGTGAGTGATTATAGTGTCGGACTACCAACCCCAAGATTGCAGGTTCGCCCCTGGCCATGGTAAGTGATCTTTGAAGGCGACAAAAATCACGATACTCATGTCATACGTTGTTGGCATGTTAAAGAACCCATTTGAATTCAGTAGGCCGTGTTCAATGGCAAAATTAATCTCAGGATTTTCCGCCAACACAAAGTTCCTCCATTCTCTACTTGAAAGCGCTGTAGTGTCAAGGAGTTTAGATATCTAACCTCCTTGACTTTCATAGCGTTCAAAGGAACGACGAAATTCGACATGCAAGCTACCCTCTGGGTGTCAATTAACAAAGCTTGCACCAGGCACCCGAGGCCATACGATATTATTATTCTATAGTGAGTTAAAAATAATCTGCCAAGTTTACAGAATAAAAATAAAGAAATATGCCTTCTTTTCTCCTGCCTTTAATGATAATCATCTTGTGGGACCCCTCAGAACCTTTTAGTAGAACCCAGCTTAGGAACCATTACACTATGTCACATGGTGTACAATATCCACATGACATACAGTACTCAATTTTGAAAGCATTAAGTATAGGTCCATGAAAAATGCCATGCTGCCATATTGTAAACCAAGGCCATGAAGAGGCCGCAAAAGTGAGCAAGAGCACTAGCTCACTCATGATCATGCTGTGAGCAAGTAATTTGTATTTCCTTCCACACCTTCACTTCTCCACTATTTAGAACAGTTACTTAAACAGTCAGAATGGGGAAGGCTGCCTTGTATAGCAAGAACGCTTGCTCACATTGTGATTGTGAGCAAGTCACATTGTTACCAAATGCAAAACTGAAAGTTGCAAACAAATATTGTGGTGCCAACATAAGAAGTTTTGAAAAAACTGTGAAGTTGCCTACCGTACATATGGAATGCTGGTGATGCACAAGACTTACTCAATATTGCTAAAATAGTTCATGTGGAATAAGATCACAGATGCATGCTGCTACCAGTAAATTAGGCTGGTGGAGGGTGGTGATGGTTGCTTTGAGGGGTGAAACATCATTAGGCTGATTGGTAGACTATATGAAGGAGGAAATGAAATTTGCCAGTCAAGAAATTCAAATACTACTTTGTCAAATATAAAAATTGTACCTCCAGGTTACATGTCCAAGTTGGCTACCTAATTATGCCATCCATAACTGTGAAGGACTCTGGATTCAATCTACCCAAAAGGACATGAACTAGACTGAACAGAATACGGACTGGCCATGGTGTTTGTGCTGATGTGATGTTCAAATGGAACAAATTACCATCACCTGCTTGTGATTGTGGTGATGGGAGACAGACTATCTCCCATATTGTACGTGATTGTTCTCTGAGGGCATATCCAGGCGCCCTCGGGGATTTTGTGCGTGTGACTCCAGATTCAGTGGATTATTTGAGGAGCTTGGACATTAATTTGTAAATATGTTGTTCTTTTGTGATTTCTAATATTGTATGCCATACGAATAATAATACAAAGAACCATGTGTGGTAACTATTAACCCCTTAGGCCGCTTCAACATTAAATTCATGTCCAGCACTGTTTCGTTGCAAGGGTGGTATGATGAGATATTCACGGCAGTGTGCACTGACCTTTAAACCACATTATCTCCACAGCCAGTGTGTGTCCAAAGTCACCCAGTTTTAATCTACGAATTCTGTTCTTTATTCCCCCTACAAATCATTTATGGATATGTTAACTGATTCATATAGATAGTTGAAATAAATATCTATTTACTCTGATGATTGCCTTGGCCAGCCCCATGTACGACTTCCGGCACCATTAGGGATTTTAGAAATTGGCGTGAGGGCTAAAAAGGGGTGTACTCAGCCTTGTGATGACAATCGAATTGCTGTCTGACAGTGAGACAACGCCCCAGTCAGGAAAACCAAGACTAATGGCTAGAAGTGTTAGAAAGTGTTGTTATTTTTTTGAAGATTTGTTGATTTAAAATTCAAAAGGTGGTGTTTTGTGTTTTTATTATTTTTTCGGGGGATGACATGTTAAAATTTGGAAAGCGATAAGGTTTGTACAATAAGTGCATTTAAAAATATAAACAATTAATAAAACAAAGTAAAAAACAAAACAGCAGGGTAAAACGTTAAACATGGCTATGGAAGAATGAGATAATACTTATATGGAAGTCACATTTTTATTTTACATTCACCATCTCGAAACATATTTCAGTGAATACCTTTTTCAGTTTTATCCAAATACTGCGGTGAAATCACTGGAAGTAGATCATGGTTAAAGTCTCAGCATTTGCAGCTGTCAATTTTCGCCTCCTATCACTTACTATGAGACTGTATTTCGAAAATGACCTTTCAGAATCCACATTTGAACAAGGATACCACACACACTTTAATGCAGCTGTTGCATAGTCTCGGTGAGGAGGCCTTAATCCCATGAGGATCTCTGGAACATTCACATTATCTTCAAGACGCAGTTGGTTCTTGATTGCAGTCAGGTAAATGCTGTGAGCCTCTAAAAACTGTTGAGACTCCATCTTCGTAAGAAATGGGGCATTCTTCTTAAATTGGAGCAGTTCTGTGGGAGATACGTTCTTAGGTGCATGCCGAGGATCAAACAATGACCCGATGGCTTCTACAGTCTTCCTGGCTGGATCCGTGGTCCTTAAAGTCCTGACTTTCACTAGAGCTGACTGGGCAACACATGTAAGCTTGGACTTAACCTTTATCTGCATCTTTTGAGGAAGCTGTTCCAAGTTCTGGAGGATCGTATGATTGAACATTCCACCATCGCCTAATAGCTTGAGCTTTACCTCAAGGTCATCTAGCTTCCCAGCCAGTAAGTGAATTGTTGGGTACTTAGATCCCTCCAAGAAATTAAGCAAGTCCATAAGAGAGGCACCAACAACAGAAACATACAATGCTTGTAATTGTATAAATTGTATTGTTGAAGTCGATGCTTGTTGGAAAAATTTGACCCCAGAATTTGAATCTTCCAATGTTTTGAAAAATTCTACCAGATCTTCCACATGCGTGGCCATATACATTGCAGCCTTAAACCATGAATTCCATCTTGTACATACAGGCATTGGGAAAGCTAGAATTTCATTCTCTTTTTCTGTGTTTTCATATTTCTCCCTTAGAAATGCAACGTAATTGCTTTTTCTTTTTCGCGTATTTAAAAGGGCATTCTTTGTCTTTACTATAGACATGTTCAATTCGTCCAGCTCGTTTTCAAATACGCAGCCGATAAGATTGACTTTATGAGCCCAGCACTGGACATGACTTAATTCTTCAATCAATCCTTGAAGAGTAGTTACACATTTTGTCATGTAGCGTGCTGAGTCCGTAACTACTGCCACTACACGCTCCCGTTCAATTTCATAGGAATTCAAGGTGTCTAATATCGCATTGGAGCAATTTACGCTATTGACGTCAGAAAAGTTGGATGGCGCAGCCACGCGGCAGAATGTTGAAGCTGTATTGTATTGTATTGTATTTTTTATTCATCCATTCAATCATATAATGTACATTGTACAATGATATAGGACACGTCAATTCACAAATTATACTAATACTAATTTACAATCACAATAATAATATGGGCCTACACAAGGATAACCTTACATCATTTAGTCCTATGAATACATAAACATAACTATTGATATTCTAAAAACTCTTTAACTGAGTAGAAGCAGTGCTCCAGCAAGAACTCTTTAGTTTTTATTTTGAACTTTATGTAATTTGCTGTACTTTTAATATTATTTGGCAAATGATTATACAGCGTTATAGCTGCATGGAATACACCATTTTTACATAGTGTTGTATTTGCAGCATGTACATGAAGATTGTTCTTTTGTCTGGTCTGGTAGTTATGTATATTTGAATTCATCTCAAAGATATCCTCATTTCCTAAGCTTTGTTTGACAAATAATAGAAGTTCAAAGATGTAAATACATGGCAAAGGTAAAATTTTCAGTTGTTTAAACAGAGGCTTACATGTATGCAATCTAGTAGTTCCTTTCATTGTTCTAATTATTCTTTTCTGGATAATAAAGATTTGGTGAGCAGCAGGTGAATTTCCCCAAAATATGATTCCATATTTCATAAGCGAATAGCAATAAGCAAAATAAGTACTAAGAACAGTTCTCCAGCTAGTCGATTGTCTTAATACTCTCAATGCATAACAACTTGAGCTTAGTTTCTTGGCAAGTTTAGTGGTATGCGAGTTCCATTTTAGGTCATCCTGCAACCAAAGGCCTAAGAATTTAGTAGAAGAGGCGTTACCAATTTTAAGGTCATTTAAGATTATGGAGGGAGAATTAATACTTTTATTCTGAGCTGTGTGAAAGTTAAGAGCCACTGTTTTACTAGTGTTGATAAGGAATCCATTATTGTTGAACCATAAGGACAGCTGACCTGTTACTTCCTCTACTGATTTTTGAAGTGCAGTGTCATTTTCACCCCTCATCAAAACACTTGTATCATCTGCGAATAGTACAGTTTTAAATGCAGGTATCTGAGATGGCAAGTCATTTACGTAAAGGAGAAAAAGTAGTGGCCCTAGAACGGACCCCTGCGGAATGCCATACTTCAAAAACATAGGATCTGAGTGGTAATATTTAAATATGTTTGTGGTATTTTCTAAACTTTTTTGTTCGACGATCTGTTGGCGATTATTTAAATATGACTGAAACCACTTACTAGCGATACCCCTGATACCATATTGATGGAGTTTATCAATTAGTATCTGATGATTTATCACATCAAAAGCTTTAGACAGGTCCAAAAACAGGCCACATACTCTCTTCCTTTCATCAAGTGACTCAAAAGCAGGATTTAAAAATTCATAAATTGCGGACATTGTTGATTTTCCTTCTCTAAAGCCATGTTGAGAGTCAGTTAACAATTTATATTTGTTTATGAAGCTAATTAGACGGTTGTACATTATCTTCTCTAAAATTTTTGAAAATATCGACAATAAAGAAATAGGTCTATAATTGGTTACGTTTTCTCTATCTCCCCCTTTAAATAATGGAATTACTTTTGCAATTTTAAAGATATCTGGAAATATTCCTGACATGAGAGATTGGTTACAGAGGTGTGTTAAGGGGGTAATTATATTTTGGATACATTTTTTAATTAGTATATCAGGAATGTTATCAACTCCTGAGCAATGTTTATTCTGTAGGTTCTTTACAATATTGAGGATTTCTGCTTCTGTAACATTTTCAACAAACATTGATTTTCCATTAAATGTTATATTCGCGAGTGTTGATTTTATTGCTTGTATATTGTTTACATTTAGTAGTTTTTCAGCTATGGTAGCAAAATGCTCATTAAAAATTCTTGAGACATTTTGTGGGTCATTGATCTTCTTGGAGTCTTCTGATAACGTTATGTTATTTACTGCCGGTTTTGTTTGCCTGGTTTCATTTTTTATGATATTCCACATAGCCTTAGTTTTATTTTTAGATTCCAGGATATAATTATCATTTGACATTCTCTTTGCTAATTTTATAACTTTGTTAAGTATGGTCTTATAGGTCTTGAAATACATGTTAAATTCATTGGAGGTTTCGTGCGTACTTTGAAAATCGTGGAGGAAACGCTTTCTTTTGCATGAAGTAATTATTCCAAGAGTAAGCCATTGTTTTGATGGAGAAGAAACTTTCAGTCTGATACTCTTCAAAGGAAATGCAATATCAAAATAATACAGGAAAATATTAATGAATTCCTGGAATTTTTTGTTTGTATCTATTGACTTGTACACACCTTCCCAAGTTTCTCCTTTTAACAAGTTGTTGAAATAGTTTATATTGTGCTGACTAAAGCTTCGACATTTATCAAACTGAGCATTGTAAACTGGGTTTGAAATATTTAGAGTTATTATTTGAGCTCGGTGGTCACTGAAACCTGTGTTGATTACTTCGAGAGAGTTGCAGTTCACATTGTCATTAATTATTATCTGGTCAAGTGTGGTTGCACTAGTTTTTGTTATTCTTGTGGGTACTGTTACTGTGTGAATTAGATGATGGGAGCTTAACAAATTTAGCAATTCCCTTCTCTCCGTACTTTCCTCTAAAAAGTTAATATTGAAATCTCCACAAAGAACTATTTTTTTATTAAATTTATTTATTTTATTTATTATCACTTCTAGTTTATTCAGAAATAACTTTGCACTATTTCCTGGTGAACGATATATACAGATGAGAATTAAATTTTCTTTTGGGATAGAAATAGCTGTTGCCTCAAAATGTTTATCTATGCATAAGTCATCGGGAATTGGTATAGGTTTAAATTCTATGTTTCCTTTGATATAGATACATACACCTCCATGCTCTGATGTTGATCTACAGTAGTAGCTAGCTAAAGTAAACCCTGGTATGACAGCATGATTGATTTGTTCAGGTTTCATCCAGTGTTCAGACAAGCACAGGATGTGGATATCTTTGAGTGATGTTTGTAGAAGCATATCGATATGAACTAGTTTATTATTAAGTGACTGTACATTTTGGTGAAATATTCTGATTGAGGAACTCTGTGCATTTGTACTGTTGTTAAGCTTGGGGATTATAGTTCTTGCAGGAGCACTTACCTCTGTTCTAAAAAACTCTCGCCACCGAGTGAATTCACTGATTCTACAGTAGTCGGACTTGCAGTATGAGGTAGTGGGATGACTGGTCCGTGGGAGTGGAACGTTTTGTTGATTTCCTCCGCTACTTGTGAACAGATCTGTTGCTTTCCTTTGGTGTTTAAGTGAAGACCATGTCGGGTAAACAGTTCTCTTGGTACATCAATATCAAGAAAGTGAACATGCTGATATAGTCTGGATAGTGCTCTAAGCTTTTTGTTCGTCCTCTTTACCTCCTTGTTGACACACGATTCTTCCATTAGATCATGTCTGTGTGGGATGCCTAAGAGTATAACGTTTGTACCTGAAAGTAGTGGGAGCTTATCTTTGTAGGTTTGTATTGCATCATTCGCTTCGTTTTTCGCTACATCGTTCGTACCCCCCCACAAAACAACATAATCTTCATGAGTAAGGTTTCTGCACATTTCAACACAATTTTCCAGAACATTTTTAACTCTAGCGCCTGGTTTGGTGACGCTACTTACCGCAAAGTCCCTTGATACTTTTAAATTGAGCTCTTCTGAACATCCTTTCCCATGACTGTCACTGAGGAGGAGTACTTTCCTTTTTGAGGTTATGTACGTGGCTAACTTCCGCACTTTTTCCGGCTTACAGTTTGTTGATGCCCTTGTATGTGGTGTTTCTTCTGAGACGGATTCAGTTTCAGCAAGAACATCGTACATATTTTTTGTGGGAACAGCTTGGCTAACTGTTTCCCGCACACGTGGTTTAGGCCTACATTGGCGTCCGCGATTTGCCACCACCACATTCCACGAGTCCGGCGATGACGAGGGATTGTTGCGGTCGTTTACGTTATGTCTGAGTACACTGTTTTCGGCTTTTAATTTAGATAGTTCTTCTTGGGTGTGCTTAAGGTCCCTATTCAAAATGTCGATGATTAACTGTAGAGATTTCACACTCTCACTCGATGCCTTGCCACACAGCGTGCACAGTATATCACTCGTATTTACACCTAAATGTACCTCCGGTGGTTTACTATCAATGTCACACATACTAGGTGTCTTCCTACACGATATTTTATCACTGGCGTTAATTACGGAACTGTCCTCGTCTACATTTTCGATATCTTTAAGAGAGCGGTATACTTTGTCTACATACGCGGCAGCCATCTTGTCAGGTGCCTTGTGACTGGTGAGATTTATTTAGATGGTGAAGCATTGACGTCGTGATGGAAACAGAAAGAAATTTGTCAAATTCGAGGAGGTACTGCTCTGTATACGGTTGCAAATCGTATAAAACGGCTACGAAATATCTTCACTACTTTCCTGTACAAAAAGTTCAGAGAGAAAGATGGGCTTCGGCGCTGTCAATTGGAAAACGTGTTACATGTTACATGACAGTGTGCAGTCTGCAGTTTTGTGAAGACGACTTCTTTCCACCGGTACTGTTGATTATTGATAGTTATTGTCTCTAGTTTGTATTCACATGGATTTAGCTACATCAAAAATACTGATAAACTTATAGCCTATTACTTCTGTGCCGTACAAAGAATGTAATCCGCTCTTCGTAAACTTATTTTAGGGGTTCTTCCGATTGACAATAGCCGAATGGTTAGAAAACTTAAGAAAAATGCTGTTCCTAGCCTTAATTTGCCAGAGAATTTATATTCTTGTCTTTGAACAGCAAGTATGTAGGTCAATAGTTGCAATATTGAAGTATGATTTGAGCATCCCAAGTAACACTTCTTTGAACCCAAAACATTCATGCAAATTCAGGGTTGCTTGATTCAATTTATTATCAGGGAGTCGTCCTTTCTGTTATGTGAGATATATATATTGTGAAATTAATAAAAACATCGATACCGCTAGGCTCCGAAGTACAGGCTTCATATTTTTTTTTAGTTCCGTTTTGGCCGGCTGTGGACCACGTGGTTCTTATCTCTGGCAGCTTTCCTCCTAGCCCAGTATTCCTTCATTCTGGCACTGTGAATGTCCTTCCGCTCCTGAGTCCATTTCACACCTACTCCTGGACGCACTGCTTTTGCTGTTAGTGACTGGAGAGAGTCTGATGTTCTGACTAAAGTCCTGTATTTATTCCTGTCATAGATGTTACTGGGGTCAATATCCAATTGTTCAAGGTCTTTTCTGACTAGTTTCGACCACTTGGCGTTAGTTGCTTTCCCTCTAGAGACAGTGTTGAAAATTCTGGAGGTGAGCCTCTCTGATTATCCATTCTCACAATATGACCATAGAAGATCAGCCTCCTCTTCCTCATAGCTGTTGTAATGCTCTCCACTTGTTCATAGAGTTCATTGTTGTGCCTGATTCTATACTTGCCTTCCTCTTTAATAGGGCCCATGATTTTTCGTAGAATCTTCCGGTCCTTCAGCTCCAATTTCCGGAGTTGTCCTTTTCTGACCATATTTAGGCATTCTGAGGCATATAGTACTGATGGTCTCACTACAGTACTGTAGTGTCTGAGTTTGAAATTCATTGAGAGGGATTTTGATTTGTACATATTCTTGCATAGGTGGTAGGCTCTCTCCAGTTTGATGCATCTGTCGTTCATGGCCAGGTCTTCATTGATGTTTGGGGTTATCCATTCTCCTAGGTATTTGAAGGAGTTAGTCCTTTGTACTACTTTGTCCCCCAGTGGGATTGACTCGGGCGCATCTCTGATGTTGCTGATAAACTGTGTTTTGTTGATGGCGATCTTTAAGCCTACTTTAGCTGCTATATAGTTCAGAGAGGATAGTTGATGGTTAGCTTCCTCCACACTGGAAGCTAGGAGTGCAAGGTCGTCTGCAAAGGCTAAACAGGGGACTGTTAACTTGTCTTTCTTGTAGCCTATTCTTAATCCAGAATCATCCTTCAGAGTTTTCGTCCACTCACGAATTACTTTTTCTAGTAGGCAATTGAAGAGGATCGGAGACAAGCCATCCCCTTGTCTAACACCAGTTCTGACCTCGAAGCTCTTGGACAGTTCCCCTCTGAATTTGACTTTGACTGTGGTGTTAGTGAGAGTCGCTTTCACTAGATTCAGGGTCTTTTTATCTAGCCCCAATTCAGCCAGTGTCTCAAAGAGTGACTCTCTATCTACTGAGTCGTATGCCTTTTGGAAGTCAACGAAAATTGCAACATAAGGTGAGGCACTTAGATTTTTGTACGTGAGAATGGTTTTGAGATTCAGAATCTGTTCGGTGCATGACCTTGACTTTCGAAACCCAGCTTGGTACTCTCCAATGCAGGAATCCAGTTGAACCTCTACTCTTGTGAGCAATACTTTGGAGAGTATCTTGTATGTCACTGATACCAGGGAAATCCCTCTGTAGTTGTTGAGATCTGATTTGTCACCTTTTTTTATGTAGTGGGTGAATGATAGCTGAGGTCCAGTCACTAGGTAATTGTTCTGTCAACCAGACGTTAGATATGATGTCATGGATACTCTGTATCGACTCCTCGTCAGCATACTTCCAGAGCTCTGCAATGATCCCATCTTCGCCTGCTGCTTTATTGGACTTTAATTCGGAAATGACTTTCTGGATCTCTTCCTTTGTTGGAGGGAAAGGGTGTGGCTTAGCAACGTTCTTGGGTTCAAAAGGTAGCTTTTCCATGGGTTCCTCGGAGTTAAGAAGGTCGCTGAAATACTCTGCTAAGGCTGTGGTGCACTCCTCATTGTTCAGTTTCAGATCTCCGTCAGCTCCCCGAAGGTGAAGTTTAGGAGCTGAATAGGGTGTTATTTGTGATTTAAAAGCCTGGTAGAAGTCTCTAGTGTTGTTCCGCTGGAAATCCCTCTCTGCCTGGTCAATGATATCCTTATTATGCTGCCTCTTGCTTGTTCTGATAATTTTGGCAGTAGTTTTCCGAATTTCTAAGAAATTATCATGATTGTCCACACTTTTATTACGGTTCCATTTCAGCCATGCTAGTTTTCTCTCTTCTATTGCCTTGTCACATGTAGCTGTCCACCACGGATGTTTATTCTTTCTGACTGCCGGGATAGTTATTGTCGCCGCATCTACTAGTGCCTTCTGTAGTTGGGGCCAGTCCTTCTTTTCCTTGTTCTTAGCTAGGGTCTTGGTGAAGTCATCACTGTCTCTCAGCTTAGATGGATTGAACCTTGGAATTCGCGACTTGATGCAATGGATTCCTCTGCTTGTTTTAAGAGGGATGAAATTGGTTTTGATCAAAGAAAGATAATGATCCGAGTCAATGTTCGCACTTCTCAATACTTTGACATTTAATATTTCCTGGTTGTTCCTTCTACTAATGGCTACATGATCTAGTTGGAATTCCCCAAGCATGGGATTAGGACATCTCCACATCATAGCTTTTCTAGGAAGGCGTTTGAAAGCTGTAGATTTGAGGACTAAGTTATAATTTCTGCACAGATCAATCAGCCTTTCTCCATTCCTGTTGGTCCTCTTGTGTGCTGGATATTCTCCAACTATGGCCTGAAATTTCCGTTCTCTACCAATCTGAGCGTTAAAGTCCCCCATTAAAATAGTTACATGGTGCTTTGGAATCCAGTCCATTGTCTCTTCGAGTACCCTCCAGAAGTTTTCCACACTCTCAATATCTTTCCTATTGGTGTCATTAGTAGGTGCATGAAAATTAACAATTGTGTATGCTTTGTTGAGAGTTCTGAAGGCTATAGTGGACATTCTGCCATTTGGAGATGAAAAGGAGATGATGGAGTTGATCATTTTGTTGTTGACTATGAAGCCTGTACCCAAGTGAGGCACATTCTTCATCACTCTTTCACCTGGCTGCCCTTTGTAGATCCTGTATCCCTGTGATTCGATTGGCTCGTCATCCAAGAATCTGGTCTCTTGTAGGGCAGTTATCAGGATATTGTGGTCATTTAAAACATCTAATGTATGTTTTAGTTTTCCTGTCTTAAGGAGGGAGTTGATGTTGATGGTTGCCAAATATTTAAAACGTTTCTTAGTATCACATGAAAGTGCAAGCTCCCCAGACTCCGAAGGCTTGCTTGCCCCACCAAAGGCAGGGGTGGATTTTCTAAATGTTGTACCACCTGGGGTAGTTTTACCGTTATTCGTTTCCTTCATGTTGCAAGAGATAAGAAAAAGTGTTTAGGGTGGTTACCCGCAGGTAACGAATTGTTAACTATCAAGGTTGTAAGCCTTGAAGCCCCCAGCACTGATCGGCTCACTGACCCAGCTTCCCGCTGGGATTGATTACCCAACCTTCCACTGGGTTGCTCAGCTTAACAGGGATACCTCTTGTAGGTTATGTGCTGGAGTTGGAGTGAAAGAGGCTAGTTGGATTCTCTTGCTGAATCCAATATGTTATGTTGCAGATGTCTGGCAACGACGCTTTTCACTCCCATTTGCCCGGAGCCACAAGGACTCCCCCCAGGTTAATTCATATATGTAACAGCAGACAGTAAATTAACTATCTACATGTGGGTAATATTTTTAACTGGTAGTAATTAGCTGTATCGATTGTTAAAGTGTGTGTGGAAACGGAAATGTGTACCAGAAGACTGGGTGAAAGGGCTAATAATACCAGTGTTTAAGAAAGGGGACAAGAAAGTGTGTGATAACTATAGAGGGATCACCCTCATATCACAGATAGTAAAAATACTGGAAAGGATATTAGAAAGAAGAATGAGAAGAAAGGTGGAAGGAGAGTTGCAAGAGGAACAGTATGGCTTCAGGAGTGGAAGATCCACAGTGGACCCAATCTTTAGCTTGAGGCAGGTGATGGAAAAGAACTGGGAATATGGAGAGGATTTGATCATGACTTTCATAGATCTAGAAAAGGCATATGATAGTGTCCCCAGAGAGAAGGTATGGGAAACCATGGTTAAGAAGAGACTGGGAAGAGAAATGTTGGAAATGGTGCAAGCAATGTACAACAACTGTGTTAGCAGGGTTCTGACCCCTGTTGGAAAGACAGATTGGTTTAGGAACAAGACTGGACTAAGACAGGGGAGTGTGCTGTCACCTCTTCTATTCATAATGGTAATGGATGAAATTGTAAAGGAAACAAAGGAAGCATATGGACATAAAGAAATGAAGTTACTATTATTTGCAGACGATATTGTGGTCTGGGGAAGGAACACGGAAGAAGTGCAAAAACAACTAGATGCACTGAACGAAAATATTCAGAAGTATGGCCTGAAAATCAGTATAGAGAAAAGCAAGACCATGGTGATGACAAGAGGGGAAAGACAAGGAAAGGGCATTGTGAAAATTGGAAGTCAGAGTTTGGAAATTGTGGACACGTTCAAATACCTAGGAAGTGAATTGATGCAAACTGGTAGGTTGGACATGGAGATTGGCAGGAGGGTACAGCAGAGCAATGCATTCTATCAAAGTGTAAGAAAACTTGTTTGGGATAAGGAAGTACCAAGGAAAAGCAAGGAGGTAATGTATAAAATGTACTATGTACCCATATTAACGTATGCAGCTGAGACTTGGACCCTGACGAGCAGGCTAGAGAGTAGAATCCAAGCCAGTGAAATGAAATTCCTAAGAAGTATGATAGGTAAGACAAGGAAAGACAGAGTGAGGAATGAAGATGTTAGGAAGGAAGTTGGGATGGGAAAACTAAATGAGAGAATTGAGAAGAATAAACTAAGGTGGTTTGGACATGTAAAGAGGATGGAGGAAAATAGAATACCAAGACAGATGCTGGAGGCGAAGTGCAAGGGTAAGAGAGCAAGGGGAAGACCTAGAACAAGGTGGATTGATTCAGTGAAGAACAGCGTGAGAAAAAGAAATCTGGACTGGGACAAGATCGTGGAAGAAGAATGGTGGAAGGAAAGAGGAAAGTGGAGAAGTGCCATAAATACCCCAACCCGGCAGGAGCTGGATAAGGGGAAATGATGATGATGATGATGATGATGATGAGTAATTAAGCACTGCATTTAAATTGATTATAAAAATATTTCTATCAATGAAAGGAAATATGTAGTATTTTGCCATCATAAATTTGAAGCCATAACAAACGCACACCCAATTACTTCACGTCACTATATCGCCGCCATATTGCAAACAGCTGACCGTAAGCTCCTCCCCCGTTTCGGACGTCAATTGGCAGAATCTAGAACAACAGAGGCAGCCAGATGGGTGTTCATTTCAGTTGATGGTACTGATGGACGAAAAAGAATGTTGAAAACACACCTACCATTCTTGTCAGTTGTTTCGTCACATAGCAGAAACACGTCTTTGTTTTTTATATCTTCCCTAATTTCTTCCCTCCTTCTTTCGCAAATCATGGGGATGTATTTCTGACGAATCTGATTTGCTGATGGTAAATCTCCACTTCCGCGAACGTACTTATTAAACCAAGTAAGGATAGCAGGATTGTCTAGTTTCTCTACTGGTATATTAGCTTTCACAAACGCAGTAGTAGTGTCCAAAATAAACTCTTCTTTCATATCCTTCACACGACTAGCATTTGATAATGTTTCTTTCAAGGTGGCCACTCTAGGAACACTAACTTCAAGACGCGAATTTTCTCGGCGTTTTGAATGCTTCTCCGATTTGCAATGTTTGTCTAATGCATCTTTCCTGCGATAATCTAACCGACAATCACAATATTTGCACATAAGAATGCCACAAGAAATTATAAATCCTTCATTCTTATATTCTTTAAGTCTGTCTGTGGCAGAAACAGCTACCTTCGGCATTTTTAAACTCAACTGAGCGATGCCCAGTAACAAACACTGTTATCACACGGTTGACTGTAGTCACACGCCAGTATAAATTCGTGACCACACGCAAAATTTATTTCTGAATTCGTGTCATAATATTTAAATTACGTCGCGTCTCATCTTCCTGTACTGCTAAGTTCGGAACTAATACGACGAACACGTGGTCGCCAACTGATTCACGCAAATAACACACTAGCTTCGATGATAACGCACAATTTGCGCACTTTTTTTAATTAAATTATATAGAATTCTCTACTATAATTTACACTCGCTACCGATGTAACAGGAGGCAAACGTAGTTTACATTATGAACAACTATCACATAACCTTTTGGAGGTAGTCGGCCAAACTATTCACGCCGTGATATAACAGCTGTTTACCACAGCGCTAAAATCCAACGAGTAACGAGAATATCGACAGTATATCGTAATATGACGTATATCGTAGTATTACCCCTCGCGAAACTATACAATCGATCATTCTCTCGAATTGAACACCAACCAAATTCGATTATCGGCTTGTGGACAAAAATGTTCGGATTGGTGTGGGGAAAAAATATGAAAATTTGTTTTTATTTCGCAGATTGCGGTATTTGTGGTGTTATTCACAAAATTCGCGTTATTTCGCGATTTAATTTCACTCCTGGGCGGCACGAAACATGTAAATACGTGAAAATAAAACATCCTAACCTCTAAATATGACTTTTCGTTTTATCGCGAATTAACAAAAACTAACACCTCTACTAATGGCCGATGGGACCCAACATGCTGACCACGTGTCACCCCTCAATCTGTAGGCTATATTGCTGAGCAGCGGTTGTTTGTTTGGCCAAGGCCATGGGCTGTGGTACCATGGGGAGCTGATGATAGTAACTACGCATGACACGCATGACCAGTTGAGAGTCAAATAAAATTATTCTATGCTGGATTAGCTGTTATGTCTTGTCTTCTGCTGGTGTCTAATGTATAATATAAAAAGTATCTGGTGCGAGATCTGGTGTTGGTAAAACAAACAAATTATATAGACTGGGAAAGTCCCAGTATGCACAGGTAGCGAGATCTTCAAGAGCGAGAGTGGCAGTAATTATGCCCAGGAAGACCAAAAACTGGTAATTTAGTGCCAGCGATACTGCCCACACATTACAAATGCCACTTGTAAAATACAGGGTCATCATTTTAAATCCTCCCTGTACGCGCCGCTAGGTCGGTCAAGCTGACCTTGGCAGGTGCAGCCTTAATGCCCCAATGAACACGTGCGCTGAGATTGGCAATGTTGCAATAAGCTGTCAGTATCTCCGGTGTCTTAAGTTTGTGAAGTGCTAGTTGAATTGACCTAACATACAGTGCAGTCTTGGGGCAATTTTACAGTTTATATATTGCCTTAAAGTTATGTTTTCTATACAACATGTATTCATTGTGCTTTGTTATGCGAAGTATTCTTCTGCTAGAGAGCGCCGTTTTCGATTCATTCGAAAATTTCCTGGTATCCGTCCTCCATATAGGCACACGATACACGATATTATAAAAATGTTCCGCTCCACTGGGTACGTTCTCGGCAAGTTATAAATATAACGAATGTCACACAGGGAGAAATTCGCCGCATGTCTGGAAACTTGTTTACGAGGTGCCAGGCATGCTTGCGAGCTGACGGACAACACTTAGAAATTTCTGTAAAACCAGGTTACATTGTAGATAATTATTTTCACTAGAAATTGTATGTTGACGCGAAGAAGCGGAGAGAAGTCGCACACTTTTTTACCAGCCAGCGAGTGGGTGTCTGTGTGAGAGCTTGCGGCGCCTTGATTGGTATCGGAGGGGAGACTTAAATTGATGACCCGGTACCTTTCATGAGACAAGGAGAGCTTCAAAAGAAAGAAGTATTTCATATTCATTTACCTATGTCGTACTTTGATGACAGGGTTATTGCCAATGAGACTAACAAATATGCAGAACAAAGCAGCCTGTTTTCTTTAACCAAGGTCATGCAGGAGTCAGCAGGAGAGCGGGGCAATGGAGAAAATATGTGTACTTTTGGGACTCATCTTGTTGACAGATATTCTACAGAAATAGTCTTGATGAGTACCCATGGAAATTTCAAGTGCTACTTTTTGCATGCTGCTGCAATTTAAATGCTCTCTGGTGATTAAACTGTGGCCAATTTCAATGCTAGCTTGAAGAAAGAATACTCTTAAAATAAGACCCACTTACTTTGTACAGACTGTCACTGTTGGCTGGATGATGGTTCACCTTAGCTAAAGTAAGAAACAGGGCCACCAGGTCATGTACCCTGCATATCGAATGATTCTTCTCCACCCAGTCAGATAACGCATCTAACAGCACTGCAACATAAAACCAGTCACATGAGAGGGGTTTGTAACACTAAAAATGTAGTAAAGTAAACCTTGCAGCAGAAAACACCTAAGATTAGTGATTTATTTTACAATCTGCCAGAAATTGCAAGTGATCACAAGAATCCAGAATACATCAACAGTGTTTAAACGGATGGAATTTCGGGAAATTTGCATAGTTTCCAAAATATAGCAGGTGAATACCATAGGCAAAACAGAGCAGTAATTAACGCTTCCTTCTGAGAAGTGCTCGAATGTGCCCGGCAATGGAAGTCGCTGTTCTTGCCTTAGTGCCTGTGTATTTTCCAGCTAACTCCTGCTGTCTCTCTGAAAGGATGGTAATAGCTACCGACTGTAAAGTCTTGCTATGTGTCAGGAGTTGTAAGACAGGATTTAGAAAGCCTAGGATTGTAGCAAACAGGATATAAATATGTATTCCATGACTCTCAAATTCCTCTGCTCTGTTTGTAAACATGATTACTCTTTCAGATGGTGAAGCAGAATTTATAAAAAAGATTTTAATGTTTCAGAAAGCTCATGTGGTAATGATTTTCTTAGCAACTTTGTGAATGATTAGTTAAGTGATAGTGATAGTAATAGCAATGAGGAACTTGTAAATCATTGTCCTACAAATGCCACTGGTGATGGCAGACTACAACAAATGTTCATTCGTTACTGCCATTTACTCTGCCAGACACTTTTACTGGCAATAAAGGACTCACAGTCAATCTACTTCTTGGTTCTATAGAACTGACATTATGAATTTATGAGGTCTAACCACTCTCAGAAGTCTCAAGACTATTGGAATAGCCCAGATATTGCAAGTGCTTTGATGAGAAACTGCATGCCATACAAACATTTTAATAGCCTCACCAGGCATTGGCACATGACTGATGCTTCAGAAAATACAATACGAGAATTATTTCGATATTTCAGAGGTCTAGACTGGCTGCGTGGCTCAGTGGCAACGTTCTCGCTTGCTGTGCCCAAGCTTGCCGGATCGAATCCTGGTACAGTCAGCTGGCATTCTACGTGAAATCATACGGCGTATAACCACGTGGAGCCAGGAGAGGGCCGCGACATCGAAGACTTGTGATATGATTTATTTACTTATCGTATGGCTTTTAGTGCCGGGAGTGTCCGAGGACATGTTCGGCTCGCCTGAAGCAGTAGGTGCTTCTAGCGGCAACCCATAGGGTGAGCTACAAGTTACATTCAATTTCAAATAGTTCCAACTTTCACTACCAGATGTCAATGAGACCTAGTGGTGAACGTTGGAACTTTGATAGAGCGTTCCAATGAAATCTAACTTAGAAAGTTACCTCCACGCAAGTTTAGTCTGTGGAAGGATCTTTTACATGCCATAAATCTATGACATGATGGACGCGATCATCTGGTCATCAGCGTCCCAGGACATAAGCGGAGGCGGTGTGCCGGTGAATTGTGTGTAAGCAGTGTCCGCACTGCATGTTGTAAATGTGATGAGGGACTGTACATATCATGCTTCCTGCCGTTCCAGACCAAGCAACTAGTCACTTGACTATATGATCGAAGGTTCAAAGTTGTCAAAATACTTGCTCAGTGCTTTTTAAAATGTAATATTATCAAGATAAGTATTTAGCAACAAATATGAAATTGGTACATTATTGTATTTATAAATCACCATTCAGAATATGCAGTAAGGGTTTTGACAACACAAGCGCCTAGAGTTTCATATATGTAACGCCATGTATTTCGGAAACTTACGATGCCACCTTCGTAAAATATGGTTTGAGCAGCTTAATAACTCCCTATGGTATGACTTATTAATAAAAAAGCAAAATTTTCAAAAAGTATTAATTCGGGCGTTCATGGGTTAATCAAATCACTATCGGTATATGTGAAAAAATTCCCTCTTGGCATGCCGGAAGGCGGAGGTAGATTTTACTGGGCAAAGAAATTTATTTTGAATTCATTAAATTTGCCAATTGTTGTATACCTAACAAACATTCTGTATGTTTAGCATACGAGAAGCCCCATCTTCTTATAACTATACTATTATTATTAGCCATTGGTAAATCCCATAAAGGGCAAAGGCCTCCTGCTGGCAGGGTAGCTCTGAGATATTTCATCAGACGAGCTAGGCTGATGAACATTTATATGATTTTGTTAAACACAATGTGTACAATCACCACCACTCTGTCATTTCCGCGATTAGAGATTGAGACCTGCTTACACATTCCACTAAGTGGTATTTGGGGCATGGATTATTGCAATTCTTGCAGATGCAGTCTTCCTTGGGCTCATGAAATGTCTAATTCTGACAGATCCTTCCATGGAACCCATGGACAGCGAATCGCGTTTACAGATGTCGAAGTTTGAAATTTGGTCCCTTCCAGATATCTGTCTTCATTGCCTCAGTCTCCATTATTTCTTGGGGTATCTCGTCGGCTTTTTTCCGTCTCTCCTCGATGATGGTTTTATAAGTTTGAGTTTCCGGTAGACTGAAGGAGTGCTTTATGTCTTCTATAAAGAAGGATTCCTGTGCTATTTTATAGGCGTAGCTGTTCCTTGAGAATTTTGATATAGAGAGAGCTCTCTTAATAGTAACTTAAAACTAATTGTACTGACTATTTACACTCTTATTCATCTTCCTCACAAATGATCGTACAGTATTATGTTAAACATTTTCACTCGTAATATCTGGACCTAGTTCATATTTGACTGAAGATTTATGTAAGCTGACAATGAGTCTAGGGATGTTTCAAACAAACTGTTTCGACGACAGTCCTCCACGAATTCCGTTGACCTGCCGCTCTCATCCACTGCTTCCCAATCATCGACTGGAACTCGTCTGACCATCTGGTCTTCGGACGGCCGGGGTTTCTTCCTCCATCTCTGGGCTTCCACACTGTAGTTGAGTAGGCCCACCTCGCGTGATACATTCTCAGTACATGGCCTGCCCATGTCCATTTCAGTTTCTTGGCCCTCGTGATGATATCCTCTAGCCCTGTCCTCTTCCTGATTTCCTCGTTTCTAATTCTGTTCCTTAATGTAATGTTTAGAAGTTTTCTCTCCATTTTCCTCTGGCACACTTCCAACTTCGAAGGTTGCTTCTTAGTTATTGACCACGTGTGTGCACCATAGAAGAAAACGGGAAGTACACACGAGTCCATCACTCGCCTTTTTGTCTTGGGGGAATGCTCTCTGCTATTCAATATGAAGGACAGGCTACAGAATTTTTGCCATGCTGACGATATCTGCCTGTTGATTTCCTTATCCATATTTTGCTGAAAAGATAGTGACTGGCCCAGATAGACAAAGTTTGACACATATTCTACTTCTTTTCCTTTCACCATGAGTTTCTTTGATTCATGATTTGTCATAACTTTTGTCTTGCTGGGATTGAGGCTCAAGCCCACTTTGTTGCTCTCCTCATGCAGATCTTTTAACCTTTCATTCAGCCTCAACTCGATTTTGCAAACAGGATCACATCATCGGCGAATTGTAAGTTCGTCAGTCTATTTCCATTGATTGTGATTCTGTATCTGTGCCCCCATTTTAACTGCCAAATTATGACCTCTGACACGCTCGTGAATAGTTTAGGTGATAATGGATCACCTTGTCTTACACCTCGCTGTAGATAGAATTTATCGCCTTCTTTTTCCATTCGGACTTTTGCCCAGCTGTTTAAATACAGTTTTGAAAGCACCCGCAAGTACTTCGTGGGGATCCCTTGGTTGTGTAGTGCTTTCACGACGCTTGGTTGGTCCACCGAGTCGAAGGCTTTCGCATAATCTACGAATGCTATGTACAACTTCAGATTATATACTATAATCTACTGCTATTTACCTTGCAATAGCACAACTGCCGACCAGCCGGACAGGAGATAACGCTATCTTTGCCTCGCCTGTAGAGCAACACGGCTGTCAAAACAACATCAATATTGCTTTGATGACATCCGTAGTACAGTCAGCGATAATTTGTGATACCTATCTTCGGCTTAGCTCTTCCCTCATCAACTTGCCATCTTCATCGACAAGATTTTGCTCATCCTTTGGCGTAAGGGTGGGTCATATAAAAAAATCTTTCAGACAAAAGTTTTAGGTAATGTATAAAGGACTATTGACAATTTTAAATGTTTTTGATGTTATCTTCAAATCTTAGAAGTTAAAATCTATTGTTCTTTCATGTTTTCCATTAATTGACATGTACACCTAGCTGTTATAAGTAATAAAAGAGTTTGTATCATTGAAAATGTTTGTGTTGTTGTGATTTAAAAACCGTCAGATCTTTTTGCCGCTCCCTGTATCAAGAAAAGTAGTGGACATAAAGAACTAAGGACTCTGGGACTACAGGAGCGTGAGAGTAACTCTCAGGTATTATTGAATTTTATGGAGTATACCTGTTAACTGTTTAGATAAATATGAGTTGTTTTAATATTATGTTCAGATTTTCTCTTATACTAAAATAATAGGGTGAAAACTGGGGATAGTAAGGCCAAACAATATGGTAGGAAAAGGTGGTGGTGCTTCATTTGAGAGGCTTGGGCATTGTGGTCACTCAGCCCCATGTACTTGGGTGCGTGTGGAATCTATGTCTGATAACCTGTGTTATTGTGGTAGCTGTATTAGTGAGTGTAGGAAAGGGTTAATGCAAGAGTAGCTGGTAAATGGTGCCTTAAAATTCTTATGAACTCTTTCAATGCTGTGAGGACAACTCTCAAGTCGGCAAAAACAACCAGATGTAGTGGAATGTTAGTAACAGTTTAAACTAGTTCAGAACCAAGATCTCCTGTAAAGAACAAATAACCCATTTTCTTTGAAATTCATGATTTTTAAATCCTCAGTTCTTATTGTGTGAGAGAGAGAGATTCATAATAAAAAAAAAAAAAAAAAAAAAATCGTCTAGCCTTAAAGCAAAACCTAACACAGTAAAAGAAAAGGGTGTATGGAAGTAAAAAATAATCAATTATTCAAACCAGATCAACAAGAAACTAAGAAACAACAAACATAAGTATTTAAATGTTTATTTTATTTTTGCAGACAACAGTGTAGTTTGAAGGAATTGGCAATGCCAAATTCATTTTGCAAAAGCAACAGAGCAAACCTCACATCGTTTGACGAGGGTTAACAGCAATGACCTTAGGGCGTACATCCTTCGATGTACTTTCATCTTATTTTTTTTCCAGCTACTGTACATTATTCACCCTTTCAGTCCATTTATATATTTTGCCTATTTTGTACATAATTTTCTGTGTCTCAAGTTTTCTGTTTGGACAGTTTTTAATTTCTGTAAATAAATCTTTTAATGCTCCTTGAACTACTTGGATTTAATGAAATGACAAATAGATGACTGAATGAAGGAAAGAATGCTATACTGTATTTAATTATCCTTCTGTGTGGTTGTGGTTGTTGATAGTTAAACCAGACTTAACTATATAAAGAAAATGCTCAGAAACATGCAGTCCATTGCCGTGAAGTATAAAGCAATTCATAGCTGGATACTTACCAACATCCTTGTAGCGCATGATACCCAGGCTAGTAAGTACAGAACCAACCACAGCTGGCCGGTCAGTGTCTACTAGACCAATACATATATCTGAACTGATCTTCTTGAGCAGTACATCATCGGGAAAGTTCAACACAGCCATAGCATATAGGACATCCGCGCCTTGCTTCATATCCAGAGTCTTCCTTGAGTTGCTGATATTAGAAGCCAAGGCCCGTAAAAGTGGAGTCGAGCGACGCTTTTTCTGTGCTAATGCTGTCATCACCTAAATAAATGATTATTAAATTAACACTTAACAAATCTTGGGATAAAATAACCAGGATTAAACCTTTGAATCTGAAGGTAAGAAGCAATTGGTACCCAAGGCTTTTGCAAAAACTGGCAGGGTAACAATCCATCATTATTTCATTATTTAGGTGCTAGGTGGTAGTAGCAAATATGAAGATGACAATTTCAACTCTTGTTAGACTTGGTCCCTGACAATCTCTATTTACATACGGTGGAACCTCGAATGCGAGTAACGTGGTCTATGAGTGTTTTGCAAGACAAGCAAACATTTAAAGTAAATTGTAACTTGATAAGCGAGTGAGGTTCCGCAATACGAGCGTCACGTGTGGCCTGACTGTGTTCTTGGACGTGATTTTGAGAGGATTGTTGGTGACAATGAGCCGCCGATTGTCGAAGAAATTGTGTCCTTAGGGAAGACCATGGGGCTGGAGGTGAATGATGTGGACATTCCAGAGCTGGTGGAAGAACATAGCCAGGAACTGACCACCAACTAACTGATGGACCTGTATCGTGAACAACAGGAGGAGATCTCATCCGGGGAAGAGGAGGAGGAAAAGTCAATGGAATCTCTCACTTCAACTGAGATTCGGGAGAAGTGCAAAATGTGGGAAACTGTGCACAATTTTGTAGAAAATTCACCACCCGAAAAAGGTTGTAGCAGTGCGAGCAATGAATCTGTTCAATGACAACACAATGTCACATTGTTGTGAAATCCTCCGTTAGTGAAATTCGTGCTACACAGCAACTCTTCTCATGCCATCACTCGTCTCCCTCTTACCAACAATGATTCTATTGTAAGATAAATGCAGTTCAATTTGTTTTACTTTATACAGTACTGTATTTAGTTTTAGGAATGTTATCATCGGTTTGCAGTCCAAAGACTGATCAGTTGCCATAAAACATGTCCAGATCGTCCTGTTATTTGCCGCTTCCTTAATTGAATTATAATTCTGTGCTTGGATGTCATTCAGGATTTGTTTAAGGAAGGTATTTCTAGGTCTTTCTCATGCATCTTTTCCCTCAATGAACCCTTCTGCCACAGTTCTCATTAAATTGGAGTGGCGCATTGTGTGACCCCACCATACGAGACAACGTTTACGGATTGTGAGAAGGATTGATCTCCGTTGGTTCACGGTGTCGAGAACCCTGGTGTTCGATATCTTGTCTCTCCATGCCACATTTATCATCTTACGATAGCACCACATCTCAAAGGCTTCAAGACGGTTCTTTTCATTTTTATTAAGTGACCACATTTCACAGACATACAATGCAACTGTCCATACAAAAGCATGTAGCATTCTCATTCGAAGGGAAAGCTTAAGCCGACTGGTACACAGTAATCTTCTCTTCTGTATAAAAGCTAGTTTTGCCAGAACAATGCGGCACTTAACTTCAGTGGTGCACCTTCCCTCCTCTGTAATCTTTCGACCTAGCTAAGTGAAGGATTTGACTTGTTGTATGTCCGAGTTATTAATCTTTAATCAAAGAGATTTTGGGAATTTTGAGACTGTCATGCATTTTGTCTTTCAGTTGTTTACTTTCATGCCGTATTTCTGCACCGTTGATGCAGCTCTTGACAGCATGCCAGCAAAGTAGATGGGCTGCCAGCTAGAATGGCCTGATCATCTGCGAACTTAATTACAGTACCTTAGGAATGTTATGCGAATAAATATATTAAGGTTTTGAATATTACCGAAGGTAATATGATGTAGTTTGCATTTGAGCGGATGAATTATAAATAAATGATAAAAATGGTCCGGTTGGCTCAAACAATGCCAGCGTTTCGCCCCAGTGTGCCGTTGGGCTCGTCAGTTGGTACAGACACACCTACCAATACGCGTGGCTAGCACATACTGAGAAGGCCATGCAAGACACAAAATACAAGCAGTATTGACGTCACGAGCATGCCAATGTGCTACGGGAGTCAAATGGAAACTACATCATATTCCCTTCGGTAATATTCAAAACCTTATTTGGATAACCAAGGTAAGGCTTTTGTTTTTATGAAAGGCAGTTTGACTCCCGTAGCACATTGGCATGCTCGTGACGTCAATACTGCTTGTATTATGTGTCTTGCATGGCCTTCTCAGTATGTGCTAGCCACACATATTGGTAGGTGTGTCTGTACCAACTGACGAGCCCAACGGCACACTGGGGCGAAACGCTGGCATTGTTTGAGCCAACCGGACCATTTTTATCATTTATTGATAATAAATATTTTTGTGTTGTGGATGCACCATCCGCGTTTCAATTGCTCCTTATGGAAAAATTTGCTTTGATACACGAGCGCTTTCCAAGGTTCCACTGTATATTCTTAGGCTTTGAAACATATGGTCACCGACTGTCATGTTTTGCTTACATCGAAGTTGGCAGCAAACTTGCCTGTATTTTCTCTTCGGCGTTCCATAGGCAAATAGTTAGTAGATTTATTTGTTCGTTATGGCTGGCCTCGTGGTGTTGGGGTAGTACACCTGCCTCGCACCGAGGTTCGATTCCCGGCTCTATCAGGGATTTCAGAAACTGATGTAAGGGCTGGAACGGGGTGCACTTAGCCTCGTGAGGACAATTGAGTAGCTGTCTGACAGTGAAACAGCGCCCCGGTCACGGAGACCAAGATTAATGGCCGAGGGGACCTGACGTGCTGACCATACGTCACCCCATAATGTGCAGGCCAAATGGCTGGGCAGCGGTCGCATTGTAGGCCTAGGCCCTTCGTGGACTGTAGCACCACGGGTTGTTATATTTGTTCGTTATATAAATAGTGTTCCTAAGTACGAGAATATGTGCACAGTATTACTGAAGTGTTAAGAGTTAAGTGAGTTGTTTATTTGTCTTATGCGACATGGTAACGATGATATGGAATATAGATTTATATAGGCCTATCATCAACAGGACCGAGTACCCAATCACAGATGATGTAATAAAACATAACATTTGTTAAAACAACTGTCATAAATAACATAAAATAAGCCAGTATTTTAAACGTATAAACTAAACATTCTACATACTTAAATTCAAATAGCAATATTTACAGAGAGTATGTCTACAACAAATGTTTAAGATCTAGAGTTCAACAAGAAAGTACAAATTTCAGTAGGCTTGGAATAAAATATATCTAGAGAGCTATCTAGCTGGTTTAGAGAACGTAGTGCCATTAATAACCAGGAATTAGCATAGGGTACAGTTCTACACTTCTGTATCCGAAAAGAGAATCTTCGCCTGGTATTGTGGCCTGAAACATGAAGCGGAATCAACCGCAAAACAGATGCACAGTCAACTCTATTGGTCAGACACTTGTACAGAAACATGGCATTGGCACACTTGCGACATGATCTCAAAGACCTCATACCCATGGCTCCACAGAAGTCTCAGTCCACTGTACAGAATCGAATGCCCATACACCCGCAGTTGATCCACTTCATGATCCCACCTGCACTCTCTCTAAATGTTGAATAGCACATGGCTGAGAAGGCAGCCATGCCTTGCAACAGTATTCAAGTATTATATGATAAAAATAAAATTTTGAGAGAGCCTATATTGGAAAATATATTTGTTCATTTTATTAGCCTATTTTCATTTTATGAAAAAATAGGCTTATGAGAT
This sequence comes from Meconema thalassinum, assembly GCA_946902985.2. NCBI lineage: Eukaryota > Metazoa > Arthropoda > Insecta > Orthoptera > Tettigoniidae > Meconema > Meconema thalassinum. The sequence goes on along the minus strand of OX336388.2, from coordinate 1,850,868,255 downwards.
CACCTTTTGTCCGTGTGTGTGTGTCTGTGTCCCCCTAATAACTTTTAAACGGCCAGGGTGATTTCAATGAAACTCGGTAAGGTAATAGCACCAGTTTGGCCGACCCCGACCGTGGCCTTCAAATTTTATTACGTCTCACCAATCCAACATGGCGGCTGTGTGAAATATTTCACCAGCATTCAATATCTCCGCACCCTGAAATTTTGTTCGGTCATAAAGGGCACAACTACAAGTTCACCTATGAGACTTTCAAAAACCTGGTAACTACAAAACCGACATAATGGCTAGGCGAAGTTGGGACTTTTAAATAGACTTTTCTCGCGATTTAACCATCCAAACGCAATGAAACTTGGTACAGCAAAAGTTTATACACATTGTAATGCACTGACATCTAATTTAGTTCAATTGCTTACATAAACTCAAGATGGCTGCTGTGCGAAATCTTTTACTGGCATTCTATATCTCCGAAACTATTTCTGCTATCCCCCTGAAATTTTGTACGGTGATACAGGGTACTACTACAAGTTTATATTTGTAAGTCTCAAAAACCTATAGAGTACAAAACGAACATGACGGCCAAGCGAAGTTGAAACATTTGAATAGACTTTTCTTGCGATTTAACCATATTTAAACATATTGTAATGCACTGGCATGTAATTTAGTTCAATTGTTAACATAACCTCTGCACCTCGCTCGGAAGTGATGGGCACAACTCGGCAACGCTGTACAGCGTTCTCTGTATCGGCTAGCTGTTAAACGATGTCTTATTTTCCCATACAAATACAAACCGATATAAAATAAGTGAATTAATTTACGTATTTCACAGTCATACAGCATAACCTTTTGATGTATGAGGATTACAACGCGACCAAGAACTACGTTTTCCAACCAGCCCGAGCCGAGAAAAAGGTACCTTACAAAAATGATAAGTCTGTTTCTTAAACACACAAAATTTTGAAATTAATAAACCAGTTATACAACATTCCAATGCAGATTGTGTTAAAATTTAGATTCGATCTGATGATGCAATTTTGAGATAATAATTCTTAAATGTGACGCATGGTTGAAACACGCTTAAAAACGGGCAAGTTTTGTGTTCCAACTGCGATAAAAAAAATGAAAATGAAAATTAAAAATTCCAAACCTACATGAACTAGCCTAACGTAAAATAGAACGACGAAAATAATGATGTTATTGGATTTTATGTAGGCCTATTGGTTACTTCACAAACAACCTTCAAACTCGAGTGCACATAATATTTTGGTCGACAATAGGCTGAATGTACTCTGTACCAGCCCTCAGATCAGAATTATATTTCTTGGCAGAGTCAGGAATTGAACCCGGACTTTCAGGGCAACAGCCAAGAATGCCAGTCACTACACCAGGAGGTGGACAGAGAGAATGTATAGGGAAACTGCTAACAACTCATGGTATGAAGACCATCTATAAGTCAACAATAAAGATTCCATTTATGAGGAAACGGATGTGCTTTTAATTACGCCCATTACTATGCTCGGCTACAACAGGAAGTCATTGAGCTCCACCAACATAGCGATAGTTTCTACCGGGCAGATGATGATGATAATTGTTGTTTTAAGGGGCCTAACATCCAGGTTATCGGCCCCTAATGGTCTGTGTGATAGCAAAAATGTCAATGAAGAGGAAACCAGAACGAAAATTAAGTCAGCAGGAAAATACTTACAAAAAGGAACTCAGATTGAAACTACTCACAAAATGGAGAGCGGTAATACTTACAAAAGGGAATTTCGAACGAAAATACTCACAAAAGGAATAGATTGAAAAATATGCACAAAATGTACGTTAAGTTCAAAATAAGTACAACAGGCAACGTACAGTCGAAATACTTACAAAATGCAAGTGAAATCAAAATACTTACAAAATGCAAAGGAGATTGAAAATAATGTAATTTAGATTCAAAACACCCACAAAATGCAATTGAGAATTAACTACTTGCAAAAAGCGGTTTAGGTTGAAAATACAAAATGCAATTGAAATTGCTTACAAAATGTATGGTAGATTCAAACTTCTCATTTGGATGGACAATAGCCTACTTACAAAATGCAATTTAGATTGAAAATACTTACAAAATTTAATTTAGATTCAAAATACCCACAAAAATGCAATTGAGAATTAACTACTTGCAAAAAAGCGGTTTAGGTTGAAAATACAAAATACAATTGAAATTCAAAATACTCACAAAAGGTCCGCCCCCTATATTGAAAGACTTACTAAAAAGCAATTTAGATTGTCAATCCTTACAAAATGCAAAATTGCATTTGAGGTTGAAAAACACTCACAAAATGCAATTTAGATCGAAAAGACTTACAAAATGCAACGGAGATTGAAAACACCCACAAAATGGAGTGGAGATGAAAAAAAAAAAAACAACTCACAGTGCGGGAATCTTAAAGGGAAAATGAAATATAATGAAAAGAAAACAAGAGGTCTGACCCCTCGAAGAAGGAGGGATCAGGAAAGATGAGACAAGGGCCAATTAAGGCGGGAAAGTGAAAGACTCCCTAGGCCTCGGATACCCTAATACCGTCAGGGTCGGAAAAGAACAAGAGTTGACCAAGGGAGGTCGACAGGAAAGAAGACGGAGAGGAGCCCGGCACAAGTAAGTGGAAGCAATGCCGGACTCAACTGGGGGTCCTGTGGTCGCCAACTCACGTCCCACTAGATGTGAGCCCCTGGGGGGACTGGGCAGATGAATAAGAATGCGTCAATAAAGTATGGATTCCCATCTTCAAGCATACAGGAACTAAGAAGTGGTTTGTACGAAGCAGGTATCCCCTCTGCAAGTCAGCGGCCTCCCTCCATCATGGAATGCTAATCATCAATGGGCACATTCCCTTGGAGGAAAGTCGAGGACAGCCAATCGCCCGTATACCACATGATAGGAGTAGCAGGGAGACTACACTTAAGTTCTGTACTGGCTGCCAGACCCCCTGAAGATACTACACGCAGTATCTGATGATATGTTGGGAATTCAAACCCTACACGACCATGGCCAACAAACCTGGAAAACTTGTTGATCTATTATTTATTGAGACTTCATTTTAGGATGTTTGGACATCTTTATCATCAGCTCTGTACACTTTTGGTGTGGATTGGACCTGTCTGAAAACCTGTGTTTTTATAGTAGGCCAAGTGTGTATAACCATAATTATGAGGGTCAAGGTATAGGGTAGGTGCCCAGTGATTCAAACTTTGGATCACCAAATTTCCAACAGTTTATCACTGCAGTCGTTTAGTTTAAAGTGCAAGGCTGCTCTATTGGGTTATTAACTTACAGAGGATTGAAGCAATTTCACAGCTCTACAATAAGTTTATTATTTGACATATTGTCACAAGACTTTGCACACACATAGAGAAACTCAAAAAGTTTTTGTTGACTTTTAAAAATGTTTGATAAGCGCCCCCTTAGTGATTCTGCACATATCAAGCTGATAATTAAGTTCTTCCCACACTCGGCGCAGCATGTCCTATCAATGTGTTCAAAAGCACTGTAGATGCGAACTCACAGTTCTGGCAGGTTTGCCGGCAAAGGAGGTGTAAACACTGAATCTTTCACATCACCCCACACAAAGAAATCACATATATGGGGTTAGGTCGGGAGAGCGTGGAAGCCATGATATGAATTGCTGATCATCAACTCCACCATGACTGATGGTTTTTCAATCTCCTGTTTACGAATTGATGAACATCATGATTGAAGTAGGGTGGAGCACCATCCTGTTGAAGCACAACATACGCTTTCTCAGCACCTGTTGCCGTTTTGTCTCACTACTCACTGCTGCGGTCTCGTGGTAGAAATCTAAAGTGTGGCTTCAGCAAAACAAAACTTTTTGAGTTTTTTTACATGACTGTAGAGTTTCGTGAGAATATGTCAATTACAGTGAATTTATGAAATCACTTCAATCATTTGTAATAACCCTGTAAATAATGCTATCTTGCCACGGTGGGTGAGTGGTTAACGTGTCGGTCTACAAACCCCAAGCTAGCAGGTTCGCTCCTGGCCGTGGTAAGTGATTTTTGAAAGGCGACAAAAATACGACACGCATGTCATACGATGTTGGCATGTCAAAGAACCCATTTGAATTCAGTAGGCCGTTTTCATAACGGCAAAATTAATCTCGGGGGTTTTCCGCCAATACAAAGTTCCTCATTTCTCTACCAGAAAGCGCTATAGTAATCAAGGAGGATAGATATCTAACCTCCTTGACTTTCATAGTGCTTCAAGGAACAACGAAATTCGACATGCAAGCTACTCTCTGGGTGTCAAATAACAAAGCTTGCACCCGGCACCCGATATTATTATTTAAATAATGCTAATGACTTTGTCTAATACAACTACAGGTTGCTTGATGAGAATTTATCAAATTCTAGTACTCTATCCTCAGGCTGGTATAATTTATTGTTAACTGTTAGCCATTAAGTATTGTTTAAAAGAAAGCAATGAAAGTGTCACTACTTACCCGGATCATTTGAGCGAGTGAAATACTGGACACTAGTTTTGCAGCCTCGTCATCACCAGTAACACCAAGCACTGTTGCAAGATCCCCTAATCCTGATGCATCATCTGAAGAAGACAAAGTATCTCTCCCCAACAGGCGGCATAATTTTATAAACCGAGGATCACCTTCAAAATCTGAAAGCTTAACTTTCTTTGCGGCAGCCCAATCTGCCAGGATAGAAACAACCTTCAGAGCATGAGTCCGTGCTAGATGTGAGGACTTGGAAACCGACAAGAGAGTATCTACTGTGTTTGCTGCAGCTATCCGGTCATCCAAATTTGATGACTTCCTCTTAGGTTCTTTTTGAGCTGTATGCAGAGATGCAAATGCAGCTGCAACCAAAGTACTCCGCCTTTCTGTTCTGTTGGTCTTCGCTGATGGCGCATCGTCCTTCTCCAATTGTCCATCACTCTTTGTCAGAGGATTCTCAGAGCCAGAGTTAGAAATAGATCTGGAATCCTCCGAACTTAAATTTGTTAGCTGTCTGTCATCTGGTAACTCACTACATGGTGTGATACTGAGCCCAATAGCAGTAGGAGCTGAAGAACTAGCAGAGAGTACTTGGCCATTCAAACGAAGCAGCAATCGCCACCCACCCCACCAAGGGGCGTATCGAAGCATGAAGTACCGGTAGAGCTGAAAAAAATATAACACACTGCTCTAATAATTGCTACACTCTCATACAATCAGAAAATACTTCTACAGAGAAAATAAAAAGGTTTAAAAAATCTGGGAGCAAGGTACAACCATAGAAATAAAGCTAGAAATTTAGCCACTTTGTCCAGTAATAGGTCAGATTTACCAAGTTGGCAGTCCGAGTTCCCCGTATTGATACAATTTTAATTTCCTGGACATATTTACTTTTGATATTGTAACTTTCAGTCGGTCAACACAAAATAATTCCAATTAACTTAACTTACTGGAATCTGTGAAAAAATAACCTGAAATAAATGACATGTGATTAAGATATATATATTTTGCTATGGGCTATTGAAGAAGGAGAAAAGTAAGGGATGACATGTTTTGTTTGTCAAGCGAGATCCAAATACTGTAGCTCTACAAAACACACCAAACCTGCAGTGACACCCAAAACCAGTCTCTGTCCTCCAAAAACAAAAACCCCATCATAAAACTTAGTAACTGTAAGTGTGGTAATTATTACTGATAAATATTAAGGCATTAAGCACCCAAGAAAATAAATAGTTCTTTTTTTAGGGTGCTTAATGTCTTAATATTTATCAGTAAGTTAATAATTACCACACTTACTAAGTTTTCTGATGTTTTTTTTTTATTTGTCTTTTGTTTTTGGAGGGCAGAGACTGTCTGTGGGTGTCACTGTAGGTTTGGTAAGTCTTTTGTAGGGCTATTTGTCTTGTAGATTTGGATCTGATGATGATCTCTTGACGAGCAAAATATGTCATCCCATAGTTTTCTCCTTCTTCAATAGTGCATAACAATATACAGTACTGTTTGTAGAAAGTTAAATACCCAGAAGAAATGGTCGGAGACACTCCCAGAACAGGGTTCATGTAGACCTGCAGTACCATACTAAGTGACTGAAATCTCAGAGCGATGGCGTACACATTGGCCCACCTGTGCCCTCGGTCATGGGACCGGACAGGTCAGTGTTCCACACAGCTCTGTCGGCGTGGGGCCGTCATACCAAGTGAAAACGTGTAAGCAAGTGCAACGATGCCTCGCCGACATCACAAGGTGGACTATCAGCATGTGAGTGAAGTTGAACGGTGCAGAATGATTGGGCTCTGGGAGGACGGTCTATCGTTCCGGGACATTGTGGCTCGTACAGGGCACGCTACGTCAACAGTAAGGCGTATGTGGATCCAGTGGAGAGAGGAGGGCCGTATTCAGCGACGACAGGTACAGGACGACGCAAAGTGACCACAGCGTGAGACGACCGCCATCTTCTCCGCATGGCCATATTGATTATTCAATGGTCCGCCAATCAACACCTTTACAATGAGGTGTGCCAGTGGGCACTAAAAACGGGACATGTTTCGAACCTTGTAAATTCGGTTCTTCTTCAGCCGATTTGAATTGGCACAGAAAAAAATCACAGACAAGAGTAATGACATCATACAAGTATACATAAAAGACCCTTAAAATACACATTAAAACAATTAAAACACAATTTAAAAAAATTTCTTCACTTCATTTACACCACTGTGCTATGAGTTTGTCCATGCTGTGGAACAGCTTGTGTTGAAGTGCGCGGAGAGAGCGCGCTTTTGTCCGTGCGTTCTGACGAATTAAAAAAAACGTGCTTATCTTCTAATTTTCATAAAGTCCTTTCAGTTGGCTTCTGTTCAGTTCTACTTGACGAGAACATGATGAGATTCTATGAGTGGTTAGAACTTAGTCAAATGTGGATGAAAGGTGGAAAGTTGTCCCAATTGGGCAGTTCCTGCAAAGCTTGTGGGTCAGCGTGTTGGCATAATGCGGCCACTGTTAAACAAAAATTACGGAATTATGAAAAAGGGGATGAAATAATCCCTGAATAAGAGAAAACCACACTCTAAAATGAAAGAGAAAACCGAACATACAAATGCAATAGCGTAAGAACTGAAGTTTACCTGTGTGGATCATGGGTGCGGGTCCAACCAGCTGGCTACGGAAAGTGCGCCAAAGTAGAGCGAGGGACAACTTTCCACCTTTCATCCACATTTGACTAAGTTCTAACCACTCATAGAATCTCATCATGTTCTCGTCAAGTAGAACTGAACAGAAGCCAACTGAAAGGACTTTATGAAAATTAGAAGATAAGCACGTTTTTTTTTAATTCATCAGAACGCACGGACAAAAGCGCGCTCTCTCCGCGCACTTCAACACAAGCTGTTCCACAGCATGGACAAACTCATAGCACAGTGGTTTAAATGAAGTGAAGAAAGTTTTTTAAATCGTGTTTTAATTGTTTTAATGTGTATTTTAAGGGTCTTTTATGTATACTTGTATGATGTCATTACTCTTGTCTGTGATTTTTTCTGTGCCAATTCAAATCGGCTGAAGAAAAACCGAATGTACAAGGTTCAAAACATGTCCCGTTTTTAGTGCCCATCGGCACACCTCATTGTAAAGGTATTGATTGGCGGACCATTGAATAATCAATAAATTAGTCAAATTGTCACTACGGACCTTGAAAGATAGCTATTTCTCCCAATTTGGCCGTATTGGACAAAACAGCGTGTGTTGGCTCAACGTTGGAGCACTGAAATGGGGGTGGACATGTCTGCGTCGACGGTGCGGTGCGTATTTTGAGGGCTGGACTGGTAGCACGCATGCTACTGCGTCGGCTTCCATTGACTGGGAACCACCGACGCATCCGACTACAATGGGCACGTGCACGCCGACACTGGCTGGCTGAGTGGCGAAATGTAGTGTTTTCGGACGAGTCCCGCTTCAACCTGTTCTACAGTGATGGTCGTATACGCGTTGGACGCCGCTGCTGAGAATGCCATCAGGCAGACTGTATTGTTGAGCGGCATAGCGGACAAACACCAGGAGTAATGGTTTGGGGCCGAATTGCCTATAACAAGCGATCGCACCTCGTACGTCTTGCGGGCAATCTGAACAGTGACCGCTAAATCAGGGAAGTTTTACGGCCTGCGGCACTGCCCCTTTTGCAGGCCGTTCCACAGGCCATATTTCAGCAGGACAATGCCCGTCCGCATGTGGCGAGGAATGTGCAAGCTTTCTTCGCAGAACGACGGATACCTCTGCTTCCCTGGCCTGCCCGTTTGCCTGACATTTCGCCCATCGAACATGTCTGGGATATGGTCGGCAACTTGTTCGTTCAGGTCCACCTGCCGCCACTGTTGATGCTTTGTGGACGCGCCTACAAACCGTGTGGGATGGTATTCTCCCAGCAGCGTATTCAAGTGCTGTTTGATTCCATGCCACGACGTCAAGCGGCTCCGAGTGCAGCACTTGGTGGTGTGACGCCGTACTGAAAATCGGCCATCAACGTGCATGTACCGGACTGTCCTTCTAATCAGTAATGTATTGTCATGTCCCTAATCTGTGGTATAAAGTGCAATGTGGTCACATCTCTTGTTCTTGGTGTTTCACTTTGTACAAACAGTAGTGTATATAAGCAATCTCTTAATCACATGTAATTTATTTCAGGTTATTTCATATATATTCCAGTAACTGGAATTATTTTGTGTTAACAGACTGAAAGTTACAATATCAATTGTCAATAAGACACCATTAAAAAATGGCTTCAAAGCTAACTTTAATGTACTAACTTACAATGGATATTAAATACAAGTAATTGTTTTATATCATTGGCCTGCCTACTAAATACAATAATACATTAATTAATACCAGAGTTCTCCGTGCCGCGCTCCTCTTGCTAGCCGCAGGTCTGTCCTTGCAAAAATAAAAAATAGCCCTGGTGAATCATACGAGGTCAGTGACACGCCAAGATCGTTCGGTTTGTAGAACAGGCTGGGGCGAGCATGCATGAGACAGTTTGGAACAGTGTTGTCATCCAGTGGCTCTGGGATGAGCCAGATTCTACGAGAGGCCCTATTACCGGGTATTTAAAGACCTGTGAAATGAGGGACGGCAGTTTAGTTGACAGTTCAGACGAGAATAGAGCCCAGGAGTGCAGAACAGAGAACCCTGATTCAAGTTACAACACTATTCACAAAAATGATGTACAAGTCAAAATTGACAAATGAACACCAAGGGTTTGACCAAGTTTAGTTAGTTATTATAGTTTTAAGGGGAGGAACAGCGAGGTCATCTTCCCCGACCAAGTTTAAAGGTTAAAAACCACACATACAGGAACAGAGTGACCTTCTCACTTTGGAAAAGGCCCAGGCATTTCTTAAAGTCAACCATAGGCCTATTTAGATGCACATACTCATGACATTTCTTTGACCTTGTTGAAGAACCCTCTGTTACTCAGTTGGAGAATACATCTCTCGTGTCTGGTACAGATCTAGCCACGCTCAGCAGATGGATAACGGCTTAAATGAGATTTGCAGAGACATTACAGGTTGTTTGAAATCTACACTGCTTACTAAAGTTTACTGCCTGGCAGGTATCCCAGATATCCACCATGAGTCTGCATCCATACTAGAGAGATCTAAGGCTTTGAACTTGGATATCCATACTTTACAGTATATCAGTGATGCCCACGCTGTGCAAAATTTCACGCAGACACAGTAGGCCTATGCTGGTCACGAGCAAGGAAGGGAGCGTTCCGGCTGGCGTTGCGTGAATGGCTCTGGTAGCCATTCTCCACTAAGTTGCTTGTCTGTAGTTGCATATTGACAAGCAGAAGGGGAAGTTGACTAACTCAGTCAAAGTGCATACATTCGTTCATGTGTGACTATTCTAATGGGGAAAGACACCAAACAGAATGCTCATACTTGGTGATATAAATGATAAGTTAATGAAAATCTCTAGCTAGTACCTACACTCGTCAAAGTGTCATAGAAAGCACATTTGCTGGCCGATATTGGTCTAGTATCATATCTACACCTCTGTACCTCTTTTCACTGGGCACATGTAATATACAGGGATTTTGTTTTATATGTGACGGGGATTTTCGCTCACCCACGTTGCGAGAGTGTCTCCCGACAAGCACTTTGCCATAATGTGGCGCTCGCCCGGCAGTGAGCCATTGAGTATAGGAATTTGTACTTACCTAGTCCACAGCTGGTGCTGAAAATGTGCCAGCGATGTGTAGCAGTAAATGGCGAACATTTTCAGCACCAGCTGTGTACTAGGTAAGTACAAATTCCTATACTCACTGACTCAGTGGGTTAAACTGTACATTGCGATGCGGGCGCCGCATTACGGCAAAGTGCTTGGCGGGAGACAGGCTCGCAACGTGGGCGAGCGAAAATCCTTGTCACATATAAAACAAAGTCCCTGTAGTAGCCTATACAAGTAAATAAACAGAGTAGGGCTGGCTGGTAACCTAGCACTAAACTTTTTATATTAAGCATGTTGCCAAACTAAAAGGTAGGCCTAGTGCAGGATATTGACCTGCCTTGTGTTAGTTATCTCCATTGTTTCTTCAGTGGTCTTTATTATGTAAATTAATCGATTGGATTAGGGGAATAGATTCTCAAAACATTTGTCCAACATGGTTGTAAAAAATAACTATCTTGGAGAGTTGGAAATTTGGAATACGAGCATTTCATCTCGATGGCCCCTCCCCCTACAACCATCATGTTCTGCACTTGATGAAGAACAAGGGTACCTTCGGACCAACGAATGTCACTACTAGAAAACGTCTCGTAGGATCATTGCTTCATAACAACACCGAAGAACACTAAACAACTTTTTATTGCTTGCAAAAATATCTTGGTTCGTAACACATAACCTCGTCTTCCGACATATCCACACTCATAAACTAATAGTAAATCTAATATTAAACCTTTACCAAACACATTTTAAAATACAATTATATAAATTACTACAAATTTACCACAGGAACACGCTGTTAAAAGAACAGGCAAATAATTTGCACTAAACACAACGGCCAGACGTCCTCTCCACAACTGCCATTTTGAGCACTGCCACTAGTGCTGCCCCCAATATATACCTGTGACATTTAAAAAACAAATGATGGACAATCCACGATTCCGGAGTGAACAGCTGTTACGTTGCTATAGTAACATGACGCTGAAGGTGGAGTGCATTATTTATTGCTGTGTAATCTGTGCCTGTATCCTTGACGTGTAGGCAGTTAACTTTGTGACATTCCGTTTAGGAAGTGTACGGTTATTTTTGATCCCGGACAGTTACAGTGCAAATATGAATATTTCAGAACTCGCGAAGTTTTTGCAGACTTACAATGGCAGGGACAAAGTTATTAGAACACTATGCTATAGTTCTAAATGGGCTTCTGGAGTTGTATCATCACCAACGGCTGCAAATAAACTTAATTCCTTTAGCAGTCAGATGAGTGCATGCCGAGCAATTTTAAGACTGTTGGATGACATACCTATGTTAGAATGTACTCTTTCTTATGGACTCGGGAAACAGGTTAGTTCAAGGTGTCATAATAGGATCATAACTACTGAATATCATAAAGCGGTGCACTAATGGACGTGTTTTTACATTATAGGAACAGGATGGAGTATTGCGATTTATTGGTGTCCTGTCAAATTTCCTTGACCAAGTATTCTATCCAATTGACCACTATGCCTGGCTTATAGAAAATGATTACATAACTGTAAAAGACAACCCATGGTCAACCACTAGTACAGTATTTTGGGTTGTATCGGTTTATCTATCACTGATGAGGTATGTTGATATCATTTAATGTATTACTGAAAGTTAAAAGGACTGTTGAATGTTGACCTTGAAACCATATGCTATCTTTTGCAGGGCTTTGCGGTCAATTGCTGTTTTGCAGTATCATAAAAAGTGCCTCAGGGGTGTGGACTGCGATGTCAGGTATTTTTTAAAGTAGCCTACATTAAATTCCTTTTTATTGGTTTCTCTTTGGTAGACTCTTTTGTTGATAGTCATGATTTAATGATTCAAGACCAGTTTGGCTTCAGGAGAAACGTAGGAACAAAGAAAGCTGTACTAAGTATTAGGCTGATTTTGGAAGGTAGAATAAGTGCTGCCAATGAAAGACTTATCGGTAATTCTGCACGCCGTGAGAACATGCCTTTTCGTAACTTTTAACGAGGTATATTATTGAAAATATAGGATTTATGATTTACATACCTTTCTTGGAGTTGTTGGGAGTCGTTTCACAATCTCAACTACAACTGCCGCACCTCAATAATGTTTTTTTTAACGAAAATAAAGAATTTTTATCGTGTTCGTTTCACTACGGACGCCATCTTGGACACTCGACAGACGGAAATGTGACTACGTTACCAACATGTTGCATACAAAATTCACCATTTCACACGTAAAGACGTAAAGTACTGCCTGGCCGAAAATTACTGCTAGTACCACAATTAAGGGGGTCTGGGGCATAAGCCCCAGGTTAGGTTTGTTTTTGTATGTAAAACATTAATAAGATAGAATTTATGTCCGCTACTTGGTCGGCCTTAGCCCGTCATGGGCTGGATAGTGCCAGGGGTTGACTTTGACTAGGTTAGGTACTGCCTGGCCAAAAATTACTGCTAGTACCACAAGTAAGGGGGTCTGGGGCGTAAGCCCCAGGTTAGTTTTTTTTTGTATGTAAAACATTAATAAGATAGAATTTATGAAGTAATTTCACATGCCTGTTTTTGTATGTAAAACGTTAATAAGATAGAATTTATGAAGTAATTTCACATGCCACACAATCCATGGTTAAAGTACGACTGACGAGTTGGATTTGGCGCAATAGTATATTACATTATCGACGCTCTTTTGTTTCTTTGTATACCCGGTGCGAGATAGTGTCAAATGCGTGGGGTTGGCATTCCTGACTTCGTGAGAAAGATGTCTTCTAGAGACTTCATTTCAACTATATAAGTAGTGTTGCTATTTGGGATGGCTGGGTGGGTCTATGACAGCGGACGAGTCAACTTCTATTAATTTATCATCTCCAGATACCATTACTACAGGTACTTTGGCTAATTTCATTACTCAATTTTTTTTATACACATGTTCTGACGGTGTGCAGCACTACTGACTTATCATATACCAAATCTAAAATGTGTGTGCTTGTGAACAGCGATGTGAAAGATTCATATCTCTCATTGTCGGAAAAGAAACGTTGATTGGAGTAGGTTGTTTTGACATTTTGAAAACGATTGGAATATAAGTTAGTACAGGGATAGGAGGGTGCTCTACAATCTATACAGATAGATAGATAGATAGATTTTTATTAATTCCATTTGATCAAGTACATGCATTCAATACATTTTTGATATAGGACACATCAGAATTTACATCTATGAATTAAAAGAACTAACAGGTATATATTACTAATATTATAACCAGGCTTCGGATAATTATGCACTTAAAAATGCCAAAATATGCATGCAAATATGCACTAAAAAGTGTCTAAATAAGCACTAAAATATGCATTAAAAATAAACATATATCTGATATCAATTAGTGGTTTATATTACAAGAAATTAATGTTACATATTAAATATCGCCAAAATAAAGAAAATTACTTACTGTACTACAGTAGATTGCTCCAGTTTGTCAATAAAATTTACAAGTCTTGATTACCGGTACACTTAATCACTGCATGTTGTAATAGGTTTTCAAACACAAACTTGTGCCTATTTTCACTTAAAATGACTTTGTATTCAGAAAACACTCTCTCCACATCACATGCCACAATTGGAGCGTACTCCAACTTGGCGAAATCAGAGACCTCTAGTATCGATGCACTGTCAATTTTGTCTTTGCCTTGGATAACACCAGAATTGCTTTTAAGTTTGAGAAGACCGGAAGTTTTCAGCACTACATTCTGCAATTTTTTCGAGAAAACTTGATTAGTTAGGTTCTTTAGGGATCGATCGACTTCTTCAACCATTCCAATGCTAACGTGAAGAGGCAGTTCTTTTTCTTGCAATTTCTTGATGGCTGAAGGTATGCAACGCAAATTGGAACGAATGAATATAAGTTGCTCACGAACACCATCTTTGCTCAAGACTTCTTGAGCTTCTTTAATAGAAGCAGCTTCTTCAGAATCGAGGTCTTCAACTACCTTTTTTACTACCTCGAAATAATTGGCATAATAAACAGCAGCTCTTCGAGCCACGTTCCCCTGGTGAAGGCGGGAGCGGCACATCATGAACTGCATCAACAAATATTTATTTGCGACTTGGAGCCTTCAGGAACACACTTTTCACTGTGGAGATCAACGTGTTTACTTCAGGAAAGGAAGCCCGGCTGCTTCAGCGACTCGATGAAGTCCATGTGCTACACATGTGACGTGTATCATCTTGGGATATAATATCCCACGACCTCCCATGGCTTTACACATGTAAGGTGCGGCATCCGTGCAGGCCACGATAGCATGATCGTAAAGAATGCCTGATAGCCACAAACAAGAAAGTGCATCATTGAGAAATGCAGCAACTGTGAGTGATTCACCTTAGGCAACACAGCCGTAGTTAGTAGATATGATTTGTCTCTCTCTTCTTCTTCTTCTCCTAAAATTCCAAACACGAAGTTAGCTACATATCTTTGATCTACGTCCGTTGTTTCGTCTAGTAAGACCCAAATATATTTTCTATGAGCTTTTTCCGTTAGTTTAGCTAACGTTACATTGTAAAGCTCAGGAACGTAATTCTTCCTAATTGTTGATTCATCTGGGACTGGTTGTTTCGTATACTCCTGCAGAAACTGAACTAAGTTCTTATTGTTTAGTTTAGCCAACGGTATATTTACCGAGAGAAATGCTTAACACAGATCTTCATTGAATTTACTACGTGTTGATCCTCGTTTAACTAAAGCAGTGGTTACAAGAACCTGGTGTTTTTGTTTCAGGTTAACGTCTTTCAATTTATCGTGTTTAGTTGTTTGAAGATGTTGTTGAATTTGATACTTTTTAGATGCGTTTACGACTGTGCTACAGTATTTGCAAAACAATACACTTCCGTCAGTTGAAAAGTCTTGAAACTCTCGTACATACCCTTTCATTACCTCATTAACAGTTCTCTTCTCCTTAGGCATCTTAAATACAGTAGCTATTTAACGTGCTATGAGCCACAGCCTGTTTAAACTCAACGAAAGTAACACTGACAAGGTAACTATTTAAGGAATGAGGAAAAGTTAACCTGCTTTACAGGAAATACCAAGAATCAGTCCCCACCTAATTGCATTGCAGGTAGACAAAGGTATGGCCGAATGGAGGGCTAGTGTTGCTAAATTTAAACACGATGCAAACCCAGCACTGCTCAACATTCCTGTTACCTGAAATACATGTCAAATATTCCAAAAGTGTCCTGAAGAAGCTGATGTCTACACTCAAGATTAAGAATGTTCTTGAAATATGCACTAACAGGAGGAATCCCCTAAATATGCACTGTTAAGTTAAAACTGTCCCAAATATGCAATTGCATATGCAATATGCAAAATGCATAATTATCCGAAGCCTGATTATAACTATTTATAGTGCGGGACAATCCATTGGAAGCCTCAAGATCACGCGTAGTCGGTGCGCTGTTGTCCTGTACGTTCTCGCATCCAGCACGCGACTGAAGGTGCGTGCAATAACATGGCAACACCGCCGGGCGAGGGGTGGAGAGCGGAGCGGAGAGCCGGTTGACCTTCAGGCTTCCAATGGTTTGTCCCGCACTATAACTTATTATAATAGCAAATCTTAATAGATACAATCTCATTGCACAACTATTTACACCTCACTCTATTATCATAATATGAAAACTTAATTCTATAAATACAACAATATACAGCTAGGTATTACAATTAAATTAAAAAAGTAAAATATAATTATAGATTTCATCGCTCCTATACGCTAAGATATTCAACTACTGAGTAAAAACAATGGCACTGCAGATAAGCTTTCAACATTCTATCAAAGGTTTTTATTTTTGGGGCCAGTTTTATATACTGGGGTAGTTTATTGTATAATTTAACTCCAGTGTGAAAAGTTCCTTTTTGATATATGCTTGTGTGTGTGTGTGAAATATGAATGTTTTGATTTTGTCTTGTGTTATGCCTATGAACATCATTGTTTGTTTTAAGAAAAACATCTTTATTCATTAAATTCTTTTTAAAAAACATAATACTTACTGCAGGGCAGTGGGAGAATGTTTAAATCTTTAAACAGAGGTCTACATGATTCTCTAGAGTTTACATTTGCCATAATTAATCGCCCTCTTTTGTATCCTAAACGTGCTTAGTACATCTGGCGACATACCCCAAAATATGATCCCATATCTTAAGTATGAATGGAAATATGCAAAATAAGTATTTCTTAATGTGTGCATGCTAGTTCAGGTTTTCAAAATACGTAACGCAAAGCACATGGAGTTCAGTTTAGTATTCAGATATTGTATATGTTTATTCCATTTCAAGTCTTGTTGTATCCATAGTCCTAAAAACTTTGTTTCTGATTTATTTTCTATTTGATGACCATTTAATGTTATATTTGGTTTCGCAGGATTCCTATTCTGTATAGTGTGGAAATTTAGACATACTGTTTTTTTTATAGTTTATTATGAGGCGATTATCTTGTAACCATTTGGTCAACTCTCCTGTAACGGAGTCAGCAGACTGCTGTATGACCTGTTTAGTTTCACCTTTTATTACGAGTGTTGTATCGTCCGCAAACAAAATTTCCTTTTGTGAATGAACGTTCTGTGTTATATCATTGATATATAGAAGAAAGAGTAGTGGGCCCAAAACCGATCCCTGGGGTACTCCAAATTCAATAATTCCCTCATTGGACAATGTTTCATTAAGTAATTTGGTTCCATCATCCTTGTGTCTCAAGCTTACTATTTGTTTACGCCTTGTTAAGTAAGACTCGATCCATTTATTAGCTAGACCTCTAATACCATATTGATTTAGTTTGGTAAGGAGGATTTTATGGTCAACAACATCAAATGCTTTCGATAAATCCAAGAATGTTCCTTATTGTCAATTAATTTCAGTATACAATTACTACATTCGTAAATTGCTGTCTGTGTAGATTTTTCCATTCTGAATCCATGTTGTGAGTTTGATAATATTTTATTTTTTTCTATGAAACTTATCAGTCTCTTATACATAATTTTTTCCACAATTTTTGCAATACCAGCTGGTAAGGTAATAGGACGATAGTTATCTAATTCATCTTTTGAACCGTTTTTGTGCACTGGAATTACTTTTGATAACTTCAAAATATCCGGGTAAGTTCCTGAGAGAATTGAACTGTTTATTAAGTGCGTAAGTGGATTTATTATACTTTCTGCACATTTCTTTAAAATTGCATCAGGGATGCCATCAATGCCAGCACAGAATTTATTTTTTAGCTCTTTTATAACTATTCTTACCTCTTCACTTGTGACATGATTTATAAATAAAGAATCACTGCATATATTTATTTTATTATTAGAATTTAGTGTATTTACCTGTGATTTATTTAATAATTTTTGTGGAATTTCCAGAAAATAGTCATTAACTTAAAAGTGTTTGCTATTTCCTCTGGATTATTAATCACTTTATTATTTCTGGTCAGTGTAATGTTCCTTTGTATTTTAGCAGATTTTCCAGTTTCTTTCTTTATCACGGACCACATAGCCCTGTTTTTATTAGATGATTGGGAAATAAAATTATCATTATGCATTTTTTTTCTAGTCTTATTACCTTATTTAATATGCTAGTGTATTTTATGTAGTATAAATTGAATTCAGGTGTTGTGTGGTATTGTTTATATAATTTGTGTAGAAATTTCTTTCTTTGACATGAATTTATAATCCCTGTTGTTATCCAATTGCTAGTTTTGTTATTTTGAACAGTTATTCGTTTAAAGGGGAATGCTATTTCAAAATAGTGTTTTAGGGTAGCCTACTGTTAAATGCATTAAATTTATCATTTACATTTTCTAGTTCATAAATTTCTGACCATGTTTCCTTATTTAATAAGTCATTGAAATATGTAACATTTGATTCAGTGAATGACCTGCACTTTGATTTTACTCCATTATCATTATTATTGATTGTGTCGGATACTTCAAAACTCAGTATTTGTCCATGGTGGTCACTAAAACCCGGACAATAGACTTCTATTGAATGGTGATATTTATCTGTATTTATAAAAATTTGATCAGGAGTGGTTTTACTAAATTTTGTTATTCTTGTTGGGGTATTTACTGTAGGTTTCAGTTCATAGGAAATTAGTAACTGTGTTAATAATTCACAATTTCTATCAAATTTTAAGAAATCCACATTTACATCCCCACAAATTATTATATCGAAATTTACTTTGCTCATGTTATTGAGTAACAATTCTAATTTATCTATAAATAAAGGAAACTTTCCTGACGGAGAACGGTATACGCATACAATTATTAACTTAAACTGCTGTATTTTTACGGCAGAGAATTCAAAATCCTGTTCCATAATTAGATAATCATAAGCTGTTATTTGTTCATGATCTAAATTATTTCTTAAGAAGATGCAAGTACCACCATGGCTAATATTAGATCTAGAGTATTTACTAGCTTGTATAAACCCTGGGAATTGAATTAATTTGAGTTATTCCTCTTTCTGCCAATGTTCTGAAATACATAGTGCTGAGATGTCTTTAAGTTCATTTTTAAGCATTAGATTTATGTAATCAATTTTATTATAAAGAGACTGGACATTCTGGTGGTAAATTTTAAATTTGTTTCTTTTGCAAGCTTGTGTTGGTGATTTATTTACATTATTATTATCATAATTCTTATTATTATTGTTGCTAGACAAATCCGAAATACCTTTGTTACACTCCGTTAAATTTGACTTCAAAAGATCTGATTGCCAAACCTCACGTTTGGCTTCTTCTACCAGTTTCCCTGCTTCCACTCTAATGATATTACTGTTGAATTATTCTTACCATTTGAATTTACAATATTGCAGATTTCATCACCAAGAGACTCTTTTCCTAATCTATTTAAGTGTAGGCCATGCCGAGTGTGGAACTTCCTGTCTAATTTACTTACATCTACAATTTGGACATTTGGAAAACTCTTACAAATTTTATGAATTTTTCCATTTGTAGCCTCTATTTCTACATTTACACATGATTTGGGAATTAAATCGTATCTCTGCGGAATGTTTACAATAATGACATTTGTTTTTTGCATGGATGGCAATGTACCCTTTAAATCTTTGATTACCTTTTTACTCTCATTTCTATAGACGTCGTTTGCTCCAGCGATGATCACTGCGTAGTCCTTTGCAGTAAGGGACGCACACTCTCCTATCATTCCGTTCGTGACCTCGGCAATTTGAGCTCCTGGCTTTACTGTCGAAGTGACCTCCATTTCTCTGCTTCTCTCCAATACGCTTGCTGCTACATCTCGCCCGTGGCTATCCGTAAATATCCGCATCTTCCTGGATTTTCTCTTTATCACTTTCTTCTTTTCTTCTTGAGGAAAGTCATCATTTTCTTCGACAAGCACTCCAAATGAATTTGAGACGGGAATTTCAGTTACATGTACTCCATTTATAGGCCTAGGCTTATTCAATCTTGGGGGGCGTGGTGGCTCAGCGGTCTAGCTGTATGCCTCTCACCAAGGTGGTCCGGGTTCGTTTCCCGGTCAATGCATGTGAGATTTTCGAAGTGAAATGCCATGTCCTGTGGTTCGGATTCCACGTAAAAAGGAGGTCCCGTGGCTCATGATCTCAAGATTAACGGTCATGTTAAACTACAAGCTTCCTTTATTCAATCTTACCTTACCAGCAATCACTGTCGACCAAGTTTCCTTGCTTTCCTCTCTGTTTCCTTTTAATTTATTCATCTCTTCCATTAACTTAGCAATATCTTCCTTTAGCAGCTTTATAATTTCGTCTTTTGAGGACAGTTTGTTTCTCAGGTTATGACATTCGCATGACGGTAGCGGTAGGCCTACATTACGACAATCGGTTTCACTTTTCTCCTCATTCAATTTTACCTGAGATCTTGTGATGATTTTATTTGCATTTTTTACTTTTATTTTGCACGACGAGCATAAATCCGTTACAGTTACACTACCTGACGAGATACTAACACTGTTTACTGTCGTCATACTAGAGATCTAAGTTAGCCTAGATGTTTACACCAAATTACACTAAATTTATTTTAATTATTACTACCTAATAGAATTAATCTAATTACCTACCAATAAAGAAGAATGTGAAATACGTATATCTTCCAATCGGGTGAAGTCTCGTAAAAGCACCACTGCTCTACTTGGTTCAAACAGTGATTGAAGAAGTCACCGAATCTTTGGATACACGTTCCCACAACTTAGTTTAAGTTTATTAAATTATCAGTAAGAATTTCTAAATACTATCAATATTCCGTATTACACTTGATCTAAGGAAAGTAACTTTATAGATTTTAAACCTCTGTTATAATATTTTACCACTTTTATCAAATATTTACACTAGCTGCTATTTCACTACACTTTCACTGTGATGCCATCTTGCCCAAGACTCTTGCCCAGATAGCAGTCATTCCAGCTGAAGGAGAGAGAAGCTGGTATTCAGAAAGGTGTAAGGCAAGGCTGCAACTTATCACCCATACGTTTCAATCAATACATTGCACAAGCAATGAAGAAAATTGGAGACAAATTCAAAGTAGGAGTAAAGATTCAAGGAGAAATAAATTTAACTCGGAGATTTGCTGATGATATTGTCATCTTAGCCGACACACCTGAGGATTTGAATGAGTTTTTAAATGGTATGCATTCTGTCTTCATGATGAAAATTAATAAATGTAAAACAAAAATATTGGGATTCAGCTGAAAGAAATCAGAAACCGCTACACAATAGACGTCGAATTAGCAGGTGAAAAGCTGTCACTTCTGTCACTTAGGAAGCAAAATAACCAGTGATGGACGAAGCAAAGAGGATATAAAAAGTAAGTTAGCACAGGCAAGGAAAGCATTTCTACAGAAAAGGAATCTGTTGACATCGAAATTAGATTTGGGTATTAGGAAGTCATTTTTGAAAGCCTTTGTCTGAAGCAAGACCCTCTATGGAAGTGAAACTTGGACTGTTGGAGCAGCAGAAAAGGGAGAATTGAGGCATTTGAAATGTGGTATTACAGGAGAAAGATGAAGATCAGATGGGTAGATAGGGTTACAAATGAAGAGGTTGTGACCGATATCGCATGGGTTTGAGAGCTCTGGCAACGTCGCATAGCAGGAGGAAGGATGCAAGCGGAAGTAACCTGAGGTTGATGTTTTTACGTCATGGACATAGTCGACAGCATGACTAGGCGAAGGTTCCAGAAGTGTAGAGGGCGCTGATGAGCTCCAGGAAAAGTTGAGGTGGAAAGGTCACACCGGAGAAGAGGTTCACTTTCTTTCCTATCACCATACAACGAGGTTCACTTTTATTTTTGTGTCGCCGTACGCCGAAGTTCATCTTTATTTTTGTGTCGCCGCACGCTGAAGTTCCTAACAAGTGTGTAGTAGCAGTCGTACCGTGGCCGCTTGGAACCAGTGTGGTATTCCAACAGTTTTTGGGACATAGCTGAAAGGCTCAGTTTTATTTCTTGCGAGGACAGCTCTGTGTTAACGAATACTAAAGCTGAATGTGGCGAGGTGATATAACGCAGATCATAATGCATTATGTTGTGGGACACTAGTCATTTGTACGATGAAGTGCGAGCAGACACACGTGGTGTCTCAAGCTTTTACCAGGTACGGGACTGTATGGGCCGTGCGCTATATAACTGACGCCCAGAACATATGAACGAAGTGATGTGCTTTTGTTTGACGACCAGACAAATGAGTATCCAGGGTCAGTGAACTATGAGAGATAAGCTGAGTGCAGTCCAAATATAGAGCGACATTCTAGGTCAAGGACGGACGTAATACCTTATGAGTACAGGCTTGTGTAGAAGCATACGATATAACCTGTGCCGTTATAGAGTTATTTTCACGGCCATGAGTTGATATTACTTGGCATAGTCGACATGAAGATTGCAGCGATGTATTGGACGGACATAAAGGCTATCAGTACAGACCAGTGCGAGTTTTGTGTCAAGAACTTTACGAGCGAAGAGATGGCAAGCTAAGTTTAGTATGTGGAAGCTGTTACGATGACGTGGAAACGAAGGCGAGCCAGGACCATGGACACCCCGAGGGTCGCGAGCTGGATCCAGGACGAGAGGGGAGGATGTTCAATGGGAAGAACGTGGACCAAAACCCCCAGGAAACGTGTCAGCGGAACCAAGACTGAGGTGGCCGAAAGGTACTGAAAACCATGTTAATTCTTAAGTAGTGGTTAATGGGTAGTGGTTACTAAGATTTGGACAGATGGGCTTAAATCGAAATTGAAGTTAATCAATAAGGATAAAATGCGATATAATGACATGATTATTAGGATAGTAAATTTTAAGTTTTCTTTTGAGAGATTAATGCAGTCATATTTAGGGTTTAAAAATAAATATATGGATGCTTTAAAATATAATCTGAGTACAGGGATCTTTCAGCGTGTTAAGTCGCTGTGTTCTTTGAATTGGTGCAACCTGGATGACAATTTATGGTTTGATCAGGCTTAAATTACAAGGGATTCATTTACACTCAATGGGCCACTTTTTGTGCGCACAACATATTTATGCTAAACACTCACACGTCACTGAGGTTTCCCTTTACATGCTAACATGAGGAGATGCGTTTGGTAGATGACTGATACAAGGTTGTGTAAATAATGATACTGCATTGATAAAATAGCAGGGTTGCATAATACGAAGTTATGATGAAACTAAA
This sequence comes from Meconema thalassinum, assembly GCA_946902985.2. Classification (NCBI taxonomy): domain Eukaryota; kingdom Metazoa; phylum Arthropoda; class Insecta; order Orthoptera; family Tettigoniidae; genus Meconema; species Meconema thalassinum. The sequence continues at coordinate 1,850,845,359 of OX336388.2, read as the reverse complement.
GGTTCTCGCTATAGCGAGGTGAATAAAATAAATGATTATAATTAATGTTAAGTGATAGGTTCAAGTATATGAAATTTTGAGGCAATTGTCAGTTGAAAATAATACAGATAGGCAGAGGCCATCTACCTAAATGTTTATGGTGTAGTTATAAATATGTGAAGAGCATGCAGTGATTAATAAATGGAAAAAAATAAATATCTGGGATCATAAAGATGTTAAAATGTAAAGTGATGAATGTAAAAGCCAACAACCAGTCATTTTTCTGAGTGAGGCACAGCTGAACGAAAACCAGTGAAATAATAATGAAAGTATTTAATACATGAATAAAAGGTCTGAAAATAAATTCTTTAACGCCAGTGACATCCATATATAAAAAAATATTCTTTTTCCTATTTTGGTGATTACATTTAGTTAGAAGGAGATCGAATGAGGCAACAATTTTTTTTTTCTTTGAATATCTTTTCAAATTTATGCACCTGCTCATTTATGGACTATTAGCGGAGAGGTGACATAGCATTTTGAAGTAATGGTTGTAATACTAGAATGATATAGCTCTGATCTCCGTAAGTTATTTTGTATCCAAAGATTAGGACGCCCGGAGATTTTTGTCCTCATTAATTTGAATTTTGCTTCTGCGTCATTTATTTATTTGCACATCAAGAGTAATTTCGAGAAGTCTCCGAGCGGAGGTAGGCTTCTGTGTGTGATTCTATGTATTTAGTGGTGTGGTTCTGTAATAAATGGTGGATGAGTTTTATCTTAACAGCGGAGTTTTTGTCATTCTTGTTCGATGTCATACTTGTGTGTCCACCGGATCAATTTTGAGATTTTACCCCAGTTGTACCCATCATTATAAAGTCCCCGGGATTGCTTGAATCTCGCTCCCGACACAGTTTTTTTTAAGGCCAAAATTGATTCGGACATTCAAGATTTTTTTTCTTTCGCGTTGTACCGAATTCTGGGTGAGGGTTGAAGTGTGTGTCGGGCCACCCAATCCAAAGCCAGATTATCGGGCACAACAAGATGGCGCCCAACGTGGGGCCTCGAACTGGGAATATCGTACCACGCAGTGGTATAGCCGACATTTTGAACTCGAAAAATTGGAACACCAGAGGAGAGTGACAAGATGGTGGACGGCCATGTGGCACAAATGGAATGGAGAGAAAACCAATTGAGTGCTGGTACCCCATTTTATTGTGCGATATGTCTGTCAGTCTGTTAAAGTTCACTTTGTAGGATTTTTGTGTGTGTTTGAATGACATAGAACGAAGCGATTCAGTAACGTTAGATCGCTGTGTTTAAGCGATACCATCCACATTTATTATTTCCACATTATATTAGATTTCGATTCCACTGTCAAATTGAAGTAACCACTAGTCCTTAGTCTAAGTTAGTCACTAGTTGTAACAGCTTCCATGTTTATTTGTTGTGAAATATGGGAGAATTTGATGAAATTAAGGGATTGATGGGACAGCTAGGAGAGAAGCTAAAGGAGTTAGCTAAAAGTCAAAAGAATATGGAGGAAGGTTTGAAGACGCAATGGAAAGACTATGAAGGTGGTATGAACACTAATCTAGATGGGTTGGATAGACAGTTGATTAAGATGCATGAAGGAATAAATACTAAATTTGAAGGTTTAGACACTAGATTTGAAGGTTTAGACACTCAATTCAAAGGTTTAGACACTCAATTCAAAGGTTTAGACACTCAATTTAAAGGTTTCAACACCAAATTCAAAGATTTAGATACTAAATTCGAAGGTTTTGAAAAAAATCTTGGAATTTAGTCAGGGGACTTGCAAGGAGGATTGGAATTATTTAAGGAGCACCAATTCGATATGAAACAGTACATGGAGAAGGCTCAAGCCGAAATGACGGATTTAAAGGAACAAATTAAGAGGGATAAGGTGGAAATTGAAAGTAATATGGGGACACAGTTGAAATCATTGGAGAAAACCGTTCAAGAGAAAATGGATCGAAGCGTGGAGGCATTGACCGCCAAGATGGAAGAAAGGGATAAAGCAATCAACGCAGAGGTCTTGGTGTTAAAGGAAGAGGCGAAAGTAATACAGCAGAGATTAGCGAAAGATACCAGGAGCATGACCGATAAAATGTCTGAATTCACCATGGAGCAGGAATGCAAGATGGAAAGTCTTAGGAGTCAGATGGGGGAAATGAAATTAGAGTTAAACGACGAAATTAAAACACAGATTGCAACAGCGGTTTCGACAGTACAAGATAAAGTGAGTATTGCTCACGGAGAACAGTTAAAGAGAATTGTTGAATTAGAAGGAAAGATGGTAGAAGCAAAATCAATAGATGTAAACAAGGAACCAAGTCCGACAGGAACAACATTCACACCATTCAGTTACAGCTCAACTCAACCAATTACCATCATTAGGAATCAGGAGGACCGCCCAAAAAAATTTTCAAATTTGACTGGCATCACACCCATAGAATTCCTGCGGGACTTGAAGGAATACATGGATGAACATAGGGTTCCTAAAGAGAGAGAAATGAGGGTGATAGAAAGAGCTCTTGAAGGCCAACCGCTAAACTGGATGCGAGCTTTTAGGAATCAGTTTAGAGGGTACGATGACTTTGCGAACGCTTTCCTGAAGAGATTTTAGTCCTCAGAAGATCAACAAAGTATAAGGGCTGAATTATACTCAAAGAAATACGCGACTACAAGGCCAACACAATACGCTGGGTACTTCACGAATCAGGTAGCCAGGCTACAATTTTTGGATCCACCGTTGGAGGAGCAGGATTTGGTGCATGCCATAATACAGCAATATCCGGTAGAAGTCCAGCGTGTATTAATTGCATCGGGTGCAAATAGACTCGAGGTGTGTGACGAGATTTTGAGGAAACTAGACCACACGAGCAAGATGACGGAACCTCGTAGTCCAAGGACAGAACAGAGAGAAGCAAATATGGTGGTAATGGATCGTATGGCGCAGACGGAACATCAGCGAAGAGATGGAAGGAACGATAGAGATGGAAGGGATGAAGGAAATGGCTTAAACAGATACAGGAATCAAGGATAGCCATATGACCGGAGGCCATATTATCAGGATAGAAGTGGACGATTTAATCAGAGGGACTACGGAAGGTCAGGATATAGAGGGAGAGAATCGTGGTCACGTGATCGGAGACCATACAATAACTGCCCAAGGTACGGGAATCAAGAAAGGCAAAATTATAGGCCATCATTAGAAGAACGTCACCAAGAAAGCCGAAGATACATTGAACAATTAAGGGAACAGGAACAAGAAGAAGAAGAATCTCAGGCGAAACAGCAGGAGGAATCGAAACCTGGAACCAGTGGAGTCAAATCAGGAAAGAGAAGCTGACAGGAAGGGAATGCTGAGTTTGAACAGGGACTCACAAGCAGTAATAACGATTTTTTGCTCATTAATAATGATTTACGCCCAGATGTCATGACAGTCCAAATTCAAGCCATTCACAGCATTACTGATGATGATAGGAGATATGAAGGCCAAGACGAAGAAGAAAGTAGAATGAGTGAAGAATGGATTGAGCTACCGTTTCAGGAGGAGAATACCACAGAAGAAGATGCAACTGAGAGAGTTATAGGCAAATTCAATGCAGCTAGCCTTAAAAAGGTACCACAAGAGAGAGTAAGCATGCGATATGGAGAACTCATTGAAGAAGTAGATTGTTAACCCAACAGAATAATAATAATCGAGATGTTTCACGCTTATTATTATTCCTGGTTGAGGGGGATTTGTGACCGATATCGCATGGGTTTGAGAGCTCTGGCAACGTCGCATACCAGGAGGAAGGATGCAAGCGGAAGTAACCTGAGGTTGATGTTTTTACGTCATGGACATAGTCGACAGCATGACTAGGCGAAGGTTCCAGAAGTGTAGAGGGCGCTGATGAGCTCCAGGAAAAGTTGAGGTGGAAAGGTCACACCGGAGAAGAGGTTCACTTTCTTTCCTATCACCATACAACGAGGTTCACTTTTATTTTTGTGTCGCCGTACGCCGAAGTTCATCTTTATTTTTGTGTCGCCGCACGCTGAAGTTCCTAACAAGTGTGTAGTAGCAGTCGTACCGTGGCCGCTTGGAACCAGTGTGGTATTCCGACAGTTTTTGGGACATAGCTGAAAGGCTCAGTTTTATTTCTTGCGTGGACAGCTCTGTGTTAACGAATACTAAAGCTGAATGTGGCGAGGTGATATTATAACGCAGATCATAATGCATTATGTTGTGGGACACTAGTCATTTGTACGATGAAGTGCGAGCAGACACACGTGGTGTCTCAAGCTTTTACCAGGTACGGGACTGTATGGGCTGTGCGCTATATAACTGACGCCCAGAACATATGAACGAAGCGATGTGCTTTTGTTTGACGACCAGACAAATGAGTATCCAGGGTCAGTGAACTATGAGAGATAAGCTGAGTGCAGTCCAAATATAGAGCGACATTCTATGTCAAGGACGGACGTAATACCTTATGAGTACAGGCTTGTGTAGACGCATACGATATAACCTGTGCCGTTATAGAGTTATTTTCACGGCCATGAGTTGATATTACTTGGCATAGTCGACATGAAGATTGCAGCGATGTATTGGACGGACATAAAGGCTATCAGTACAGACCAGTGCGAGTTTTGTGTCAAGAACTTTACGAGCGAAGAGATGGCAAGCTAAGTTTAGTATGTGGAAGCTGTTACGATGACGTGGAAACGAAGGCGAGCCAGGACCATGGACACCCCGAGGGTCGCGAGCTGGATCCAGGACGAGAGGGGAGGATGTTCAATGGGAAGAACGTGGACCAAAACCCCCAGGAAACGTGTCAGCGGAACCAAGACTGAGGTGGCCGAAAGGTACTGAAAACCATGTTAATTCTTAAGTAGTGGTTAATGGGTAGTGGTTACTAAGATTTGGACAGATGGGCTTAAATCGAAATTGAAGTTAATCAATAAGGATAAAATGCGATATAATGACATGATTATTAGGATAGTAAATTTTAAGTTTTCTTTTGAGAGATTAATGCAGTCATATTTAGGGTTTAAAAATAAATATATGGATGCTTTAAAATATAATCTGAGTACAGGGATCTTTCAGCGTGTTAAGTCGCTGTGTTCTTTGAATTGGTGCAACCTGGATGACAATTTATGGTTTGATCAGGCTTAAATTACAAGGGATTCATTTACACTTAATGGGCCACTTTTTGTGCGCACAACATATTTATGCTAAACACTCACACGTCACTGAGGTTTCCCTTTACATGCTAACATGAGGAGATGCGTTTGGTAGGTGACTGATACAAGGTTGTGTAAATAATGATACTGCATTGATAAAATAGCAGGGTTGCATAATACGAAGTTATGATGAAACTAAAGGTTCTCGCTATAGCGAGGTGAATAAAATAAATGATTATAATTAATGTTAAGTGATAGGTTCAAGTATATGAAATTTTGAGGCAATTGTCAGTTGAAAATAATACAGATAGGCAGAGGCCATCTACCTAAATGTTTATGGTGTAGTTATAAATATGTGAAGAGCATGCAGTGATTAATAAATGAAAAAAATAAATATCTGGGATCATAAAGATGTTAAAATGTAAAGTGATGAATGTAAAAGCCAACAACCAGTCATTTTTCTGAGTGAGGCACAGCTGAACGAAAACCAGTGAAATAATAATGAAAGTATTTAATACATGAATAAAAGGTCTGAAAATAAATTCTTTAACGCCAGTGACATCCATATATAAAAAAATATTCTTTTTCCTATTTTGGTGATTACATTTAGTTAGAAGGAGATCGAATGAGGCAACAATTTTTTTTTTCTTTGAATATCTTTTCAAATTTATGCACCTGCTCATTTATGGACTATTAGCGGAGAGGTGACATAGCATTTTGAAGTAATGGTTGTAATACTAGAATGATGGAAATGTGTACCAGAAGACTGGAAGAAAGGGCTAATAATACCAGTGTTTAAGAAGGGGGACAAGAAGGTGTGTGATAACTATAGAGGGATCACCCTCATATCACAGATAGTAAAAATACTGGAAAGGATATTAGAAAGAAGAATGAGAAGAAAGGTGGAAGGAGAGTTGCAAGAGGAACAGTATGGCTTCAGGAGTGGAAGATCCACAGTGGACCCAATCTTCAGCTTGAGGCAGGTGATGGAAAAGAACTGGGAATATGGAGAGGATTTGATCATGACTTTCATAGATCTAGAAAAGGCATATGATAGTGTCCCCAGAGAGAAGGTATGGGAAACCATGGTTAAGAAGAGACTGGGAAGAGAAATGTTGGAAATGGTGCAAGCAATGTACAACAACTGTGTTAGCAGGCTACTGACCCCAGTTGGAAAGACAGATTGGTTTACGAACAAGACTGGACTAAGACAGGGGAGTGTGCTGTCACCTCTCTTGTTCATAATGGTGATGGATGAAATAGTAAAGGAAACAAAGGAAGCATATGAACATAAAGAAATGAAGTTACTGTTATTTGCAGATGATATTGTGGTCTGGGGAAGGAACACCGAAGAAGTGCAAAAACAACTAGATGCACTGAACGAAAATATTCAGAAGTATGGCCTGAAAATCAGTATAGAGAAAAGCAAGACCATGGTGATGACAAGAGGGGAAAGACAAGGAAAGGGCACTGTGAAAATTGGAAGTCAGAGTTTGGAAATTGTGGACACGTTCAAATACCTAGGAAGTGAATTGATGCAAACTGGTAGGTTGGACATGGAGATTGGCAGGAGGGTACAGCAGAGCAATGCATTCTATCAAAGTGTAAGAAAACTTGTTTGGGATAAGGAAGTACCAAGGAAAAGCAAGGAGGTAATGTATAAAGTGTATTATGTACCCATATTAACTTATGCAGCTGAGACTTGGACCCTGACAAGCAGGCAAGAGAGTAGAATCCAAGCCAGTGAAATGAAATTCCTAAGAAGTATGATAGGAAAGACAAGGAAAGACAGAGTGAGGAATGAAGATGTTAGGAAGGAAGTTGGGATGGGAAAACTAAATGAGAGAATTGAGAAGAATAAACTAAGGTGGTTTGGACATGTAAAGAGGATGGAGGAAAATAGAATACCAAGACAGATGCTGGAGGCGAAGTGCAAGGGTAAGAGACCAAGAGGAAGACCTAGAACAAGGTGGATGGATTCAGTGAAGAACGGCGTAAGAAAAAGAAATCTGGACTGGGACAAGATCGTGGAAGAAGAATGGTGGAAGGAAAGAGGAAAGTGGAGAAGTGCCATAAATACCCCGACCCGGCAGGAGCTGGATAAGGGGAAATGATGATGATGATGAACTAGAATGATATAGCTCTGTCTCCGTAAGTTATTTTGTATCCAAAGATTAGGACGCCCGGAGATTTTTGTCCTCATTAATTTGAATTTTGCTTCTGCGTCATTTATTTATTTGCACATCAAGAGTAATTTCGAGAAGTCTCCGAGCGGAGGTAGGCTTCTGTGTGTGATTCTATGTATTTAGTGGTGTGGTTCTGTAATAAATGGTGGATGATTTTTATCTTAACAGCGGAGTTTTTGTCATTCTTGTTCGATGTCATACTTGTGTGTCCACCGGATCAATTTTGAGATTTTACCCCAGTTGTACCCATCATTATAAAGACCCCGGGATTGCTTGAATCTCGCTCCCGACACAGTTTTTTTTTTAAGGCCAAAATTGATTCGGACATTTAAGATTTTTTTTTCTTTCGCGTTGTACCGAATTCTGGGTGAGGGTTGAAGTGTGTGTCGGGCCACCCAATCCAAAGCCAGATTATCGGGCACAAGGTATCATGACGATTGCGAGAGGAAAGATATTTCTGGCGACTGCTAATGAAGAGAAGAGATAGGTTGATAGAACACATAGCCTACTAAGTTGGTTATGGAAGGAAGGGTCGATGTAGGGGTAGACCAAGGTTAGAATATGTTTAACAGATTGCGTCGGATGTAGGGTTTGGTAACTATGTAGAGATGAAATGATTAGCTCAGGACAGGGAAGCATGGAGAGCTGCATCAAACCAGTCAAAAGCCTGAAGACACAAATAACAACATGGAATTGGGTGTTTGAAGATTATCATCCTATTCTGCTATGTGGGTACATTATTTTACAGGGGCATAAAACACGGGTAGAGCACGGAGGGTATTGCTCCCCTCCAGGTTTAGGTGCATAACCAGATTTTATAGTAGCCTACCCTTAAAAAATAAAAGTAAAATAACACGAAACTATTCTATAAATGATTTTAATACTACGTTAGGCGGAAAATAGGAAAAAGCCATCTTGTTTCGTTAGATCGTTATTTCCTTATTCTACCGAACAAACCGTCAGCGTCCCCCACTCTCCCATTTCCCGCTGAGTCGCTTTGAGCTTTGTCCTCTTACACGACGATCCTAAAGGTGCATTTTTGAACTATTATTAATTTGTGAGCCCCAGCAAGGTAAGAGGTAAAATGCTGCGGTGACACACAACACACAAAATCATTACATCTGCCGTGAAACAACAACCTGCCTCAAAAAAAAAAAACAACTAAAAGGAGACAACCCTTTCCTTATGCATATTGCATTTTAAGCACACCCTGCACATATGCTCTGCATTGCGCTGACAAAGTTTGAAAAGCAGTGATGCACGTGATGTCAGGGCCTGACATTTTGTGCTATGCTTGTGCCGTGTTTACCCAAATCGGTGCAGCTCCAAAATTTCATCAGTTTCTGTCTAAACTTTGTTGGTTAAGTTTACTTTAAATTTGTGAAGTTTGTATTTTGCCACTGCTTTGACCTGAATCTGCTTATCATACCTGCATCATGCTGTTCTGCAGAGAGAAGTTTTTCGATGATGAGAAATGCTAAAGACTACCTCCGATCTACGATGCGACAAATTGGACAGAATCATTGCTGTCTACTGGCCACCTACTCGGAAATGGTTGACAAGCTAGATGACACACGTCTTGCTCAAGAGTTCGTAAACAAAGGTCGACGGCAGCCAGTGTTTGAGTCTTGTGCTAGACGTTGAGAAATGTTTATTTTATTATATTTTGTATTCATATTTTGATAGTAATTTGTATTTTAATTGGAAATAGTCAATAAAAGTCATCTTGATTTTTTAAATGTAGTACCGTATTACGCCCATGTTAAGTTATTTCAAGCTTCAAAGCCTTACCAGTAAATAAATAAAAAAAAAAAAAAAACAGTTTTCCCTGGTAGGTGGCAACCATAGTTTATAAATTTGTCCCCCCCCCCCCTCCTCTCGTTTGCGAGAAGTTTTACGCTCCTTCTATTTTAATTAATGTACTTGGCGAAGAAAGCCTTTCAAAATAAGATGAATTGGCTGCTTGATGAGTACCTCAACTTGAAGATAAGGAAGTCATTTCTTAAGGCATTTGTTTGGAGTGTGTTGACCTATGGCTGTGAAACATGGACACTTAGGAAAAGAGAAGAAACAAAACTTGAGGCAGCTGAAATGTGGTTTTGGAGATGAATGACCCAAACAAGCTGGATGGAAAGAAAGACAAATGAGCTTGTTCTCAACCAAATTCAGGAGAATCGATGCCTGTTCAACACCATCAAGAAAAGGAAAGCAAAATTCATGGGACACATATTCAGATATAACACTCTCCTCCAGGTAATCTTTGAAGGAAAAATTTTGGGGAAAAGACCAATAGGACGACCAAGACAATCGTATCTCAAGAACATTTTATTCGAAGAAGAATCCATTTCAGGTTCCGTGTTGACGGTTTGGATGTGAAATATAACAAAATACAAAGATTTCCGCCTAATAAACACAATTTAATAATATATCAACGTCTCATGGGTACATGTATTGAAATATGTGACCATGGTTTGTGTTGGTCACACTGTTAATTATAAACCTGGTCCATAGAGATATGTTTCTCTTTTGTTTTTGTTTTGGTGTGTATAAAAGAAAGTTGTATCACCTTGTTCGTTCAGATCTGTTTGGACAGCCAAGGCAAGCAGCATCCTTAACGTGCTGTGTCGAACAACAGGAGAGAAAGTTTCTGTAAAATCTACTCCGTACCTTTGGGTGAAGCCCCTGGCCACAAGTCTGGCTTTATACCTTTGAATGTTACCATTAGAGTCTCTTTTTACTTTGAAAACCCACTTACTACTGACAACATTCTTGCCCTGGGGTTTATCAACTAGATCCCAGGTGTCATTTAACTGAAGTATCTCCATTTCCCTTTTCATAGCCTGCTCCCACTTAACCCTATCAGGCATGGACAGTGCCTCCTTAACTGTACTAGGTTCAGAGTCATCAGTGAGAGTCAAGTATGTCACATAGTCTGACATGTCTACAGGCTTTTGTTGGCGCCTAGGATACCTTTGATTACCTTCGGCATCCCCCTCCATTGACTCATTGACGATGGTGGCAGAGCCCACAGAATCACTGCAGTCTGAATCTGTTCCACTAGGGACATAGCTTAAATCAGCTGAGTCAACAGTCTCAGCCACACCAGCACTGCTAATGGGCGATACGCTTTCAAGTCCCGAAATGCGCTCTGCCCCATCCTCTGAGTTGTCGGGTTCTGCCTCACTGTCAGTGGGAACTGAGATCTGCAACATTGCAGGTTCATTAATCTGCCTGGCATTTGAGGGTGCGCAAATGCGAGGGAGCCGTGTCAGTACATTTACTGGCACGTTAAAGATCCCCTTCGGGGCAAAATTCCGGCACCCCGGCGTTTCTAAAAGCCAGCGTAGTTAAAAGGGACGTAAAACCAATAACATTAATAATTATCATTAATCTGCAAGGATGGACCAACATTACCTGGAGACTCATCAGACACCTCCTGGAACACATCTTCAAAAAACTGTGCATCCCTGGACTTAACAAGTTGATGAGTAACAGGATGCATGAACCTATAGGCTTTACTGTCCTCACAATAACCACAGAAAATGTTTTTCACTTTTAGGATCCAACTTGTTTCTCCTTTGATCAGGGACATGAACTTGTGCTACACAACCAAAAATTCTTAGATGCTCCATATTGACCTTGTTACCAGTCCAGATCTCCTCTGGAACTTTACCTGGAATTTTTCTGGTTGGAGACCTGTTTACAAGATAGGCTGCTGTATTTATTGCTTCAGCCCACATGCGTTTATCTACTTTAGACTCGCTCATCATGTCTCTACATTTATCAAGCAATGTTCTATTCATGCGTTCAGCTACACCATTCTGCTGTGGAGAATAGCTAGTTGTAGTCTGATGCTGAATACCTTCTGATTTAAGTAGCCTCTCAAAAGCTTTGCTACAAAATTCACCACCATTATCAGTGCGTAGGACCTTAATAGATCTTTCACACTGATTTTCGACCTGTGCCTTGAAATCAATAAAGCAATCCAAAACATCACTTTTCTTAGCAAGGAAATACACAAAAACCTTTCTAGAATGATCATCAATGAAGGTCAAGAAATAACGAGCATTGCTCCAAGATGGAACTGGCATAGGCCCACATAAGTCTGAATGAATAAGATCTAGCTTATTTTTACATACAATTTTACTCTTACTTGACTTAAATGGTTGCCTAGCTTGTTTACCTTCAGCACATGAAAAACAGTTTTTAAAACCATTATCTGAGAAATTAATTCCATGAGTGAGACCATCTCTTAACAACTTCATGCTGTGGTTGTTAAGATGGCTTAGTCGTTTATGCCATAAATATTCTGAGTCCTCTGTACAAATATTAGCTTGAGCACTGAGAGCATTGACTTGTTAAACACCCCCCACATTACTCGCAGTCAGTGCTACTTTACCTGTAGCAACAAAGTTTTCACTATCATAAACTTCACAAGTATTGTCGGTGAATACCACAACAAAACCCTTTTGAGTAGCAGCAGACACAGATAAAAGATTAGCAGTGAGACCAGGAACATATTCTACACTGGACAAGGTTTGTGAAATACCATTTTCTAATTGAACAGTTACATTACCTGATCCTTGGCCATACAATTTTTGATTGTTTGCTGTACTGATCTCCAGATTAGGACCAGCAGTGAAGTTCACCATCGCAGTCTTGCTTGAACTCATATGCTTAGTAGCACCAGAGTCAACGAACCAGGCCCCTGTAGAGGCCCTTGCACTTAATGCCTGTCCATCGGTTGCCAGCATCATCTTGTTTTTCTTCGACTTCTGTTGAGTTGAGCTCTGCATCTCCTCTTTCCTGCAATCCCGCTTCCAGTGTCCTGGCTTCTTGCATTTCCAGCAGAAAGGCTTCTTCTTAGTCTTGTCTTCTCGTGAAAACAGAAAAGAATCCTTGGATGGCTTGGAAGTACTTTTCCCACTCCAAGTAGTATCTTGTAGCAACTTGGTTCGGACTGTGTCTGCAGTAAGGTCTGTTCCGGAACTTTCCAGAGCCATAATCATAGGCTGAAACTCATCTGGTAGACCTTTCAGCATAAGAGCTGCCACAAACTCGTCTTCCAGTGCCTTATTCATAGACGCAAGTTGCTGAGCAAGTCCCATAACCTCACTAACATACTCTTCCATCGTCTTTTAGTGCTTTAATTTAACTTTGCACAATTTCTTCAAGATGACGATCCGCCGATTCACTCCTTTATCTGAGTAGGCCTTTTCAAGAGCTTCCCAGACTTCCTTCGCGGTCTTACAAGGCATGACGATTGGGAAAATTGATTTATCCACCATGAGATTAAGTCTGGCCCTAGCCCGACTTTCGTCTTTCGCTTTCTTCGCAGATGTTGTAGTATCTCCATCCGGGTAGCCAACTATACAGCTCCACAGATCTTTGAGTCTTAGGACGTGGTGGTACATTGGGATGCTGAATCTGCTTTCCTCAATGGAAAGTTAGATGAAGAGATCTACATGTGTCAGCCAGAAAGTTTTGTCAAGAAAGGTTCAGAGCATAAAGTTTGCAAGTTAAAAAAATCTATTTATGGCTTAAAACAATCTTCTCGTTTGTGGAATGAGCGAGCTCACTCTGTTCTTGTCAAATTGGGTTACAAAAATTGTGCTGATGAACCCTGTGTGTACTTTAAGAAACAAGCCCAAGGTATGGTAATTATTGCATTATATGTGGATGATTTCATTGTGGCTTATAATGATGAGTCTGAGATCAAGTCATTGAAGACCTGTATTGATAAAGAATTTAAGGTATGAGATCTTGGACCAATTTCTTATATTTTAGGTATTAAAGTAAGGCAAGATAAGAAGAATGGTACAATGTATCTTAGCCAAGAGCAGTACATCAGTGAGATTGCAAAGACATATGGTATGCACGATTGCACGTTCCATTGGTACTCCCTTGGAAACCAAACCAAATCTTGGTGTTTCTGATACAGAAACTAGTGATCTTCCTTATAGAGAACTCATAGGTTCGCTCATGTATTTAAGTGTTTGCACGCGTCCAGATATAAGCTATGCGATATCATATCTCAGTCAATTTAATCATTGTTACAATGAATCTCACTGGTCTGCTGCAAAGCGAGTGCTGCGTTATTTAAATTGCACAAAAGACTTGTCACTTAAGTACATGTTTCGGAATTCCTAATAATTCCTTCATCAGCCCTTCACACTTATGTTAGGAAACATCGTTGAACAGACAAACTTGACCTCGTCCATTTCAAAACACATCTTTACACTGACATTAAAACACTTAAAAACTATTAAAAACTATAACATGACAAATTATGAACAACTAAAACATTCCTACTGCTTATAGCAAATTAATAAGTTATTGCTGTAATGACAAACATTTATCTGCTTGGTATGTGATGTTTACAAGTCACAGTTATGAAAAACTTAGATATCGAAAAATCTATGAGCATTTTGTTGTTATATTGTTCGTGTCCTTGAGCATTGCAAATCTTGAGCTCATGAAGGATAAAATGATGACGAAGTGGGCTCTTTGATTGTCCGAATTTTGAACATTGTTTGAAGTGCTGATGGAAGATGTCTGTAAATGTACCGCTGGCACAATAAAACTATGGAAGCTCATTCGAACTTGTTGACTTTGAAGTTTGAAATTGACCCATTAAGTAGATATGAGATCTTGTACTTTCTGCTTCCCGGACCTGAAATGAATTCGTTCGGTGGTTGAATTTTGAACCAATTAGAATAATACCAAATTAGTCTTAAGGACTGCCATGAATTTGGACTTACATGGGAACTGATTTGAGTGCAATGCGCCTAAGACATGATACAGTGCGGGGCAATTAGCTCAAACACCTGAAGAAGAATTAAGAAAATTGAAATTTAATATGTTAATATAGAACCATTGAATATAAAAAGTTAGGTGAGACATGAGAATTGAACTAACTTACCGACATCAGTACCAGTGCCGTGGAACATAGGTAGGTCAAGTTCCATGTTACTTAAAGCCCGGCGTGTGTTCAACTGATCTGCTTGAACTGTGAGCGGCTCCACTTTCTCCCCCTCCGTCCACCCACACTCCTCAACCCCGCCGGGCTGGCAGCTGACTCCGCTCACAGGAATGTTTTAGTTGTTCATAATTTGTCATGTTATAGTTTTTAAGTGTTTTAATGTCAGTGTAAAGTTGTGTTTTGAAATGGACGAGGTCAAGTTTGTCTGTTCAACGATGTTTCCTAACATAAGTGTGAAGGGCTGATGAAGGAATTATTAGGAATTCCGAAACATGTACCCATGCGACGTTGATATATTATTAAATTGTGTTGATTAGGCGGAAAACTTTATATTTTGTTATATTTCACATCTCAAGAACATTGTCAAGGAAATGGAATGTGACTCGTATGGCCATAAAGAGAACTGCTGAAGAGCGTAAGGAATGGCTGCAACGACAAGGCTTTTAGCCTTTAGAAGCTGATGATGATTTGCAAGTCAGGAAGCGAATTAAAGGGAGGAGGTGTACGGGATTTCTTCCTCTGGGCACTGTATTACCCATTCCCTTTATAAATATATCCCTGCCAAGTGCAAATCCTGTCCCCTGCAAAGTAAAAATAGATCTTACAAAACTACTAAAGAAAAACATGGTTGCAATTTCTTAAGTCAGAAATAGTTGAAAATACACCTAAACTGTATATGGTCCGCCAGCTCTACCTCATTTGAGGATAAAGAGGGCTTCTGAAGGCGGAAGTCCCTGCAAGATCAAATAGTAAATCCCAACCAAAAATCTTGTCATCACGGGCTGTATTTCGTATTGTATGATTACGTTCAGCCTAAGGGATTACGGTTAAGTAGCTATCCCAAAAAGTCAGTTTTGATAGTGAGAATATAGAGGTGATAGAGCTGCTTGCAAGAACGAATGACTCCAGTGCATATCAAATAAAGTAAAAGTTGCAGAAGATTGCATAGTTTTTATCCTAGTAAATTAATCTGTAATAATAATCCTAATATATCACCCACCAAGGAAAGAAAGAAAGAAAGAAAAAATCACTCTAGTTTCTGCCATGGCCTCCTCACATCATTGTGACATAGCCGTCCAAACTACATAATTGAGATAATTGCGAGTGAGAGAAAGCCTTCTTTTCACTTACTGCCTCCTAAATTACTCTCCTACAACACTACTGACACAATGTCATTTGAATTCGAAGGGACAGAAAGTTGTCGAGAAGTAGTTCTAACTTGGCCTCTGAGAATGCCACCACTAGGAAAAACCTGTTTTGGGGATGCTGAGAATACATTTTTCTGTCATGAACATAATTAAATGATTTTGGGCTGTCATACTGTACAGGAGGACTTGGAAATATCATAGTGTTCGTGTAAGTTACTGCTTGTAAATTTAATTCTCCTCTGAGGTTGGAATGGGGTACACTCAGACTCGTGAGACCCACCTCAGCCATCCTATAAGTGTTTTACAGTGCTTTCCCACTTCTCAACCAGGCAAATGCCGAGGTGCTTCCATATACAATAATTACATGTTGATTCGTGTATAGAATACTGTACAGTAATACTTTTTCGTTAACTTATTAGCGGGCATGATGGCTCAGTGGTCAAGCTGTTTGCCTCTCACCAAGGCAGATCAGTTTTGATTCCTGGTTAATGCATGCGAGATTTTTGAAGTGAAATGTCATGTTCTGTAATTTGGATTCCACATTAAAGGAGGTCCCATGGCTTATGATCATGAGATTAATGGTTGCATAAAACTACAATATTCCTTTTTATTCGTAAACATTAAGAATTACCGTATGTTGATAGTGGTCTCTGATTAATTTTGATAATGTTTCACCTTCACACATTTCCTCTTGTTTCCTGACATGCTCAAGGAAAGCACTAATCTTACCTCACTGCCTGTCTGAGCATACTTCTGTCCGCAGAGATTGAGGTTCAAAGTGGCGGGTGACTATGTGGATTCTTGGGCTAAGTAGACATCATGAGTACGACCAAGCAAGTTCAAGAGGGATTATTTAGAATTTCGCATGTCTATGACATACACCGTTACCCAATAATTAAATATTGGTCTCATCCACTGATGTTTTAATCTGCATTCACATTGCATTAACTTAAACAGGTTATATATTTTAGAAAAAGAAAAAAGAAAAATTATACTGTTCTAGACAGAGTACAGACAACATTATCAATCTGGAAATGGTTGGTCCCTTAGTTTAGGGGCTGCGACAACACGGTCATGTAGCCCCGTGTACTTTGGATGTGTGTAGAATTTGTCTGATAACCGGTGTTAATTGTGATGGCTGTATTAGTGTGTGTTTCCTGTGATTCAGGTAGAAGGTAGAAGGACTGCAGACGATTAATTTTTCCAAGTAGTTCCTACTTTTGCTACCAACTGCTACCATCCACTAAATGCCATCGCAGTCAGCACCTGGCAGCGATCGTTGGAACTAATAGAGCGCGTTATCAAATTAACCTACAAATTTTAGTGAAAGGTTCTTTTTCATGCCATAAATCTATGACATGGGACTGCCGGCTTTACTTCCCCTCTGAAGGAAGGCATACTGAGGGATTTTTAACGCTCTTAAAAAATCCGATCACTTCGGCCGGGTTTGAACCTGCGATCTTGGGCATAGAAGCTCAGCATGCTACCAACTACGCCACTGAAGCTGCTATATCTCTTTAAGAGCTCATATCCACAAGAAAGATTGTGACCTCGATGATAGATTAAGGAATATAAAGTACGGGTTTTTAAACTATTTGTGTATTTCTGGAATTTTATTTCTGTAGTTCTGATCTTCACTGGACACCGTTTTGAAAGAGAAGTTGCCCAAGTGTCACGTGAAAGTTGGGCAGTTTTTGAATCTGTTCTTCACCCTCTGTATTAAAGTCAAGTTATTGTCCTTGAAATGAGGATCTAGGAAGCACATACTAGGCATGAAGACAGATCACATTACTATCGACCAAAGTATTATGTGTACTCGAGTTTGAAGGTTCTTTGTTAAGTAACCAATAGACCTACATAAATTCCAGTAACATCGTCATTTTTGTCGTTCTATTTTACGTTCGTTCATGTAAGTTTGGATTTTTAATTTATATTTTAATATTTTTTTATCGCAGTTGGAACACAAAAAGTGCACGTTTTTAAGCGTGTTTCAACCATGCGTCACATTTAAGAATTATTATCTCAAAAGCCCGTCATCAGATCGAATCCAAATTTTAACACAATATACATTGGAATGTTGTATAACTGGTTTATTAATTTCACAATTTTGTGTGTCCAAGAAACAAAGTTGTTATCATTGTTGTAAGGTAACATTTTCTCGGCTCGGGGTGGTTGGAAAATGTAGTTCTTGGTTGTGTTGTAATCGTTATCCATCAAAAAGTTATGCTGTATGACTGTGAAATACGTAAATTAATTCACTTATTTTATATCGGTTTGTATTTGTACGAGGAAATAACACATGGTTCTCCATCTAGCCGCTCCGGCAAAAGCTGTACAGCGTTGCTGAGATGGAGCCCATCACTTCCGAGCGAGACGCGCCATGATGCGTGTGGGCACCATTTCGGCAACGCTGTACAGCTTTTGCGGAGCGGCTAGCAGGTGAAACATGTGTTATTTCCCCGTAGAAATACAAACCGATATAAAATAAGTGAATTAATTTACGTATTTCACAGTCATACAGCATAACTTTTTGATGGATAACGATTACAACACAACCAAGAACTACATTTTCCAACCACCCCGAGCCGAGAAAAACTTACCTTACAAAAATGATAACAACTTTGTTTCTTGGACACACACAATTTTGAAATTAATAAACCAGTTATACAACATTCCAATGTATATTGTGTTAAAATTTGGATTCGATCTGATGACGGGTTTTTGAGATAATAATTCTTAAATGTGACGCATGGTTGAAACACGCTTAAAAACGTGCACTTTTTGTGTTCCAACTGCGATAAAAAATATTAAAATATAAATTAAAAATTCCAACCCTACATGACCTAACGTAAAATAGAACGACGAAAATGATGATGTTATTGAATTTTATGTAGGTCTATTGGTTACTTCACAAACAACCTTCAAACTCGAGTGCACATAATACTTTGGTCGACAATAGTTGCTATGCTGGTCTTGTATATTTACCCTTTCATGCTGAGTGACATAGGCCTATAGGTCAAGCTGAGATGTTCCCTTTTCACCTGCTTTCCAGTCAATAGTGAAGGCTCTCTGAAGACTTTATCATCCCATTCATCTTCCTCAGTCAGAAGAATATGATTATATGGTACCGGTACTTGGTGTGAATGTGAAAATAAATAAATTAGATTTTATATTGAGAAATCCTGGAAACAGTATTGAATTAATATGTTTAATGTTGAAAAGTTGTGTTATTATACTGCAAATTTTTCTCAGTGGAATGCCTAAACAACCAGAAACCAAATATGACGGTTACAATCTATGCCAACACAAGTTCTTCCAAACTAAAATGAATATGCATTAAATTAATAGAAAAAGAAAGAGAGTCCCTTTTCATTCACCTTGTGGATTGAGTTATTGAAAAATGTGCACGACCTGATGCTTATTAAACCATTGTTACAGTCTCGCCCTGGCGCAGTTGCTGGTACAACAGCGCCGAGAGCTCCTGTCCGTAACACGTTGCTGTCTGGACCTGGTTCATTCTGTTAGCTGCTTGCCTGAGGGTTATTTGTGGGGTGGAAAACTCTCCCGGTGGCAAGTTGGTGCTGTGGGTACTCTGTCATCACTCCTTGGTCTCTACATGGCCCTGTCCAAGAGGACGGTTAGTTAAAAGCTAATGCTGCCCAGCTAGCATTAATGACATTTGATATTCTTCATGGTTTGTTGAAGTTATAAGCTTGAATCTAGGAGGGAGAAATGTTCATTACAAATGTGTTATATGGAATTTTTCATCTAATGTGTTATGTACTTATATACAAGATATGTTTATTAGGAATGGGCTTCCCACAGAGGTAACAAGGGAGATGCACACAGAGCTGTTCTCTAATTGATTGTGAAAAATACGTGAAGCAGCTCATGGTACCGGTATATGTTTCCTAAACATACTGTGAATGATTTTGAGATGCTGCTAACAGATTCAAGAATACCTGCATGTTTCTCTCCCTGAAGGAGAGAGAGTGAAACATGGGTGTAAATATATTTCTATCACTCTAAACACTAAATTTAGTTAACTTTAAAGCAGTAGCATTGCCAGAATATTTTACCTGGGATATGGCAGATGATAAGCAGGAGGGGAGGATTTAAAGTTCATCATGTCTAGGTTGTACAATGGTGGACTGCTCTTGTTTGATAAATGCATAAATAATCCATTGTTATTAAAGCCATTCCTTTATGTGAATGTTTCTGTTACTGTTCTCATGTTCAATCTTACTTTATGACATGTCCTGCAGTTTGGATTCCATGTAAAAAAAAAGGAGGTCCCATGGGTCATGTTCGCGAGTTTAACGGTCATGTAAAACTTTCTTTGCTTCAATCTTACTTTCTTCATCTCCAGTCTCACTTTCACTGTCAATATAGTCATTGTTATCAAAAAACTGTTGGTTTATTGACAAAAAGTCCTTGGTGTTCACCTAAAATCACGAAGTTCACTGTAGAAGTTACTGGATACCTTTATCAACAGAGGAATATTTATTTCTGTGGCTGTGGCAGATTTGAGTAGTTGGTAGGGATGTTTTGTTATGTATACAACATTTTGTGAAAAGTTTCGTTTCTGTTCTCGTTTAAAAATAATCTAGACTCTTTCTGTGGTGAGGAGGACTCGTACCCACCCAATTGGGACCGACTTTCTGCTTCTAAGAGCGACTATGGTTACCCTGGAGGATGGTCATGAATGCCAACTGGGTAGATGACTTCGATCCTCTGTCCCTTAAAATATCAATCACTGCCAGTTTAACTTGAGGTCTAATGTATCTTTGCTTGTCATTGATGAATCCCTGCTCATGTTTTTTGACCGAGGTAAGAAAGATCTTTGCCGTGATGACAAATTTGAAAGGAAAGCAGAAATACCTTAAGAGTTAAAATAATTGAAATTTCATATTCTCGAATCTAAGACGACAAGTTCTTTTAAAATATTGTTGATTTAGTATTCACTCATAGCTTTATTGTATCTTCTTGAAACAATTCAAACACTTTCTATGCTGTTTTTCTTCACAAATATTATTAGTGACTATAATTAGACTACTTCTAGATGGCTACAGAACAACTCAGACAGATGTACTGCTACTGGCAGCTTAATACTGTAACACAGTAGGCCCATGTGATAAAGTTGTAAACTGTGACAGAGAAAGTTACAAGTTGAGAATAAACTGTGAAAACTTGTCTGTTAAATGATTATGGTGGGCTTGCTTTCAGTAGTAGTAAAGTGACAATGGCAGGTGTGATGAAGAACTCTTAACCCATTCAATGCCATCTTTTTCTATACTTGCGTAAGTCCTATGAGCTAGAAATATTATATACATTTCGATGATATAAATTTATTGGAAACGCACACATGCCGTGCAAGTGAATTTTGATGGTATAAGCAATAATTAAAGATATACCGAATTTACTTGGCTATAGGACCCCCTCGCCTATAGTACGCCCCTTGATTTTTGAAAGCCAAAATACAAAATTCTTGGAAATCGCTTATAGTACCCCTCCTTAATTATTGAGAGTCCTGTCCATCATTGTCTAGCAACAAGAGCGGCGCGAGCAGCTCCGCTCTGATGGGATACGGCCGGTGGTTGGTCAGGGAAAATAATTGCAGGGAAAGTGTGATATCTTTTCAGAGGTGGTTGGCAATAATCGTGGAATATACTTGTCTTTGTATATCAGATGTTGTATCTTTGTTGGCTGCTTGGGCCATACCATCCAGTCGTACGCGAGCTCTGTTGCTAATATGGCGTGACCTTGTTTGAAGAAAGAAGTCTCTGTCTTTCCTTCTGTGCGTATGGGCTATGACTCACACTGTACGGCAGGTGGCCTGCCAACATGCACACGCCAGTCTACACTCTGTGGTGTATTTCGAAACAAAGAACGTGTTATAGGTAGCTTTTTTGCATTCAGCCTGCTTGTTCTACTGGCCACGCCCATCCACCACTTTATGGTAGTATCTTCAGTCCTTGCGGAACTCTTAATGTTGATGTTATGGTGTATCATTGCTGATAAACATCGTTTATTTTGATTAATTATATAATACTATGTAGCATCAAAATAAAATAGCTTAGTTTTACTCTCTCCTTTTCCCAAAACAATGGATTTTTGCAAAGTTTGCGTCTATAGTAACCCTCCCCCAATTTCGGAACTAAAAATTTAGGAGAAATGGGGGTCCTCTAGCCGAGTAAATACTGTATCTATGAAGGATAGTTTTTACGACCTAAAAATACATTACACTTGGATATTTGTCAAAAAATGGAGTCCTACATCACTGTAATAAGATTCTTCTCTGTTAAGTTTGTCATGTTTATTCACACTTTCATAATCTATGAAGTGAAGATTATCGAAAAACTGACCAATTTCATTGTCCTCAAGTCTATTCATGTCTCACAGTCATGTTGGTTGTTGTGCTCAGACCTACACAGAACCAGTGTACATCAAAATTGCTTGTCACAGTGGAATATCTTTACATTGAAACTTCCTTGAATATGACACATTTGATTCAAACAGCTCGGAATGCTCCTTATATTTTTACAGGTTTGGCAAAGTAAGCTCAGCATGGAATCAAATATATATAAGAAATGTACCAGTAGCAAATTAACCCCACATATATAATAAAAGTTTGACACTGATTGGGTTAGCAGTGTGACTAAGCCATTATCCTCCATTCAGGCTCAGGCTTTAGTTACAGGCACTGCTAAATTTTATAACTTTTATTCTGAGAGTTAGATTTTTATAGAAAGCTTCGGAGCTACTGTATATTTGTAGTCATTGCAACATGTCCCCTCGGCTGTTCTTGACTGAGGTCACTGGCTCCTAGATCAGTCAGTTTCTATGAGAGATTAATATGCGACATCAGCAGTTTATTTTTATATATAGATAGATATTTTATTCAATTAATTCCAAAGAGCCAGAGGCTCATACAGAGGAATTGTACAGTAATATGTGTGTTTACACACCAAGGAAGAAAATTCTGAAGGTAACACAAATTTATGAATAAGGGCATAGGCCTATTAGTAAAGTTGATACTATATCTAAGATTGTTTAGACCAAGGTCTCTTAAAATGATAAGCATTTAGGAATTTTAAGCTTATTTGATGTATTAAGATGCATCGAATTTTTCCCACAATACTTGCATAGTTTTCCTCTTAAATACTGACAAAGTTGGTGCACTTTTTACTTCATCGGGAAGTTTATTATATGACTGTGATACAGAGAAATATATTTGGTGTTACATGGAATGATTCAATTTGATTAATTTTTTATGGTCATCATCATCATCATTTCCCCTTACCCAGCTCCTGCCGGGTCGGGGTATTTATGGCACTTCTCCACTTTCCTCTCTCCTTCCACCATTCTTCTTCCACGATCTTGTCCCAGTCTAGATTTCTTTTTCTTACGCTGTTCTTCACTGAATCAATCCACCTTGTTCTAGGTCTTCCTCTTGCTCTCTTACCCTTGCACTTCGCCTCCAGCATCTGTCTTGGTATTCTGTTTTCCTCCATCCTCTTTACATGTCCAAACCACCTTAGTTTATTCTTCTCAATTCTCTCATTTAGTTTTCCCATCCCAACTTCCTTCCTAACATCTTCATTCCTCACTCTGTCTTTCCTTGTCTTTCCTATCATACTTCTTAGGAATTTCATTTCACTGGCTTGGATTCTACTCTCTTGCCTGCTTGTCAGGGTCCAAGTCTCAGCTGCATAAGTTAATATGGGAACATAGTACACTTTATACATTACCTCCTTGCTTTTCCTTGGTACTTCCTTATCCCAAACAAGTTTTCTTACACTTTGATAGAATGCATTGCTCTGCTGTACCCTCCTGCCAATCTCCATGTCCAACCTACCAGTTTGCATCAATTCACTTCCTAGGTATTTGAACGTGTCCACAATTTCCAAACTCTGACTTCCAATTTTCACAGTGCCCTTTCCTTGTCTTTCCCCTCTTGTCATCACCACGGTCTTGCTTTTCTCTATACTGATTTTCAGGCTGTACTTCTGAATATTTTCGTTCAGTGCATCTAGTTGTTTTTGCACTTCTTCGGTGTTCCTTCCCCAGACCACAATATCATCTGCAAATAACAGTAGCTTCATTTCTTTATGTCCATATGCTTCCTTTGTTTCCTTTACAATTTCATCCATCACCATTATGAACAAGAGAGGTTGTAACGTGTTTTTCGAGGAGATTTTATGCCACTGGCATAAGTCAGTAGGAAGCCATTCTATATTTATTTACGCGGCAAATTGTTCAGCCAAGAGAATTTTTCATGTTAATTTATTATTATTATTAACTTATTATTATTATTATTATTAAGGTATTTTTTGGAGCATTTTTATAAATTTATAAGCATACAGATAGGTTTTGTATGTCATAGAAGACACTATCAAGCAAATTATTACGAACTACATTATCATAGAAAATTATATGATTACGGAATTTTACGGAGTTTTGTCAGTTAGGGTATTATGAGAGAGATGACTCACTGGGAATTCGGATACAGGCTTATTCTTGTCAAGAAGCATGTCGCAAGCCTGGGTTGCAGCGTCAAGAAAAGGCGAAATAGTCTGGAACGGCAAACGACACATCCGCGCGCCGTGTGTATTGAGCCTAAGGTGGGGAGTATAGCAGGGTGCACAGCCAATCAGTGAGGACCATGTTAGGTGGAAGTCGGCACCGGAGGGTGGAGCCGACGAGGGCATATATCGTTTGCACGCCGTGGAGCGGGGACAATCTGTGTAGAACTTAACCAGTATGGTTGCGCGTGTGAGTGGCTCCGAGGTTCCGTGGAGTGGGGGACTATCTTTGTAAAACTTAACCAGTGTGGTTTTACGAGTGTTTGGCTCCGATGTTCGGACCATAAAGTGATTACATCTACAAGTATATCAACAACTAACGAAGAAGATGACGACGTCCAGGAGACTGTGGGAAGCTCTCTTCATCATCCAGTACGATGGAAATGCTTCGGCAATTTCCAGTGGTAAGCGCGAATGACTCTGAACTACGCAATCTCTCGTTTCTCTTTGTTTTATATTCAGTATTCAGTAACTTCATAGCTTGGGAATAAGAGTAAAATCAGTAATTTATCTGAATCCGTTTTCACGTAATTTTCTAGCGGTAATATTCAAATCGCAAAGCTCCAATTTAAATTTTAACTTATTATTATTATTAATTTGGCAATACTTGTATTATATAATAAATTCATTTCTTTTAACCATGCAATCTTTGCTTTCAGTAGGTAGCATTAGATATAGGCCAATTCCTTCTCCTGATACAATTGTTTGTTGGGTTAATGATCAAATCATACCACGATCTGAGTGAATAGATTCTTGAAGGTGTTTTACCAGAGCTAGGTGTTGTTAAATACAAATTTAGATTTCAACATTGCGTTGAGGTCTTGGCGCCCATTAAAACAACATATCTTAGGCAGAGTAAATATTTCAAAGGGCAAGTAAGGATCAGTCAAAACGTTTCATTTGTACGCTCAACGTGGAGCAAAGTAGATACCGTTTCATTTGTCGCCGACAACTTGGGGCTGAAAACCTAATAACATTTGTGGAAGGAGAAGGGTATATTTTTCTGTGCCTGTATTTTGGGGGTTTTTCATTTATCGGTGTATATCATTATGGGGGATGAGAAAGAAAAACAGATGAGGTTACTTAGTGGTCATCAACTGGAGAGTGATGATACGAGCAGTATGTCGAGTGATGGTAGTACCGGGGTAGCGGAGGTAAATCCCGATACTGAAACAGGGAGTGTAGGCGGCCAACCAGAATTAAAAACTTTACTTCTCGAGTTCATATATCAGAACAAAGTTAGTAGTGATGCTTTAAATGCTAAACTGGAACAAAACAACGCTAAACTTGAACAAAACAGTAGGGAAAATAAAGAAAGTACAGAAGCTTTAAATAAAAAATTAGAACAGAATAATGCAAAATTAGAACAAAACAGTAGGGAAAATAGAGAGAGTAATCAAACTTTAAATGCTAAATTGGAACAAAATAGTAGGGAAAATAGAGAGAGTACTGAAACTTTAAATGCTAAATTAGAACAAAACAGTAGGGAAATTAGTGATAAATTCGAACTGATTAGAGGTGAGATCAGAGGGGTGATGGAAGAGAAGGCTAAGGAGATTATTGCAGATGTAGACAGAAAATTAGGAAAAGTACAGGAGGAGTTAGAAATTAGAATCAGTACACAGGCTGAAAATTTAAAAGAACTAGTGCAACTGGAAACACAGCAGGTCAAAAAACAATTGGGGGGAGAAAGTGACAAAATTCAGGTAGCAACTAAAGAGGTTAAGGAACAGCTGGGGGGTAGAATTGAGAAAGTCCACTCGCAAATAGTTGCAGAAGTAAATGATTTAAGAGAGAATAATAGAGAGAGCATTAGCAAGATTGAGGAGAAACAAGCAAAGCTATATGATAAAGTAGAAGAATCAGAAGGAAACATTAAATTAACAGTAAACAGTATTGAGAGGAAGGCTGATGAGAAAATCGCAGAATTAGAATTAAAATTAAAAGCTAGGATCAGGCAAGAAAATAGTCAGAATAGGCCAGTTTTTGTGAATAGCACACACAGGGAAATAGAACTAGGTAAATTTAGTAATCGGCATGGTTGTCCAATGGAGTTCATGAATACTATAGAAAATAAATTCGGGGAGAGGTTGGAAAATGGTAGTATTGAGTGGTGCCAGCTAGTTGAAATTTTAGAACAAGTGTTTGTGGGGGAAACGAGGAATTGGTTTGCTGTCTACAGAGACAAGTTTACTGATATTAATGATTTTAAAATGAAATTCTGTGAAAAGTTCTGGAATGAGGTTATTCGGTCGCAGCATCGTGAGGGAGTAGTGTGTGGTAAATATAACCCTAAAGGAAGCTCCACCATGACCGAATACTTTTTAGGGCAGGTATTAGTGTGTAAATATCTGGATGGCTTGAAGGAGGAAAGTGATGTGGTGAGGTTGCTACTTAGGCACTTTCCCTATAGGATCAAGGAGGCTGCTTGTATCCAGAATGTAAAGACAATATCACAAGTAGAAAATTTGTTAAGCACATTTGATGCACTAGGGAGAGGGGGTTCAAGGAAGTTCAAGGGAACGGTGGCGAAGGGGCCAACGCTCAAAATAGAAATAATAATAATAATAATCAGCTAACAAAGCCTCCGTGGCTTAGGCGGCAGCACGCCGGCCTCTCACCGCTGGGTCCGTGGTTCAAATCCCGGTCACTCCATGTGAGATCTGTGCTGGACAAAACGGAGGCAGACAGGTTTTTCTCCGGGTACTCCGGTTTTCCCTGTCAAAATTTCATTCCAGCAACACTCTCCACTATCATTTCATCTGTCATTCATTTAATCATTGCCGCAGAGGAGTGCGTCAGGCCTCGGCAGCCGGCACAGTTCATATCCTCGCCGCTAGATGGGGGCTTCATTCATTCCATTCCTGACCCGGTCGGAGACTGGAAGCAGGCTGTGGATTTTCATTTTCAATAATCAGCTAAATCAGAACAGAGGAAATGGCTATGGTAATCAGTATCAAGGGAGGAACAATGATTTCAGGGGAAATCAAGGGAGAAATAATGATTTCAGGGGAAATCAAGGGAGAAATTATAATGACAATAATTACAACCAGAATAGGGGTCAAGGAAGAGGACAGCCTAGTGGTAGTAATATACAGCCAAACAATGACAACACAGCCCAGAACAACCAGACCAGTTTAGTAGTTAGTAGTACTACAGCCAGCTGTAGCGATTCTTTAAACGCGAACCAGGCTGCGAAGTAAGGTCAGAATCTCAGTCTGTAACATGCCCTGTCCATACAATTATACAGGAACCCTTTGACCTAAATGTAAGAAATGAATTATTACATGAACTATATGATGAAGGTATAGTTCAGGAAGTGGTTAGTAAAAGCCCCATTATTAAACTTAACGTGTCCGAGGCGCACACCGATGTCATGACGAATAGAAGGAGAAAGTGAGGAGACTCCTGAAGTTCAAGCGCGCCTCGCCAGGCAGCGCTAGAGTGGGCAAGTTCCACACTGCCGGGGTCAGCTGGTCTTAGGGATGGTGCTAAGGGAAACGAATTACTTTGTAACTAATACTCTTTTAAAAAGTGATTAGCGGTTACAATTAAAATAGCACGGCAGGGCACAATGGAAAATATAATTCACGGAAATAAGAACTACGGTCTTCATTGCATGTTACGGAACACACAGATTCCTGGAGTATACAGTCGGAGAAAGCCCAGATCTTTCTCGTAACATGTGCAGGATTAAGGATGTGAGATTGTAGAGAGCTTGTCTTGCCACTGACTCCTAACGAATTCCTGGCCTTTGTATTTGATTGACTACCATCACAAGTAAAGCCAGCCACCCTCGCCCCAGCCTCTTCTAACTGCAAAATCACCTAGACTATATTAGAATTTTTGCGAGAAAAACCCCTGGAGTAGCATTTTTGCTTGCATAAACAACAACTGGCTGCACCCAATAGGGATGTAGCCTGAGAAAGTTCGCGCCAGATAGCGCTCGTGTAGTACTGGGTAAGCGCAAGGCGATCGTCCTATGTTTCCCCCAGTCAGCTACGAGGAATGTATAGATTGTGACCGAGTTTTCTAAGCTAAAGTAAATTATATCTTCTCTAATTTTACTCCAAGACTATATTAATTAATTCTATAGGTATATCCTCTAATATATTATGAACGATTTTCAGCGTTTAAGCGTTCAACAGCAGTAAAATGAGCTACGGACTAGAGGCGCTACAACTAGTGGCAGGAGGGAAGAATTAGTAGGCTACAGCGGTAATAACAAAATTCTAACACGCTTTATTATTCTAATTATGAATAGGAGTCAGCATGCTTGAGTATTGTAGGCCTATATTGATAAATAGCCTATATCTCCATAAGACTTAAATCATAAATAGAGATTTCCCGGTCAATGCATATGAGATTTTCAAAGTGAAATGCCTTGTCCTGTTCGGATTCAACGTAAAGAGGAAGTCCTCTGTGCCTTATGATCTCTAGATTAACGGTCACGTAAACCTAGAATCTTCCTTTTATAAATAGAGATTTAAATATTCACTGGCTCCCCTTGCTTATAGACTTCGATTCGTGTATTTTTTTTGGTTGATAGCGTACATGAAACGGTCTTTTTTTAAGGTAAACATAATCAAAGAAAGTTGATACCGGTATTGTTTACCTCAAAATGCATCGCAACGTTTGGTTCTTTTGTAATTTGTCAATTTCTTAATACAAATCGTTTCCGTACCCCTTGGAAACGACTTAGGGGTACAGTATTTAAAAAGTTTGAGAATCCCTGTTTTAAGGCCATAAACTGTTTCCATTCATCTGGCTAACTTAGGCCTATGACTCAAGAATGTAGAAGTCAGTCACTACCGGTACCACATTCTCCGTCGGACAGCTGTAAGTTGACGATTAATTCTGATTTCAAGAAACCAACCATAATACGTTTTTGACTGTTAATGTTGTGACATTTATTCTTGAAGTATTTGTCCGAGTATTGATGCCTTTGAAAATGGGAGTCACAAATGTTACATTCACTTCTTCCTGTATATTGACGATTTCTTCCCGTACCGTACTTCAATGGAGATAATTTATGCAGATTCCGATATTGTAGGCTTATCGTGGTAAACTGGCAATTTTCTTGTGTATGGCCTCTTCCTTATTTTTGTTGTGTTCGTGGTCCATGGAAAAAGCGATGGAACAGTGCCCGGTTTCAATCTTGCTCTCTCACCTTCAAATACAAACGCATAAATTCAGGTAGGAATTATTTCCCTTTGTAAATCACACTTGCCCAACACAGTTTTCGTGAAGTCATCGAGTTGAAAACGATGGGAACACACTTTAATATTTTCGGTCAGATTTTCTTCACCGAAATGTTTCCTTCTAATAGCATGTAACCATTTCTTCCTCATTTCTTTATTTTGTGAAAATTGGTGACATGAAATCGGATTTCCCTGATTTTTACAAAGAGGAACACTGCAATAGCTCGGCATAGTAACGAAAATAGCAATTTAAACAACTTAAATTCGTGGATATTAGCGGCATGTGAACACAGGAGACAAATGAAGAGCGCCTTGCGCTTACCCAGTACAACAGCAGTGCGCTCTATCGGTGCTAGTTCTATACATCCCTATTATGCACGAAAGGTACGAACTTTAACACTAGAGCGTGATTTGCAAGTACGTTCTTCTGGAGGTCAGGTGTGTGTCCACCTAAATCAACTAATCCATCTACTTTATCAGAAAAGCTATTTAACTCGATTTCTTCTCTTAGCTTCTCTTCTTCGAAAATTACAACACCGTAACGTGAATTATCATTCTTTTCTTCCTTACAATAGTCTTAAATAGCATTTATACGATGCGTATTAACTCCATAAGGGCACTTAAGTCCTTTACAAAGTTTTCTCAAGTGACTTTCTGAAGGCCCAGGCAAGAGATTATGTCGCCGACAATGACGGGATCCTTTCGGTGATTTTATTCTCAACAATGAACACTCTAAAATGAATTCATTGCTGTACCTCATTCCATTGGGAGATTTTTCCTGGCATTTCTTGCTAAGGTGTTCGTTATCAGGGGCGGATCCAGGGGAGGGCGAGGAGGGCGACCGCCCAGGGCTCCGCGGTCCTAGGGGCCCCGCGCCATGGATTTTTCTACATTTATTTAATTAATTAATTAAGTATACTTTTCAAACTAATTTATAATTCATCTTCCTTTCTTCAGTGCAGCTATGACCTCTCGAGACCGTTTAGCAAGTTAAGATTTCAGTGAAATAATACAAGTCTTCAGCCGGGAAAAAAGTCGCAAAGTAATATTTTAATATTTCATTGTTTACATAATCTTATTCAAGGGGACTTAAAGGTTTCTTTCATATTATTAAAATAATGTACTGTAGTGTATTCAAAATATTGTAACTATTCTTTATTTTATTATTATTATTATTACCAAACTATTTTCCATTTTATTCGATAATTTTTTTTCTATTGTTGTGGGCCCCACCTTATCATATCGCCCAGGGCATCGCAAGGCCTGGATCCGCCACTCTAATCGTTATCTTTGTAATTAAATGCCTGTGAAATTCGAACCTGCTTCTCCAGCAAATTAATTCTCGATTTTGCTGAGTTGAGGCGGGATCTAATGCGAATTAAATTACGGTTAGCATTCTTTAGGCGCCTTTTGAGCAATATTATAGTCTTTTCAGCATCAGTAAGTACACTAGAATGACCCAAATTCTTATCAACATTGGACTGACCTTTTAATGCCTCATTCGTTGCTCCACTCCCATCTTCAATCTTCTTTCTTCTTTTTCTGGTGGTGTCGAGATTCTTTTTCCTGTTGGGAGCTTTACGGGACTTATTCTTACTACTTCGGTAAATTAGGGGGAAAATGAGGCACTGCTCCAGGACGTAACTTCCACCACACACGAGAGATTTCCACTTCTTCACCATTCACTATAAAATTATCTGATTTTACTATCAAATCAGCAGAGAAATGAATTTGACAAATTCTACTACTACGCGTTAACTTCGTATCCTTTCGTGGAATAGCTCTGGCCCATTTTTCAAATTGATTTGTATCCTTCGGTGGTGAAAAAATCGTATATCGTCAACTACTCGACCATACCCTGACTTACAGCCAGGTACAAAACAATAAGGCATGTTGAACTATTAAATGAACCAAGCCACATAAGAAATATGTTTGAAGTACACAAAACGCAAAACGCTGATGTACACAAGACACAATGAACTGAATTTAAGAACTGAAAGCAAAGAAAATTCAATTTAATTCACACAAATATCTCACACAGTAACTTCTCGCGCACTTTCCACGACCCGGCTCGACGGAAACACAGCACGTGTTGGACATAATCGCTTACAGTGCTTGTAGCGGCGGGACCAGAAACTACCGTGCTAAAATGGCGGAGTCCTCACACTAGGTCCTTCTATTCGTCATGCCGATGTTTTAATTGATAGTGGTTGTATGAAGAGTTGCATAAGTAGTGCATTTTATGATAAAATGAAAGGAACTGGAGTAAATTTTGTGGAGATGCCAATTAAAAGCACTTTTGTTATCACAGCTGTTGGGAAGAGGTCTAAAGTAATTACTAAGCAAGTTGTAGTAGACATTAAAATTAATAATCATGTAGAGAAGCAGATTTGTCTTGTAATTCCAAATTTAGTATTCAGTGTTATCTTGGGTTCAGAGTGGCTAAGTAGAGTGTCTGGTAACTTATGTTATGATGTAGGGAGTTTGAAATTTAAATGGGGAGATTCTGAAGTAGAAGTAGCGTTCAATGACCATATTCAGAGAAGTAGGGTTGTAGGTGTGATTTGTACTTTAAATGAGATATCTCCAGCCATAGAGCGGGGTTCTCCATGTTTTGTGGGCAGTGTGATTACGAACGGTAGTCTAGAGGACTCGTTACATGATGCTGCATTTCAGGGAAATATAGAGGTGGAACAATGTGTTCGGCTCTATGATGTGTTATTGTCTAATAGGAGAGTTTTTGAGGATCGTATTGGTATGGCCAATTGCTATACACATTCATTGAACGTTATTGATAGGTCAGTATTCACAGGACGTAGATATCCTGTACCTTTCGCTTATCAGAGTGCAGTTGAGGCACAAATTAACCAGATGCTTGAAGATGGGATTATAGAGCACTCTAACAGTCCGTATGATAATTCTTTGATCACGGTACCCAAGACCGACGGCACAGTTCGTATTTGTTTAGACGCTCGTTTGGTTAACAGTATAATTAGTTCAGATCAGCTGAAATCTATGTCAATAGAGGAATTAATGCAAATATTTGAGGGGAAGAAGTATTTCACTTGTGTAGATTTGAGTTCCAGTTTTTGGCAAGTGCCACTTATGTACGAGGATAGACCATTTACAGCTTTTAGTCATAATTATAACCTTTATCAATTTTGTAGAACACCTTATGGGTCAAAGAGTAGTTCAGCAGCTTTAATTAGGGCTTTAAACATCGCATTAGGGGATGACACAGGAGAGTTTGTAACCATTTACATAGATGATATGGTAATTAGTTCACGCAGTTTTGAGGAGCAGCTACGTCATTTAGATATAGTTTTTCAGAAGTTAGATCAGGCAGGGTTCACTTTGAAGCTGTCTAAGTCGTCATTCTGTCAGTCAGAAGTGACATTTTTAGGTCATAGTGTGTCGAGTAGAGGTGTAACACCAGAAGCAAGTAGGGTTAGCATGTGTGGACAGTAGCAACAGGGCATCGTTACAGACACTGAGAAATATGTTAGTGGAGCAACGTGATGACATTAAGTTTGTGTCATAAAGTAAGTGTGTTTAGCTGGTGAGCCAGCCTATCAAATGAGTAAGTGTGGTATTTTGTGCGTGGAAGATATGGTCTTCCAGGCAGGCGTATCAGAAGTCACACAGGGGGGTAGTATGTAAGTAATTGAGAGTTTTTAAGGTACAGGGAAATATG
Source organism: Meconema thalassinum (assembly GCA_946902985.2). Classification (NCBI taxonomy): domain Eukaryota; kingdom Metazoa; phylum Arthropoda; class Insecta; order Orthoptera; family Tettigoniidae; genus Meconema; species Meconema thalassinum. The sequence goes on along the minus strand of OX336388.2, from coordinate 1,850,812,388 downwards.
ACGGGATTGTCGGATGCTCTTGAGCACTAAAATGTCTCGATACACCAAGGCCAGAATTTGGTAGCGCTGGTGAATTCCCATTTGTCTCCAAGAGATGGGTGAGCGCTTGGACAGGGTATTTTTGCTTAAGGCGTCCACGAGACAAAAGATGGGCCATCAGAAGGCGAGACAGTCCTTCATGAAACTCATACATAACAGCACACGTGATTTCTGTTTACGGCCTCGCCATGTAAGATTTGTAAGTGAGTAATTTAGGGTAATTTGTACAATGGTATTATTTGTGTGAGGAGAACTGGTCTGTGTTGAGAACTAGTATTAAGTAGAATATGGTCTACGGGAACTTAACAAGACAGGGCGATTACGGCACAGTAATATTTGGTGTTATATGTAATGCGCATTTACTGTTTTTTTTTTCAGAAGTCAATATTAATTTCGTCCGTTATAAAGAGAGATTATTGCCCGAGTGCACCAACCTCGGTGTTCATCAGTGTTTACGAAACCGTAATAAAACTTTTACCGTGGTATTGTCGTAAAAGCAGTGCACCATTGCTATCGCTCGGTTTCGTTACCGCGGTTTCTTGACGCTTGCTTTTCTCGCCATTATTCCCCTCGGAAGAATTTCGTTAATTTCGATAGTCACTTGTCTTCAGTTTATCCAGACGGCAGTGATCGTTTCGACAGTCACTTGTCTCCCATACTGTTTACATTTTGTCTCAACGCGAGTAATCAGCTGTGCAAAACAATGGAAAATAAAATGATGAAACGTCCAAGATCTCCCAATTTCAGCCCTCATGAAAATTTCGGGAACTCGAGTAGTATACGTTGCCCGCTGCCATTGAAATCCGAAAAATTTTCTATAGAAATGGCCAATGTCACTAATATATATATATATATTATCGCTAGAGGGTGTTACTGAATTTTTTCAGAGTGCCAACATTATTGTTTCCAGATCTATATTTTCATCCAGACCAAAGGTTTTCGCCTAGACGCGCTCTCAGCCGATATTCGTGAAATATGGTGCTATCGTGAGTCGAACCTGGCCATCTTGCTACTATATCTCTTATCATGAGGTTCGAATCGCTCACAGTTTGCATGTTTAGAGAGAAATGACCTTTCCTGTTTTTAAATACCTTCCCATTTTCACCTCGGGAAGACTGTATTCTCACATGAGTGCAGTCCAGCACACCCAATACACCTGGGAACCCAGCTATTCTGTGGAAGTCTTCCATAACCTCTCTTTGTTCCCATTGGGTAAGTGGTAGTTTAATAAACTGTGGCGGTAACGAGGCAACTACATTAGAAACCTTGTGTATTATGCGGCATGCTGTTGTTCTGTCAACATCACACACGTCACCGATCACTCCCTGAAATGTCCCAGTTGCATAGAACCGCAGTGCTATACGAAGACGATTTCTAGGCGATTTCGGATAGTTTCTCCCAGTAGAGAATTTCAATTGTTCACCAATTATGTCCAAAATATAACTTACTACTGTCTCTTTCCGTAATCGAAATATTCTCTGGAATGAAGCATCGCTCAGTTCTTCGAATAAATCTCGCCTCTCTTCTATAAACCTCCCTTCATTCCTTTCAAATCGATTAAGACACTGGAGATATAACCTGTAGTTGTTAAGCTCCATTTTGGAATCTTTACCACAGAATACAAATGAAGAAAACTTTACCACGGTTTTCTTAGATAACCGCTCCCTCACGGGCGGTAAACATTTTACCGCGGTAAAACTCGAAACCGAGCTTGGTGCAACAGAAATACGACTTTACCCCGGTAAACTAAGAAGTTTACCGCGGTATTCTCTTTACCGAAGTTGGTGCACTCGGGCATAAGTATTATGGTCACGATGCGCTGCCACAATAGTGTGATCGTGTGCTCAGTGATAAGTGAGATTAAGTTTCACCATAAGGAAGAAACCTCCAGTGAAATTAGGAAGTTCTATGGTGATATACATATATCAGAACACCTTGATGCGTGTGATGTGACATCTTATATACATAGTGCTCACACATTATTTATGTCAATTTTTCCAACATAGAGAAATTTGAGAGGCGGAAATATCCGTGGAACATTATTCTATATGAAAAACATTGGACTGGTTGCAAAGTGCAATCCATAGTGACAACTAACTTTGACGCAAAGTGCGTAAAGAAATATATATATATATATGTAATTTAGGGTGATTTCATTTATGTAATATGTATTTTGGATGGGGTTTATTAACGTGTCTGGAATAATCGGATAATGGACCATCATCACGGTAAATCATCCGATGATCCGAGACGAATATGTAACGTGTTTTTCGAGGGGATTTTATGCCACTGGCATATGTCAGTAGGAAGCCATTCTATATTTATTTACGCGGCAAATTGTTCAGCCAAGAGAATTTTTCATGTTAATTTATTATTATTATTAACTTATTATTATTATTAAGGTATTTTTTGGAGAATTTTTATAAAATTATAAGCATACAGATAGGTTTTGTATGTCATAGAAGACACTATCAAGCAAATTATTACGAACTACATTATCATAGAAAATATATGATTACGGAATTTTACGGAGTTTTGTCAGTTAGGGTATTATGAGAGAGATGACTCACTGGGAATTCGGATACAGGCTTATTCTTGTCAAGAAGCATGTCGCAAGCCTGGGTTGCAGCGTCAAGAAAAGGCGAAATAGTCTGGAACGGCAAACGACATCATCCGCGCGCCGTGTGTATTGAGCCTAGGGAGGGGAGTATAGCTGGGTGCACAACCAATCAGTGAGAACCACGTTAGGTGGAAGTCGGCACCGGAGGGGGGAGCCGACGAGGGCATATATCGTTTGCGTGCCGTGGAGCGGGGACAATCTGTGTAGAACTTAACCAGTATGGTTGCGCGTGTGAGTGGCTCCGAGGTTCCGTGGAGTGGGGGACTATCTTTGTAAAACTTAACCAGTGTGGTTGTACGAGTGTTTGGCTCTGATGTTCGGACCATAAAGTGATTACATCTACAAGTATATCAACAACTAACGAAGAAGATGACGACGTCCAGGAGACTGTGGGAAGCTCTCTTCATCATCCAGTACGAGGGAAATGCTTCGGCAATTTCCAGTGGTAAGCGCGAATGACTCTGAACTACGCAATCTCTCGTTTCTCTTTGTTTTATATTCAGTATTCAGTAACTTCATAGCTTGGGAATAAGTGTAATATCAGTAATTTATCCGAATCCGTTTTCACTTAATTTTCTAGCGGTAATATTCAAATCGCAAAGCTCCAATTTAAATTTTAACTTATTATTATTATTAATTTGGCAATACTTGTTTTATATAATAAATTCATTTCTTTTAACCATGCAATCTTTGCTTTCAGTAGGTAGCATTAGATATAGACCAATTCCTTCTCCTGATACAATTGTTTGTTGGGTTAATGATCAAATCATACCACGATCTGAGTGAATAGATTCTTGAAGGTGTTTTACCAGAGCTAGGTGTTGTTAAATACAAATTTAGATTTCAACATTGCGTTGAGGTCTTGGCGCCCACTAAAACAACATATCTTAGGCAGAGTAAATATTTCAAAGGGCAAGTAAGGATCAGTCAAAACGTTTCATTTGTTCGCTCAACGTGGAGCAAAGTAGATACCGTTTCAAGGTGACAGCGCACTCCCCTGTCTTAGTCCAGTCTTGTTCCTAAACCAATCTGTCTTTCCAACTGGGGTCAGTACCCTGCTAACACAGTTGCTGTACATTGCTTGCACCATTTCCAACATTTCTCTTCCCAGTCTCTTCTTAACCATGGTTTCCCATACCTTCTCTCTGGGGACACTATCATATGCCTTTTCTAGATCTATGAAAGTCATGATGAAATCCTCTCCATATTCCCTGTTCTTTTCCATCACCTGCCTCAAGCTAAAGATTGGGTTCACTGTGGATCTTCCACTCCTGAAGCCATACTGTTCCTCTTGCAACTCTCCTTCCACCTTTCTTCTCATTCTTCTTTCTAATATCCTTTCCAGTATTTTTACTATCTGTGATAAGAGGGTGATCCCTCTATAGTTATCACACACCTTCTTGTCCCCCTTCTTAAACACTGGTATTATTAGCCCTTTCTCCCAGTCTTCAGGTACACATTTCCGTTTCCACACACTCTTTAGCAGTCGATACAACCATTGCATACCAACAGGTCCAGCAGCCTTCATCATTTCTACACTGATTTCGTCCACCCCTGTTGCTTTTCCCATCTTCATTTTCTGTACTGCTAATTCCACCTCCAGCATTGTTATATCATCTTCTATTATAGAGTCGTCAGGTTGTGTCACTTCCATCTCACCAGTATAATTGCTCACATTCAATAACTTATCGAAATACTCCTTCCATCGTCCCTTTATCTCTTCTGGGTGTGTTAACAACTCTCCATCTTCCTTTTTCACCAGCTTTGTGGTAACTCTTTCATTCCTCTTACTTCTTAGAAGCCCATACAGCATCCTTTTACTGCCACTTACATCTGTTTCCATTCTTCGTGTAAATTCTTCCCAACTTTTCTTCTCCTACCACTTTCTTACACCTCCGTTTGCTGTCGTGATACTTCCTTTTGCTTTCTTCTGTTTGATCTCGGTTCCATTCTTTCCATGCAGACTTCTTTTCTTTCACTGCTTTCCTCACTTCCTCATTCCACCACGGTGTCTCCTTCTCTTTCACTCTTGTTGACGTCCTACCACAAGCACTCTCTGCTGCACCAACAAATGCCTTTTTAAAGTGGGACCATTCCTCTTCCATGTTTTCCACTTCAGTAACTGGGATTTGTTGCTTCAATCTCTCCTGAAAATCTTCCTGTACAGTTTTGTCTTTCAATTTCCATACTTTTATTTTACTTTCTCTGATCTCCTTTAGGTTTTCCAATTTTCCCCATCTAAATTTTGCCACCACAGCTCTATGGTCCCCATCAAATGCTTCTCCTGGTAAAGTTGTTACATCTATCAGCTTTCTGCGATTAGTCCTTTCCACCAGAAAGTAGTCAATTACTGATTTTGTTCTTCTATCGCCCCCACCATATCTCGTAATTTTCCTGCTGTTTTTCTTCCGAAACCATAAATTACCCACTATCAGTCAATTCCTTTCACAAAAGTTTACAAGTTCCTCTCCTTCCCGGTTCTTTTTCCCATATCCATATGGTCCAATGACTTCTTCCTTTCCTTGTCTCTCGTTTCCGACTTGTGCATTCATATCTCCCATGATCACCACTTCTACATCTGAAATTACTCTTTCTACATCCTCCAGGAATACTTCAATATCTTCTTCTCTGTTTCCAGTCTGTGGTGCATACACTTGTATGAAGTTCATCACGTCATTTTTCATCTTCATTCTAATTTTCATTATTCTGTCACTCACACACTCGACCACTTCAACATACTCCTCCAGTTGTTTCGAGGTTATCAGTCCCACGCCATTTTTCGCCTCTTGGCCACCACTCCAGTATAATGTATATCCTTTCCTCAATTTCTTCCTTCCTTTACCTTTCCTTTTCACTTCACTCAGCCCCATCAATCCAACATTCTCTATTCAATATAGAGTAAGTGCTTTTATCTGTGACACTGTATCCTTCCAAGAAATCACCATAGTGTTCTTGGTAACCTGACTGTGTTGTCAGCAGGTGATTGATACTGGATTGACATCCACAATCTCTATTTGAGCTTAACTAAAATCAAATTGAATCTATTGACTTCTCTCTTTTATCTTTCCTGCCTGACCTATTGATTTTCTGTGTGAGACAGCTACAAGAAAAATGTAGAGAAGAACAGAATCCACTCTTCTTAGTCTTTTATGACTTGGAAAAGGCATTTGATTCGGTTCCAAGACCAGCCATGTGGGCGGTGCTGAAGCGGTTTGGTTGTCCTCAGAGATTTGTAGATCTAATCAAGGCTCTCCATGATGGCATGACAGGTCAGGTTTGCCATCAGAATAAGATGTCCGATGAATTTCCTATTACCCATGGATTGAAACAAGGATGTGTACTGGCTCCAACGCTTTTCGCGCTGTACTTGGCTGCAATGCTTTATGATTCACCCACAAACATCCCAGGTGTGGAGGTCAAGTATCGTTTTGATGGAGGGCTTTTCAACCTAACTCGTCTCCGCTCCTTGAGGAAAACTCAGGTTACTAAGGTTACTAACATGTTGTATGCAGATGATGCTGCGTCGCCAACTCTCACACCAGAAGAGCTGCAAGAGTCAGTTAATTGTTACAAAAGTGCTTGTGATCGCTTTGGTCTTACCATAAATGTCAATAAGACTAAAGTCTTGGCACAACCTTCACCAGGCACACCTCTTCCTCAGTTCAATATCTCCATCTCAAATTTGCCATTAGAACAGGTAGACCACTTCTCGTACCTGGACAGTACTATTTCTGTGAGCTGTACCTGTGAGCAGGATGTGGATAAGAGAATTGGTGCAGCCCATGCAGCATTTGGACGATTAGCGCACCGGGTCTTCATGAATAAAGATCTGTCCATGAGTACAAAGCTTATGGTGTACAAGGCAGTAGTCATTTCTACATTGTTGTATGGCTGTGAAACGTGGACCCTTTACCGACGTGATCTCAGGAAGCTTGAGCGTTTCCACCTACAAAAACTTCGATCAATCCTGAGGATTAAATGGGAAGACCGCATTACCAATATTGCTGTTCTGGAAAAGGCTCAAATCAACAGCATAGAATCATCCATAATAGGTCACCAATTTAGATGGATTGGTCATGTCCATCGGATGGATGATGTGAGATTACGTCGTCAGATGCTATATGGTGAGCTATGCTATGGCACCAGGCCTCATGGTGGTCCTAAGAGGCGCTACAAGGACCAATTTAAGCAGACCCTGAAATTGACAGGTCTTGATTCACAAACCTGGGACATGCTGGCTGAAGACCGCTCAACTTGGCGCCGTACCATCTCGGATACTGTAAAGACGTTTGAAAGGGATCGACGTACACATGAAGAGGCCAAGCGTCAAGCTAGGAAACTTCGAGCAGCCCAACCACGTCCTCCTCCAGCAATACTATGTGACTTGTGTGGTCGCTTGTTCCATGCCAGGATTGGACTCTTTAGTCACCGTAAACACATCCATAAACTGGGCTGAAGGAAGAAGATTTATACTCGGATTCGAGTTAAAGCCGATGATGATGATGATGATGATTGTCATGGGAATGGTGGCAATTTTAATTTTCTCTCTTCATCTCCAGGCACGTCTGAGTTTTCAACAACATTTTTATCAACATGCTTAATACGTCATTTAATATGTAATTTCTCCCCTAATCACCATTTTGGATTTGAAGCAGCCGCTTGATATTGACATTTCGTTGATGTTGTATGATTATTCCTTTATATTTCTATTTATTGATGAGGTAGATATTTATTTAGTATATGATGTACATTTGACTTCCAATCAAAAAGATTGAAATTCTTCAAAATAAATAATTTTGAATTATATATATTATCTCTATCGTTTCCATCGCTCTGGCAATAATTGTTATAATTGTAATGTTGAAACTTAATAAAATATCAATTAACTTTTAAATGTTTCATTAGATCAGTCATGACTACATAGGTTCATAAGTGGCTTTGGTGCACTACTATGCCCAAAATCATGAGTTCAAACCCGGCCGAAGTCGTCGGATTTTTTAAGAGCGTTAAAATTCTTCAGTTTGCCTTCCTTCGGATGGGAAGTAAAGCCGGCGGGCCCATGTCATAGATTTATGGCATGTAAAAGAACCTACCACTACAATTGGTAGTGTGTAGCCAAATTTGTAGGTTATATTTGGTTGTTTAGAACGCTCTATCAAGTTCCAATTTTTGCCGTTAGGTATCAGAGACAGTGGCATCTGGCAGCCTAAGTTGGAACTCCTTGAAATTGAACTTGCTGGGAGCCTACGGGCGTTCAATTAAAATACCCTGCTATGGCCATTGCAGAGGGGTTATTATTGAAGGAAAAGATTGTGGAATATTATAAGGTTCAGGCTAACATTTGGCAAAGATACCATAGACTTCTGTCTCTCTGAAAGGCAAGTTATCTGGTGGTTCTCATTGCTGTCAACATCACCCAGGTGTTGCTATTGGCAGGATTAACGTCCATTCTGTATGTGTGTTGACAAATGAATGAAACATTACCTCATTTTGTTGCAGTGGTTGTTGTGTGTCTCTTAACCCGGCAGTGGTCGCGGAGAAATTTCGACGTAAGTGATTGCAGGTCAGGTTTTCCCTCACCTTCGTAATTTGAAGCTTTATACACAAATGATTGTTTTGAAAGGTACAGTAATACGTTTATTTGCTTTCGTGAAGTATCTAATAGATATTTGCATGAAAAGATACTTTAATTTTTCCAGACCAATATGAATAATTAAACAATCTGAATCAGAGCATCCTAAATATGGCATTTAAATATATTCTCCGGCAGACGCTCGCATTTATTAAGCATAAATACAAAACGGAAGTTTATATGGGAAAGCAACCTTTTGGACCTTACTCTGTTGTGAACAAGCCTGCAGAGGTTGTCGAACGACTGGCATATCCTATTGAGAATACTGGAAGGAACTTCACTGTGGGTAATTATTTTGCATCGGTTTCCCTGGCTTTTACGCTTTTTGAAGAAAGGATTGACAGTAGTGGGAGCTGCTAGAAAAAAATAAGGCAGGGATTGCCCAATAGTCTTCTGCATTCACATGAGAAACATTCAAAACGCCAGAGAGTTAGAATAGGCCAAGCAACGCAGTTATTTCTTCACAGTGTTTCGAGCATTCCCTTCATGTGCATAATTTTCACACAATTCTGACATTTTTATGTTAGTGCAGTCCACAATTTCTTGAATACTGTAGTTTCTGGAGGAAAAATCAATCTCCACACCTCACTGCCGGAGGTCACAATTTTTGCCTCATCTTTTACTCCATGGCAATGGATGTACTAGGTTGTGCATCCATCTTCCCCAGAGTACTGTGCACCAGCATTATCCAGTTCATCGCCAGAAATATCTGAAGCACTGAATCACTAAATTCTATATTATCCTCTTCGTCTTCAATAGCACTGCCAACTTCCAACAAATCATCATCTGCCTCACAATTTCCTCTTAATTGTTGCTCCACTTCGTCCTACTATACCATAACCTGTTCCTCTAGTTTATTAGCCATTTTTAAATTCACCAGAACACAATTTTCTTCTTCTTCTTCTGTGTGAATGGGTCTCCTAGGACGACACAGAATCAACACTTATTGGCCTTGATGTTTGCCCAATAACTCTTCATGCGCTATTGAGCGAGTCTTCGTTGCTGCGACCAGACGAGTCTGGTAGGTCTTCTTTCTTCTCCCTCAAAACCCCGTGTATGAGTAATTTTCTTCTCGATCCTTGAGATTGCGAAAACCTAATTCAGCCAAGTCCTTTTCGGCCTGTTTGTATCAATTGGACCTTATAACACAAAAATATTATGTTTAAAGTCGCGGCTGAGCGAAAGTCTTACTTCTCTGCAAGCGTGCACAATAATAGTAACTTTGTGAATGTTTCAATTGTTAACTTGCTATTGTTGCGGGAGGTGTCTAGTTATGCCCCCTACTAGGAATATATAGGAGGGTAGGTAACTCCGCGTGCGGCCTGCGATGTTACATGCAAGACATTTCCAAAGTGAGATAAACCCTCTCCCCTACGACCACTGCCGGGCTAATTTATGTTTTTTATGATTGTGCACTTTCTGACTAAGGCCAGTGTGCACTTTCAGACTACCGGGTGAGTTAGCCGTGGTTGTTACGGCATGGCTGAAGGCAGTCGCTCACATCTGGGAGGCGAGGAGGTTCGAATCCCCCCCCCCCACCGGCAACCTTGAAGATGGTTTTCTGTGGTTTCCCATCTTCTTTCCAGGAAAATGCCGGAGTTGGTCCCTAACTATAGGCCACAGCCACTACCTTCCAATTTCTAGTCCTTACAATCACACTGAAAGCAAGGGGAAACTACAGCCGTTTGCTATTCCCGAGGATATGCACCTCTCTATGCATAAATACATGTGATGATGGCCTCCTCCCTTGTAAAATTTCAATCCGGAGGTAAACTAGTCCCCCGTTCGGATCTCCGGGTGGGGACTACTCGAGAGGGGGTTAACATCACAGAAGTGACAAAGAGGAACTCTGACATTCTACGGATCGGAGCGTGGAATGTTAGAAGTCTGCTAGGAAATGGAAGGTTAGAAAACTTAGAAAGGGAAATGGATAGGTTGAGGTTGGATTTGGTTGGGATTAGTGAAATGCGCTGGCAGGAAGAACAGGACTATTGGTCAGGAGACTATAGGGTCATTAGCACTAAATCAAACAATGGCCAAGCAGGGGTTGGCCTCATATTGAGTAGGAAACTTGGACAGCGGGTGGAATATTATGAGCAATATAGTGAACGGATTATTGTAGCAAAAATAAATACTAAACCTACCTGCACCACAATGGTACAAGTCTATATGCCTACCAGTCAAGCTGATGATGAGGATGTTGAAAAGGTCTACGATGAAATAGACGAAATTCTGAGGTATATCAAGGGTGATGAAAATGTTATAGTAATGGGAGATTGGAATGCTGTGGTAGGAAAAGGGAGAGAAGGGAAGATAGTAGGAGGTTTCGGATTAGGTGAAAGGAATGATCGAGGAAGCAGGCTGGTAGAATTCTGCACCGAGCATGAGTTGGTCATAGCTAACACCTTATTCAATAACCACAATAGAAGAATATACACATGGATGAGACCAGGAGATACAGGGCGTTACCAAATCGACTTCATTATGGTCAAGCAGAGGTTTCGAAACCAGATTTTGGATTGTAAAACATATCCTGGTGCTGACATAAACTCTGACCACAATCTGGTTGTAATGAAATGCAGATTAAAGTTGAAGAAACTGAAGAAAAGTCAAAAGCCAAAAAGGTGGGCAATAGACAGACTGAAAGAGAAGGATGTAAACGAAAGATTCAAGAAGAGTATTAAGGAAGGACTAATGAAAAACCCTAAACAAACTTCAATTGCAGACGAATGGGCACTTTTGAGGAATGAAATAACAAAATCCGCAGAAGAAAACATTGGTAGGAAAGAGAGAATAGGTAGAAAACCGTGGATCACTCAGGATATACTCGAATTGATGGATGAAAGGCGGAAGCACAAGAATGTAAGAGATGAAAAGGGGAAAGCAGAATACAGACGTCTGAGAAATGAGGTTAACAAGAAGTGCAAGGAAGCGAAAGAAGAATGGTTGAAAGAGAAATGTGCTGGTATAGAAAATTGTCTGAAATTAGGAAAAGTAGACACAGCTTATCGAAGGATTAAGAATACTTTTGGGGAAAAGAAGACTAAGTGCTGTAATATTAAGGACATAAATGGAAAGCCTCTAACAGATAGGGAAGAAAAGGTTGAGAGATGGAAAGCTTACATAGAGAGTTTGTATAAGGGAAAGGAGATTGAGAATCATGTAATGGAAAGGGAGGAGGAAATTGATGAGGATGCGAAAGGAGATTTAATATTGAGATCAGAATTTGATAGAGCTTTGGAAGACTTAAGCAGGAACAAAGCACCAGGCATAGATGATATACCGATTGAGTTGCTACGCTGCATAGGAGAGGAAGGTCTGATCAGGTTATTTCACTTGGTGTGTAGGATTTATGAGACAGGTGAGGTACCCCCTGATTTCAAGAAGAATGTAATCATCCCTATACCAAAGAAAGTGGGAGCTGACAGATGTGAAGATTACCGTACAATCAGCTTGATTACTCATGCTTCAAGGATTCTGTCTAGAATAATTTACAAGAGGATTGAGAGCCAGATAGAAACGGAGTTGGGTGAAGACCAGTTTGGTTTCAGGAGAAATGTAGGAACAAGGGAAGCTGTACTAAGTCTTAGGCTGATTTTGGAAGGTAGAATAAGGAAAGATAAGAGAACGTTCATGGCTTTTGTAGACTTAGAAAAGGCTTTTGATAACGTTGATTGGACTAAATTGTTTGACATTTTGAAATCGATTGGAATAAAGTACAGGGATAGGAGGGTGATATACAATCTATACAGAAACCAGACAGCAGTCATTCGAGTTGAAGGACATGAGAGAGAAGCTGGTATTCAGAAAGGTGTAAGGCAAGGCTGCAACTTATCACCCATACTTTTCAATCTTTACATTGAACAAGCAATGAAGGAAATTAGAGAAAAATTTAAAGTGGGAGTGAAGATTCAAGGAGAAATAATTTCAACTCTGAGATTTGCTGATGACATCGTCATCTTGGCCAACAAGCCTGAGGATTTGAATGAGTTTTTGAATGGTATGGACTCCGTCTTACGGAAAGAATTCATGATGAAAATTAATAAATGTAAAACAAAAATACTGGAATGCAGCCGAAATAAATCAGAAACCTCTATGGAGATCAAATTGGCAGGTGAAAAGCTGAAGGAAGTAGGAGATTTCTGTTACTTAGGAAGCAGAATAACCAGTGATGGACGAAGCAAAGAGGATATAAAAAGTAGGTTGGCTCAGGCAAGAAAAGCATTTCTACAAAAAAGGAATCTGCTGACATCGAATATAGATTTAGGTATTAGGAAGTCATTTTTGAAAGCCTTTGTCTGGAGCGTGGCGCTCTATGGAAGTGAAACTTGGACTATTGGTGCAGCAGAAAAGAGGAGAATTGAAGCATTTGAAATGTGGTGTTACAGGAGAATGATGAAGATCAGATGGGTAGATAGGGTTACAAACAAAGAGGTATTAAGACGAGTGGGAGAGGAGAGATGTTTCTGGCGACTGGTAATGATGAGAAGAGATAGGTTGGTAGGACACATACTAAGACACCCAGGAATAGTAAGCTTAGTTATGGAAGGAAGGGTCGAGGACAAGAACTGTAGGGGTAGACCAAGGTTAGAATATGTTAAACAGATTGCCGCAGATGTAGGGTGTGGTAGCTATGTAGAGATGAAACGATTAGCTCAGGACAGGGAGGCATGGAGAGCTGCATCAAACCAGTCAAAAGACTGAAGACTCAAACAACAACACAATCACACTTTCCTCCCCAGACAACACTCCGCACGCGATGGTACTTGTAGCTCACCCCATGGGTGTCCGCATAGAAGCAGCTACAGCCTCTGGCGAGCCGAACATGTCCTCGGACACTTCCGGCACTAAAAGCCATAAAAAAAACCCTTTCAGACTAAGGCCGGCATTACACTATCAAAGAAATTTGTCAAAGATATTTTGGTTGGTTGGTTCTTAAGTTTAGGGGCTGTGACAACGCGGTCATGTAGCCCCGTGTACTTTGGGTGTGTGTTCTGATAACCGGTGTTAATTGTGATGACTGTATTAGTGTGTGTTATCTGTTTTTTAATTTAAGTACTGCAACTTAGAATTTTTCAAATAGTTCCTACTTTTGCCGCCAAGCACCACCGTCAACGACTACTAGGCCAAGTTCAGAAATTAGCTACTAGACGCCACCGTAGTCGGCTCTTGGCAACGAACGTAGAAACCTAAGAGCATTGTTTACATTCTTAACCTATCCAATTTAGCTTCACACAGGTGCAATTAGTGGAAGGTTCTTTAACATGCCATAAATCTATGACATGGGACCGCCGGCTTTACTTCCCCTCCAAAAGGAAGGCATACTGAGGGATTTTTAACGCTCTTAAAAAATCTGACTGCTTCGGCCGGGTTTGAACCCGCTATCTTGGGCGTAGAAGCTCAGCATGCTACGCCACCGAAGCCGCCTCAAAGATATTTTATAAAATATGTTATAAAACTGAACTTTTATAAAGGTTATACAAAGCAATCATCACACCATTATACTACATCAAATATTTGATCATAGTTAAGCAAAATGGATGACGGACAGTTCCTTGTTCATTTAACTGTATTACGGCATTTGAAATTCTGTAGTGGCAATACCGGTATATAAAGGAAACGGAAAGATAAACTAAATGTCTGGTTAAACCAAGGGTCGCCCATGTTACAAGAAAGATATTTATACGAGTAAAATCTTGGTGGACGAGCTGCAGTGCGAGGACTTGAGAAAAAAAATTAAAAAATAAAAATTACTAATAATTATGATGAAATGACTGATGGTGATATTCGAAAAGTCAACCGCTGCCCGAGCAAAAAAAAATGTAAATACGAAGTAAAAAAATACGCATTTTGGGGATTCGAACCCTGGTCCCCACGTTCCGGAGTCGAGCACTCTACTCATTCCGCTAACTAGACACTCGCATTTAGCTGTTGGTTACATGTATTATCTCACTGGTAAAGATAAAGTGCTTATTTACATTCGCTTGTAATACCATAAATTAAATTGACGAATTATAGTACAAATATTATAACATGGCCTAATATACACTACTAATCACGGCTTATTTCAACCTCTTTAATTCCTCTTTAGGCTATATCCTGAAATGTGCGTACTTTATGTGCAGCGCTTTTTGCCTCGGCTATTTTACCTACACTTTCTATCTGTTATTTATGTTTTACATTGTATACCATTCATTATGTAACATTTCATGCATTTCACACTCTGATATGAGTATCTTTGTTGTGGTAATATTCCAGCTGTTATGATCTGCCATTTTGGTTTGAATCCTTTTTCAAAGATAGCATGATGCTCATACATTTTATGAAATCAATTTTATAAACCACCTTTTATAAAAGATTTCCCCATTACACTGTCATATCTTTTATAAAAGATCATTTATCAAAGACCTTTGACAAATTTCTTTGATAGTGTAATACCAGCCTAAGAAGGATATCGTGCAAGATATGTACTGTAAGATAACCTGTGATGGGAAAAGTACCAAAGAAAAGTAATTAGGATGAATCACAATTACTTGAGAATCATTTTACTTAATCATAATTAGTTTTTCAAAAAGTAATCATTAAAACTATAATTACTTAAAAAAATGGCAGTACTTTAGGGTGGGGCACTTAAGTTCTTTTACAATGGAGGCTGTCCATTAAAACTAATTTAGAGTAGAAATCAAATAATTTTTGCTGGCTATTATGCATAACGGTACTGTAATTTGGTTTGCAAAATAACTGGTGTTTAATATTGTCATCGCTTAGCCTCAATGAGTATAATATTATTTGGGAGATCCGCCTGATCAATACATCATCATCATCTTTCTTCGGCTTTTCCCAATTAATTGGGGTCACCGGAGCCAACCAGGCTCATTTTTTTTGGTTTTGGCCGGGGATTTAAGGTCGGATGCCCTTCCTGACACCACGTGATTTTTCAGGTGAAAATTCCACCCCGCTGTCACCGGGATTCGAACCCCGGTCGTCCGGGTGAAAGACGAGCAGCTAAGCCACTGCGCCATCATGCCTGATCAATACACAATTACATATATAGGGCTATATTAATCCCATATGGTACATGTTTCGGGGCCTATTATGATGGCGCCTTCATCAGCCAAAAATACAAATCATCAGTAAAATCATAGGATATATCATAAAATGTAGATTAACATGAAAAAGAATGGATAAAAATGAAACATACTAAAAATGAAAGATGAAGTGGTGAATAAAACACTCGAATGTAACAAAATTAGAAAGACACTTAAAAATGTTACAGGCAACAGATGAAAAGACACATTAAATCATCATCATCATCATCATTTCCCCTTATCCAGCTCCTGCCGGGTCGGGGTATTTATGGCACTTCTCCACTTTCCTCTGTCCTTCCACCATTCTTCTTCCACGATCTTGTCCCAGTCCAGATTTCTTTTTCTTACGCTGTTCTTTACTGAATCAATCCACCTTGTTCTAGGTCTTCCTCTTGCTCTCTTACCCTTGCACTTCGCCTCCAGCATCTGTCTTGGTATTCTATTTTCCTCCATCCTCTTTACATGTCCAAACCACATTAGTTTATTCTTCTCAATTCTCTCACTTAGTTTTCCCATCCCAACTTCCTTCCTAACATCTTCATTCCTCACTCTGTCTTTCCTTGTCTTTCCTATCGTACTTCTTGGGAATTTAATTTCATTAAAATAACATATTAAAAGGGGCACTTTAAGTGCTTGTCAAAACAATTCTTTTGTGAGTCCTTATAATAATACCATCAGGGTATCGTGTCTAAATATTCATTCCATGTTAAAACGCTGAAAATATTGTTAAAAACTCCAGTCTATTGGACCTGGCTGTTGCTACTCCTGTTAAAAGGAGACTGAGTCTTCCATCTTTGCACTTACTGAAAAGATGCTCCACAGGGGGATGTGAAGGGATTACTACAATATTATTTTCAGAAATAAATTATCAGTAAAACAAAATACATTTTCTAAACAGTACGGTTACTAAACATATTGAAATGTTACAAGCCATTTTTCAGTGCTGTCTGTATAATGTATGTATTAATAGAATCAAATTTAGACTGAAACGCAATTCTATTGCCAAAGTAACTATTACAAGTAAACTTGCCCAAAAAAGTAATTGTTGCTGTAATATGATTACTTTTACTCAATACCTTCCCATCACTGAACATGACCAGGTATTTGAAGTTACCATTTAATTTATATTTCATCAAGTTTTAAGTAGATCTCTTTGCTTACAATGTGAAGGTTCAGGTGAAAATTCAATGGCTACATTGAAAAGCAAAAAGAGAAAGAAACTCTGACTTAAGCAGTTCATTCTGTTGGTTATCATGTGCTGAAAAGTAACATAGTTCACGTAAAACAAGTTTGAAGATTTGTACAGTAGTACTGACCCAGAGAATAACGTGGGATGTGTAGTGTAGGGAAAGAATAGTCGATGTCGATGCATTACTGGAAAAAGAAGCATTAACTACTGAGCAAAAATGGTGCATCTGTGTGTCATCCAAACTTGAAGATCAAAGAGGTATAGACCATTCTTTATAGGCAGAAGGACAAAGTGCAAGAGAATTTTCAGGAAAATGTTGGGGATATATCAGGATGACTATGAATTGTAGCAACACCTACGAATAGTGCAGGTCTTTCAAAGTGGGTTGTGTGAACCTTGTTGATCTACCATCTTCTGGATTACCAGTCACTGCTGTACAATAACAGTGCTCTGGAATATACATGGCATTCTATAGGAGGAAGTTACCGGTATTCTGGGTGAGACCACTGTGAATGCTGATGGCTATGAAAGAACGTAACCAAAGCTTCATTGCCCCTTTGTGGAAAATACCCTCACCGGGATGCTGCTAATGCTAGACTGCTCCACAACAATTCTTGCCTTGTCTAGTATTCTGTTGTACACAACTTGAGCAAATTATCAGGGAGGTGCTCCAGCCCAGACACCCCACCATCCAATTTTCAGTGGCCAATGCCACTGTTAGAATGTATTTATTTATTTAGCATATGACATACAAATACACTATTACAAATGAACAATAGTTATTAACTAAACTACAAACAAACATCTAGACCTTGTATATACCCTGTTAGAATGAAGAAGTAGCATGCACACTCTCATGAAAAGGGGTTCACTGTGGATGAAATACAGGGTCTTCCACTCAAAGTGCGGCCGGCAGCGCGGCGCGTAGAGGCAGCTCGCTGAGCTTAGGGTCGAGAGAGCACCCGTACAAATTGCATGTAAATAACGAGCACACAAAATAACACATAATCAAAGTAAAATAATTACTCACCTTGTCACAGAAGATGTTGAAAATGTCCTCCACCTGCATCTACACATTTCTGGCATCGTCTAAGGAAATTTTCATTTACACGCTTCAGTTTGTTTACCGAGATAGCCTCAATTTCTTTGGTTTTATTCTGTTTGAGTTCATCTAGAGTGTGAGGGTTTGTTGCATAAACCTTATTTTTTAGTTTTCCCCATAAATAAAAAAATGCAAACTGTAAGATCTGGGGATCTTGCGGGCCACAATGGTTTACTAATTACCCTGTTGTCGAAAATTTCCTCAATTAAATCTAATGACTTGTTAGCTGTATGCGCAGTTGCAGAGTCCTACTGGAAATATCCAGATTGGCATTCAGTGTCCGTCAATTGTTCAAAAAATGGTACGAGAATGTCATCCCTAGTGTCAGCCCAGTGATTGTGGTTTATTAATTTCGGATCAAGTACCCCATCACCAACACCCCTTAAAACCCAGTTACAAAAATTTACCCTGCTCTCAGTATCGCGTGGAAGCAACTCTTGAACAACAGTAATTTTGTATGGTTTCAATTTTGACATTTTTGTAGCTCGCCACGCAGAGGTAATTGAAATTTGTGTTTCCTGCGAAAGATTTTTGAGCGATTTTGTAGGAGTACGTTGTAACTTTTCCCCTACCTCGCCTAATTTCTCCTAAGTAAGCACTCGCTTTTTTACTCTTCGTTTCCCAACCAGAATCGAACCTGTATTTCTAAATTTGTTCACAGGTCTTCTTACAGTTTCTCTATTTGGAATGGTCGCACCTGGGAATTTTCTTACAAACGCCTTCTAACTTCTCTACAGGAATTCGTCAATACATAAGTGTCGTACATGAAAATATTTTGTTCCAATGTGTATGCAGGTTGAGACATTATTGAACCAATAGGCTTTAACACTTAGCAATAGCATGTTATAAAATTTTGGAACAGTAACAATTAATCAATAACCACTAACACGTACACACGTTATAAACTTATAACACTTATAACATTAAATAGGCTATAAACGAAATAACAAAGTCAACTTTACTCTGTAAACACTGCATTGCAACTGTTCCAGCACTGCGAAGTCCCGCGCTGCTCCGAAGCATCAATCCAACAGCACTTCTTCCTTATCTTAATTATGACATGCTGTGACAGCAGCGCGCTGTGATATGCTCGTCTGACCTTTATAGCCCCACGTTCTACCAGGAGCGCTGGGCCGGCCACACTTTGAGTGAAATACCCTGTATAATGGAACTGATGGCATGTTGAGTAAAATGTCTTGAGAGACTTGGATCTTGGAATGAAATAACTAAAAGATGTAGTTATATTTTGTATTATTCTTTCACTACCAGTGCCTATTAAATCTTTCTAAAATAAATTTTTGTGCATTACTTTTCAATCTGCCCTCGTACTTATATACAGGTGTATCGAGTCCAGAAATGGTGTGAACACAATTCCTGACTACAGGTCACTTTTCATATGCTCACACACATATTTTGATCCCACTGGAGCTATAAAGCTGCCATGATAGTGTACACTGAGAGAAACATTGTGAGTTTTGTGATGTTGGTGATTAGATTCCTTAATGCCAAACCAGTAGGTTTCAATTTCACATTCCTCATCTGTGGTCACATACCTCTTGGTCTTCCTTATTACCCTCAATTCATATTTTTGTTGCATATAACTTTTCTAAACATTGTGTGTGAGAGAGAAAATGGCAGACATCTTACTTGGCCAAGGCTGCTTCACTGTGTAATGCTAATGCAAGCCAAAAAGTTTCTTGTCTTTGTTTTGGCATGGTGCTTTTCTCTTTTGTGGTATACTTTTGAAACTGCTTCTACACAATAAACATTTATGCTGTGTTTGGGTATGTGGCTCAATTTTGTGTGTCTGTAAAGAAGTTTGTCATTGTGGATTTGTTTGCCACATACAAATACATTCAAATATTTATGCCACATTCAACTCTTGCCATATATTCTAGTCAGTTTTTCAAAAGTGTTAAAGAGATTTATTCTGGAAGATAGTTGTTGCATCAAAGTAACCATTGTAATAGGCAATACATGAGAATAGATGCATGGCACACTATGTAATTTTTTATGTGGTGAAAATATTTATGGCCAATTTTAAATTCAATACATAATGAAAAAATTTACTAGTGTGGACGTGGCTTGAGATGTTGCGTATGTATTACATTTGAATGTCAAGTCAAATATAAACAGTCAGGTGTCTTCTATGTCTCTGCTTATAACATGCAGGATAAGATTTGGAAGTCAGATGCTAAAGAATGTTTGCTTATTATCTTATGGTAGCATGGCAAGTATTTATTTTTCTATTTTGAATTTTATGAAAGAGATGGCAAAGGTATTGAGAACAGAGTGAGGTAGATTAACACTATTTTCTAAAAGCTAGTATACAAGTATAGCATAGTTTTAGCATAGTGGTTGTTTATTCCTGTTGAGAATCAAGACTTGGTTACAGAAACATGCACACCTTAAAGGGATAATTTTATTTGTGACAGTTGAATCCCAAGTTATCTACAATTGTCAGACTGAGAATTTGCTAATGTTCACCGTTACAGTATATACCGTAAGTATTAGTTGTGAAGATTGTGTGAGCAATATTGCTAATTGATAATGTAGTCTATCTGTTATCCTTTGTAAAAGGATCCAACGATTTCTGCTACTACACAGCCTCGATTGATATTATAATGTAGCAGATGTGCCATGTGATTCAGAAAATGCCATGTTCTTTCAGTGTATTATAATGTGAGCCATGGAATTTTAGAGGGCTATAAAGATGTAAAATCACTTAATCCTGAAGGTTCTTTTATCATGATAGCCCTATCATGAAGATTTTATTTTAATAAAATCAATCTCTTTTTGATGTGCATGGTGTTCTCCATTGAATATTTTGTATTATTGGAATGTAACTACTGTATATAGTGTTCATGCTATGTTGAACTTGTCTTAATAGTTGTGCCAAGTAATTAATCAGTTCCTTGTAGCCTATACTGGATTAAGGTTGATGTTTAAAAAAATATATTTTACAGTTTTTAGTAATTTGTTGTGCTAGCATACTTTAATTATACTGGTTTAATGTTAACTAAGCTGGATTCTAAGTTATTATTTTGAAATGTTTAGTTTCTTTCTTAAAGATTTTGGAGAACAGGAGCACTCATATACAGGATTAGTCACCCGAGATGTCACTCTCAATATCTTCTGATCCGTTGCAGATATCTACATTTCTTAATACCATTAATACCGTAGTAATAACCAATGGTACTTCAGTATCTAGGCAACGGGGGTGTAGTAGATCACTGAGACATAACTCATATAAATAACAGATATCATAAGGAAACAAGATCGCGATGTTGGGAGGGAGCAGAAAGATGCAAAGGAGTATAGGTGAGAGTAACAGATCCTCCATTGGTCTTAAACGACCAAGTGAATTTAAGTACCTTCCCATTGCTCTCACGTGTGCTCCATCGATTTAAATCTGTCTTTCTGGTCCCTCCCAACATCCTGATATTGTTTCCGTATGATTACATCTTACATTATCTGCTTTTGGCAGGTGTTTTTGTCTCGGTGCCCCTGCTGCCTAGATACTCAAACAGATACAATTTTCCTCCCTTTAAGATATTACTGTGTTATGTATTACTTTACCTTTGATCATCATCATCAGGTTACAGTTACAGTTTCCTGGGTACTGTTGATAAGCCTCCTCCATTCCATTTGGTACGATAGTTTATCATGGTGGTTGCCATATTTTTCATGGTTCCATATTGACGACTGAACAAGGTAAAATCATGTATCTTAAATATACAATTTTAAAATAGTTTCGGTGGTCAGCCCTGTCAATACAATTGGTTATAAAATTTCATAAAATTGTTACATGTTTTGTGGCATATTGTGCCCCGCCATCAGGCACATTCAAAATACTTCATCATTATTATTATTATTAACTTTATTGGCCACATTGGACCACTTGAGTCTTCCATGTACACTTTTTCTTTGAAGGTTGTATTGTTTGATTCTTCTTATCAGCCCCGTACTTCTTCATTCGTTCTGAAAATTCTTCATTATAATAGCAGCTTAAAAATTTTGCTGATTGATTGTTGTATTCATATAAAAGTTCATAGTTCATCTTCTTTTTGCTGCTGAATATTCAAAGAGATTATACATTACTCTTGACACTACACTCAATACCAGCTAGTGGAGTACATTGTTATATTCAATTCCCAGAATCCACATCGTTTGACAAGTTCCTACTGTTCAACCACTACAATCATAGCATGGGACCAATAATAATACCGTTTCCAAAGGAAGGACATCAAAACAACCAATTATCAGTTGATTAAACTAAAATAATGTGTTGAATGTAGTATGTTATTAGCTCATTTGGTGGAGCAGCGGAAGTCAAATCCAAAGACGTGGGTTTGAGTCCCACGTAAGGCAGACATTCTATTTCTCTGCCTTCCATCTAAAGGACTTGGACTATACAGTATATGTACAATACACAACCTAATAACTGAAAGCCTCCAATTGTTATAGTTTGTTACATTACAGATTTGTTGCACTGTTCTTGAGTTAACTATTACTGTGCCTATTGTTAAAAAAAGAGCTAATTTTTAATAATTTTTTAAAAACGTTGTTGCATGTTTACTGAACTTTAATTTAGGCTGATTGTGTGTCTACTTATGTTGCTTTTTAATAATGGTTGACTCCATCATCCATTGAAACAATGTGAATGCTTCTGTTTAATCAAAGGTATACTCAGCTCGGGTTGATTCTATCCATAGTAACTTTTCTTGTATTATTTCACTTGCTGATCATTAGTATTTAAGATTGTCAGATATGCATAACAGTAGTGAATGTCATAAGAACTTGCAAATGCCATTCACTACTGCTTCAGTTGAGAAAAATAGGTCCCATGCATTGTTGTCAACATTCACCATATAATATTCAACTCTCAGTCTAAAAGTAGCAAACTTTTTCTTATCCACTTGGAGTGGATAGATGAATGGAAATTAAAATTAAGTACTATGCTTCTAACAGAAGGAGATAAAAATGTTGGAGCTAAATTTACCTACAAACAGTAAACAAGGCCATCACTTAAAGGTAAATGAGACAGGAGGGAGTAAGCTTAAGTTCCACTGTTACCACAGTGTTGCTAATGTGAAATTAAGTGTTCCCGCCATAGGCTAACTTCTCTTGCTAATACAAAGGTGATCCCTAAAGTAAAGTCTCCAATTTTTTTTAGAAATACAAATAAATGTTTGTCAGTAATGTTACATAATTTTAAAGACTGAACATTTATCTTCTTCTTCTTCTTCGCGAATGGGTCACTTAGGCCCACGTGGAATCAACATTTTGCGAGCTTTCCTCCTTGCCCAGTAGTTCTTAATTTTCACTGATTGTTGTGCTTGCCACGGTGGGTGAGTGGATATCGTGTTGGTCTACTAACCACAAGATTGCAGGTTCGCTCCTGGCCGTGGTAAGTGATTTTTGAAAGTTGGCAAAAATACGATACGCATGTCATACGATGTTGGCATGTCAAAGAACCCATTTGAATTCAGTAGGCCGAGTTCATAATGGCAAAATTAATCTCGGGAGTTTCCGCCAACACAAAGTTCCTAATTTCTCTACTAGAAAGCGCTATAGTGTTCTAACCTCCTTGACTTTCATAGTCAAGGAATAACGAAATTCGACATGCAAGCTACCCTCTGGGTGTCAAATAGCAAAGCTTGCACCAGGCACCCGAGGCCATACAATATTATTATTATTATTACTGATTGTTGTAATCTCTGTTCCTCCGTCCAGATACGATATGTTGGTCTCTTCCCATCTTCCTCAAATCCTCTTGTGTGGACAATTTTCCTTATTACATCTCTATCCTGAAGATTCAGTGATCGTAACTCACTGAGGTTTTCCCCACTTGTATATACTACAGTATTTTCATCTCATGCATTCGATTTGTAGAAACTTGTGTATTCGGAAAGTAAGTCTGGTATGTTTCATTCTTTCTAAGTGACTCAAATATTGAATTCGGTGCAGTCTCATTGTGTCAGTATGTTTAGAAACGTTTTTATATATTTCTGAGTTTGGTTTGGGGAAATGTATTCCATTTTTAATTCTGGGCCCTAATATTTTCTTCTCATGACTTTCCTTTCCTTAATCTCTAATTGCTCTTTTAAGTTCTTATGATGTAAATTTAGTGTTTCTGAAGCATACAGAGCTTCTGGTTTAATCACTGTTAAGTAATGATGAATTTTACTGTTCCAGGACAAACTCTTTTGTTATAAACATTTTTTGCATGTTGAAAAGCAATTTCCAATTTCTGAATTCTTGTTGCTACCAATTTATTTTCATTACCATTTGCAGTGATTCATTCACTTAAATACTTAAATTCCTTTACTCTTTGAATTTTATTCATATCAATGGTAATTTCGGATGGCGCACTGATAATATTTGTCATAAATTTAGTTTTTTCATACGAGATTTTAAGTCCTATTTTTGCTGCTTGCTCCTTTAGTATAACAATCTGCTTCTGAGCAGATGTAATCCATAATGCATTTTTGTAGCTGCTGTGGCAGTTTTTGTAACCCCATGTCTTACCAGCTCACTGTCATTTTGTTAAAGAACTGCACCTTTCACCTTGTTGAATCTGTAGAGCGAAAAGGAATGCTGTCACTCATGTGATTGTTGTTTGGTCGCAGGTGTAAAGTGGTATGCCCAGGTTTCGTCACCCATAACATTCAAATCTATATATTTTTTGTTTTTCCGTCTGCATGGGGGTGAAGAAATTTCGTGGGATGTCTACTTGTTGTCGTTGGTAGTCTTCTGTGAGCATTTGCAGGACCCATCTTTTGCACACTTTCTGATATTGCAACTTTTCTGTCAAAATCTGGTAGAAGGTGCTGTGGCAAACATCAGGAACCAAACTCCAGAGATCATCCAGAGTAATCTAGTGATGCATGATTTGCTCAACTTTCACGAATGTCTCATCAGAAATTGACGACCTCCCACATTTTTCTTTATCGTGAATTTCACTATGACCAGCTACAAACTCCCTACACTTCCCATACACATCCATCATTTGGCGATGATTTTCAATAGGTTTAACACCTTTTGCGTTTAAAAACTGAATAACTGTGCAAACTTGGCACTTCCAGTAGTACACTCTGCTGCAAAGCAAAGACTGAGCATCCCAGCTCAGGTGTGTGCAGGCTTGTTTGGGTGTGGGGAAGCATCAACGCAGCAGTTGCCAACAGCCACACCAACAGTTTCCCTGCATCCCCAGTGCTTTGGAGACCTTATCTTAGGGATTAACCTAAGATTTTGTTCCAAATGTGAATGAAACTGTTCACTTCTCTGTGAACTGAGTATAATTAGTTTAGGATTGGTGGTAGATTCACCCTTATATGATTAATAGACGTAGACTTTGTATGGTGATTATCTTGAAACATACATTTGTAAGGCTTGCCCTTATTGTGTGGAATACCTCAAATAATAATTCGTCTTTTATTTTAAGAAATAAATTACAGTGTAAGTAAATTTAACATATACTAATGACTGAGTAATGATTATAATATACAGTATTTTGATTTCTTATACTCAACTTCTTGCCAATACTAGTGATACTGTATGATTTTGTTTCTTAGGTGAATTTTGACCTTAAATCTATTCTCATTTATATTAATGTGGTTGTTGTTATTCCATAGTTAAATGATACTAATATACATTCATCTCTGTATTCTTAGAGGGTTTTAAGGTAAAGGAGAATTCTATTAGTTCCTCAGTAAAACTTGTACTTTTCTCGTGGTGGAATGCTTCTATTTATATACCAAATATATATTTTATATTACCTGTTGAATAAAAAAATAAAATGTTGCTCCTCTGTGTACGAGGGAAGTGTCTTGTTCTTGATACCAAGGTGTTCCTGTCCATTTGTTTGTATTTTCGGTGCAATTTGGAGATTGCAACCAGAACCACCTGTAGTGGTGAAATTTTTGGCTACATTTGATATCACGTTTGTCATCATTAGGGCTCGGATTTTTAGGTGCTAAAAAACTGGAATATATTTATTTTTTATAAATTAAAAATACCTGAAATATGTGACAAAAAAGTAAAAATATTTAATTATAATTAAGTTTATTAATGTGAATACAAACAACATGTAGTACTCACAAATGCAATGCCATACTGACTGATGATACACAACGAGATAGCCCATTCCTAATGACCGATGATTATCACGAAACACTTCTTCTGAAGGCGCGAAACTGCGGAAATATGTTTCTTGCCCTCAAGGTGTTGTGTAACTTGAGATCGCTGTTCATCTTTGATTGTTTTCCCACATGGTTGGCAGAACAGAACGCCCCCATTATAAGTAAAATTATCCTTAAATTCTGCAACATACTGCTGCAGATGATAGCTTGAGCTTGCTTTTATTTTAGGCATCGTAGAACTGCCTTACACTTCACAGTGCCAGAAATGAACTGCATGTGAGTGACACTTGTTCCAGGTAGCTCTAGCACGTGGTACAATGTGGCTATGGACAAGAAATCTCCAGCTTCCACAGTGAGTGGGACGGAGTGACAAGATAAGAAAGACACAGCTGCAAGCTGACATACGCTCTGCATGAAGATAAGATAGCTCACAGGTTCTTCCCCGTTGAACTAACACAGAACAAAAAATGCAATAAACAGAAAGATCTAGCATACTGATTTTAAGAAAATGTAAATATTATGTCATTTTATGTGCTAATAAGTGAAAAACAGGAATTTATGTATTTATAGAAAAAAAAAATGTAAGCTGATGGATTGGAATCCGGGCTAGCCATAGGAAACAGAAAAAAATGTTTAAAATATATATTTACATACAGATTTACTGGCTGGGGGCTGAGAGATGGTGGGAAGACAGAAGACGTTGGAGAGGCTTGTGTTCCAAACAGACCCGGCCAGTGGCTGGAAACTGTGCAAGATGATGATGATGATGACATAAAAAAAAATTACCTAGTCATCATGCATGAAATACTTTGATTTCCAGCCACTATAAAAGGGTAAGCATTCTTTTTTTAAAATATATCCCCCCCCTATCGCTAGTAGTGTGCGATAATGGAATTTTTCCTCATGATTGGCTACTGCTCTTCTAGCCTTCCCCAGTATTGCCTGAGTGAGGACACATAAACTTCAATGAGGATTGAGGACATATTGTTTATTTGTATTTATAAAACTAAATTGCTGGGATGCAAATGTTGGGTGTTTATTACCAGTGGCAAAGCTACATTCAAGCAACTGGGTATCTTAAGTTCATACCTTATAGCTTTTTGTAGATAAACTCCAGTCGTCGTGTTTTCCGCTCAGCAAAGATGTCATCCCTAGAAAGATAGTTCACCAAAGTCTTCTCAATAGCCAGAGTACTCAAATTGCTCAGTCTAGAATCTGACATGGTGTACCTTAAAAATGTCTTAACTCTCTTCAATGTACTCATACTTTCTTCACTCGAAGCAGTAGAAACAGGAAAGGTAAGAATTAATCTTATGAGGTGCACTGTTTCTTGATATATATTATTTCTAGGCCGTTGTTCAAAAAATATTTCAGTAACAAACCTGCAGGCAAGTTCTTTGTTTGGTCAGAATATACATTTGTGAGTTCATTTTGCAGTTGTTCACTCTCAAAGTATGGTTACCTTTTCATCAATACACTCAACTAAAGTGGCGGAAATACTGATTTATAAGCAGGGAATTGTTTTTCAGTTTGTAATTCAACAAAATTAAAGGTATATAGATCTTGACTTCATCTGTGTCACTAAGGTATCAATTATTTCAAATGATATGGCTTTTAGTGTTATAAATGATCCTGATTCCGCATGGTTGTTCAGTGACTTGACATCTTTGATGCACTCCTCCACAGTTTCCTGATTTATAAGAGATTTTACATTTGTCACAGCAAGTTTTACTTCATGATTGCAAATACTGATATTGGGTTGTACACTGTATTTGCAGCACGCTATATAAGTGGTCAATGTAAACAAATATTTTCTTATAAAAACACAACAAAAAGATGAAGGTTGGATCTTCTAATCTTTTTAACAAATCAACAGTGCCATTATACAGCAGGCATCTCCATCCCAGTCTTCAACATTGACAATAATATGAGAAATCGCTTTTAGTTCCTGAAGGTGACCAGTTATAGTTGTAGCTCTGGAGTGATGATTCCAGTGTGTAGTGCTTGCTTGAGGGAGTTCGAAACCTGCTTCTCTTAAAAGTACAGATCTTTTTAAAGATTTACTGAAAAATGTGTGAAAGGCTGTCAAATCATAAACAGATAAACTTTCTTAATCGTTTTGGCACCATACAAACATACCAGATTAAGTCTGTGAGCATAACAATGAATGAACATTGCAGTTTAATTAACGCCACCATGAGAACCTGCCATCACTGAAGCACCATCATAAGTTTGACAGATTTGCTTCTTCTTGTCAACATTGCTGTCTTTCATCACATTCAAGATAACAGTAGATAAACCTTCGGCAGTTTTGTCTTTTGATACATCAAAGAATCCCATAAACCATTCTTGTACTGAATCGTTCACACAGTAACGAAATATAACACTCGTCTGTGATTTACAAGAAACATCTAGTGTTTCATCTGCCTGAACTGACACAAATTCCGCCAAGTCTAATTCCTTCTGAATTGTTTCCGTCACTACTAACGTTGCACATTCGTTTAATTCATTTTGAATTTCACTTGAAGTCCCTTTAAACCCTGATAAGGATTCCGACTTTTCTCTAACAAACTGCTCTTCTTGCGCAAGCATGGCCAATATTTCTAGGTAATTACCTTTATTTTCTGACTGATCACTCTCGTAGTATCCACGAAACCCGAGCACTTGCTTTCCTAAGAAGCAGATGACTTGAATCAGTCGACCAAGATATCGTCTATTGCGACTCACCATTTCATTGTGCTTGAGACCCGAGAGCTGAGCTGCCTTTGATAGAGCTCTATTCCGTGTTGTCCCAGAAGATGATATCGTTCCCAATTAAGAATATGTTTCTTAGAAATTTGGTGCTTTTTTGCTCTATGATGAAAATTTTTATTACATGCAATCCCAGTTTCACTCCATTCTTTACTTTCGCCACCAACAGAATACAAACATAACAATGCATCGTGCCCGTCGTTACACTTGCTGTTAACCATTCATACTGATCATACCATTGTGACTGGAATGTATGTGACTGGTGTTTATCATTCTGTACAATATTTAGATGAGGTTTTGGTCTTCTCTCTTTCACTGCACATTTTTCTTCATAGGACAACGAAGAAAATCGCCTTGATTTTAAATACACTATTAAATCACTACACTGATACATGTTTTAAAACTCACAAACGAACATGCCAGCGTTGAAATTCCGCCTGCCTCACGAATACACTGCTTCGAGCCTAGGTTCTGTGCTGACAAATTCACTGTTGGTCAGATATCGACCTTCCGCTTGGCACATGCGCAATTGCCTTCTCTACCCACAGAGACTTGAGCCTCTTTCAAAGGAGACTCACTGGCTGCTCAGTCCGGCGCTCTTTCTTGTTCGTTTATGGGCGCAACAGTAGCTCTATACCCAATTGCTGCTAAGCCGACATCAATCGTACCGTGGATACAGAGAATAATACCGAAAACTAGAGATTTAATTTGGCCATGCCAATGAAAAATAGGACAATTTAAATTTGCATATTTCTTGAGAATGAAATGGGTATTCTAAGGCTCAAAGATTCCCCTCCAGCTTCGCCACTGCTTATTACACTTATTGCCTGAAATAATAACATTCACGTTTCCTTTTCCATCTGTAAGTTATGTTATGTAAAAATGTTTTGTTGGCATGAATTTATTGTGAATTAATACACAGGATGATTTTGTTGAATGGGTACAAACTGTAGGAATGAAATCCTGTGAGGAAGAGGAATAAAAAAAACTGTAATGGACCTACAAACGCAAGAGTCCCTCGCTAAAGGATGGCACTGTTCTTGGTGATGGCAGCGTGTTCTCTTATTGTTAATATTAGGCATCCGCTTTACTCTTATTACTGACTCGCCCTGAATTGGTCGTGTGTGAGGTGTTGTGCAGTCCTTCTGGATGATGGCCTAGTATTCCAATTAGGAACAATCCGACAGGGTTATGTGGTTGCCACTGATGGTGCTCTAGTCTACTTCTGCATTTCCTTGGGGAGGCATCTCGACAACTTCCCCGGTCGATGGATCGGACGAGGAGGCCCAGCTGCATAGCGCTCCCAGTTGCCAGACCTCATCTCTTTAGATTTCTTCTTGTGGGGCACATGAAACGTGTAGTGCATGTGGAGCCCATCACGAATGTGCAGACAATCCATTCATACTGCCTGTGGTATCATTCAAATGCAGGATGGCACATTTGAACGTGTGCAGCAGTCTCTGCTGCAGTGCCTATGCACATGCCTTCAGGCTTGTGAGGAGTACTTTGAGCACCTCATCTAATGGTGGTGACCTCGTGGCAGCATCTCATTCACAACATTGTACTGTACAGCATAGTTGAATGAATAAATGGTCTCTAGACCAATTGTACAAGAGTACCGTACTGTTATTTATCAAACCGTATCATGCTTCAGCGAGAAACCTTTTCTGTATGGCCTTTTTTATTATACTCTCAGGGATTTTCTCCAACAGTTTGAGTCCATTGCTCAAAATAACCCTGTATACTGTACTTACAATTCTCCTTAGTTAAAATGTCCAATTACAGTGATTTTAGAACTATCTGAGCTACTGGGATTTGGAGCATCCAGTATGTTTCTTTGTTGGCTTTTGAGCAAATGTTATTCTTTTAATCTTTTTTTAAAGATTTTTTTTTTAACAGAAAAATATATTTTTAAGTATGGTAGATTTACTAAATGGGTATTAAATGCTGAAACAATCCGTACTTACAGTACTTGTTAATTCGATTTGTCTGAGTCTATGTTTACACCCCTAAAGACGGTTGTTTCCCCATAAATAACTCTCTGAGCATATGTACAGCAAATAAACAATGAAACAATGCATTCATACTGCCTGTGGTATCATTCAAATTAATTTAATAAGGCACACAAATTGTGTATATAAAGATATTACATTTCATGTAAACATAAGTCTATTATAGGCCTATTTAGCTTTGTGCATTCCACAACATGGTAACGAGGACAAGTCGAATCACACAGTGCACACACACAACTATCGTCAGGTTCATGAAAGATCTTAGTTTTGCAGAGTTTATGGTGGTATCAATGAACTGCCATAGCATTGACAAAATGTCGGAGATCCTGGCTAGTATTGGTCCAGGTCCTATTCGTCATTGCTTCAGTCGAGTAGAAGTCAATACAAATGTCATTTCTTTTGGCCAATCTTTCGTCCAAGAGTTTCTTCCAATTGTCTGTATAAGGTAGTGCGATCTTGAATCTCAAATCTTCAATTAAAAAAGTCTCCTTTGCAAGTTCATAAACCAGTCTTGATCTAGTAAATCTCAATACACAGAGGGTTGTCTTTAAATAATGGGCTTTGATTTTTTCTAAAGTGTGTAGGTCATTCTTCGTTAGCTTATCCCAAATGATTTCCAGACCATATGTTAAAATAGGAATTATTTTTACGTCAAACAAGATCATGGCCGTCTTAAGAGATAATCTATTTAAATTCTTGATGTCAAAAATTGCTTTCATAGCTGCCGTAGCACATAGCCTAATATGAAGCCTAAAGGAGTTTACTGTCGTTTGTATCGTCAAGCCTAGATATTTAAAACTGTTTACAATGTGTAATTTCTCTGCTTTATAAGTCACTTAGTCACTTGAAGATACTCTCCCTCCCTTCCTGAAAATCATGTAATCAGTCTTTTCAATGTTCACTTGCAATTCGTTTTTTATCTGTCCACTTCTCTAATGCATCCAATGCCTTTTGTAGCTCTTGAACATCATGTGATCCTAGAACCATATCGCCAGCATACAAATACATGGTTACATCGTTTGACACATCTTTTATTGCTTGAACCACATAATACATAGCTACATCTATCTATCTATCCATCTATCTATATATATAAAGCACAAAGTTTGTCTGTCTGTCTGTCTGTCTGTTATGTATACAAATCTACACCGTTTCACCGATCTGAACCAAAATTTGTATACTTACCCTTTGGAACCCTGCGGGTAACCCCGTCAACATTAAATTTCGGACAGACCACCCCATGCCCTGCATTTAGGCCCTTTTGCACAAATCTACACCGTTTCACCGATCTGAACCAAAAGTTGTATATTTAACCTTTGGAACCCTGCGAGTAACACTGTCCACTTGAAATTTCGGACAGACCACCCCATTCCCTGCATTTAGGCCCTTTGATCCAAATCCACACCGTTTCACCGATCTCAACCAAAATTTGTATATTTACCCTTTGGAACCCTGCGAGTACCACTGACCACTTAAAATTTCGGACAGACCACCCCATTCCCTGCATTTAGGCCCTTTGGTCCAAATCTACACCGTTTCACCGATCAGAACCAAAATTCGTATTCTTACCCTTTGGTGCCCTGCGAGTAACACTGTCTGCTTGAAATTGCGGACAGACCACTCCATTCCCTGCATTTAGGCCCTTTGGCCCAAATCTATACCGTTTCACCGATCTCAACCAAAATTTGTATATTTACCCTATGGAACACTGCGATTAACACTGTCTGCTTGAAATTTCGGACAGACCACGCCATTCCCTGCATTTAGGCCCTTTTTGCACAAATCTACACGGTTTCACCGATCTGAACCAAAATGTGTATACTTACCCTTTGGAACCCTGCGAGTAACACTGTCTGCTTGAAATTGCGGACAGACCACTCCATTCCCTGCATTTAGGCCCTTTGGCCCAAATCTACACCGTTCCACCGATCTCAACCAAAATTTGTATATTTACCCTTTGGAACACTGCGACTAACACTGTCTGCTTGAAATTGCGGAGAGGCTACTCCATCCCATGCATTTAGGCCCTTTGGCACAAATCTACACCGTTTCACCGATCTGAACCAAACTTTGTATACTTACCCTTTGGAACCCTGCGAGTAACACTGTCCACTTAAAATTTCGGACAGACCACCCCATTCCCTGCATTTAGGCACTTTGGCACAAATCTACACCGTTTCACCGATCAGAACCAATATTCGTAAACTTACCCTTTGGTACCCAGCGAGTAACACTGTCTGCTTGAAATTGCGGACAGACCACTCCATTCCCTGCATTTAGGCCCTTTGTCCCAAATCTACACCGTTTCACCGATCTCAACCAAAATTTGTATATTTACCCTTTGGAACACTGCGACTAACACTGTCTGCTTGAAATTGCGGCGAGGCCACTCCATCCCTTGCATTTAGGCTGTTTGGCACAAATCTACACCATTTCACCGATCTGACCCCAATTTTATATACTTACCCGTAGAACCCGACAAGTAACACTGTTCACTTTAAATTTCGGACAGACCACACTATTCCCTGCTTTTTGGCCCTTTGGCAGAAAACTACACCGTTTCACCGATCTCAACCAGATTTTACATAATTACCCTTTGGAACTCGACGAGTAACACTGTCCACTCGAAATTTCGGACAGACCACTCCATTCCACACATTTAGGCCCTTTGGCACAAATCTACATCGTTCACCGATCGAAAACAAAATGTGTATACTTACCCTTTGGAACCCGATGAGTAACACTGTCCACTTTAAAATTTGGACAGGCCACTCCATCCCCTGCCTTTTGGCCCTTGGCACAAAACTACACTGTTTCACCGATCTCAACCAGATTTTACATAATTACCGTTTGGAACTCGACGAGTAACACTGTCCACTCGAAATTTCGGACAGACCACTCCATTTCCTGCATTAAGGCCCTTTGGTACAAATCTACATCGTTCACCGATCGAAAACAAAGTGTGTATACTTACCCTTTGGAACCCGATGCGTAACACTGTCCACTTGAAATTTCTGACATACCACTCCATTCCCTGCATGTAGCTCAGGAATTCCTCGGGGTTGCCAGCTTCCTAACTCACCAGTCATGAGCCCTTGAGGGTGTACCAGAAGTGGTGGGTCTGCACACACCCTGCCTCTTTGAGGGCCTTGAGCAGAAGACAGGAGATATTATGAAAAGGAAAAGAAGGCAGACCCCTCGAAGAATGAGGGTATCAGGAAAGATGAGACAAAGCCAATTAAGGCGGGAAATTGAAAGACTCCCTAGCCCTCGGATACCCTAATACAGTCTGGGTCGGAAGAGAACAAGAGTTGACCAAGGGAGGCCGACAGGAAAGAGAACTGAAATGAGCCCGGCACCAGGAAGTAGAAGCGATGCCAGACTCAGCTGGGGTTCCGTGGTCGCCAACCCACGTCCCACAAGTTGTGAGACCCTGGGGGGGGGGGTCAGTTGTGAGAATAGCTTGCTGGTTCATCGTGAGGTGACTTGAGAGTAATTTCCAGAGCCCGCCGTGTTATCTCCTGCTGTCTATGCTGATGCCAGCACAGGGCCGTTGCGAAACAGTGAGTGATTCCCGGTCAATCTGTATAGGACGGGGAACCCCGAACGTGTGTCATCATATTTCATCATCTGCGATCATCTCAGGTTCGTGCAGCTTGGACCTATATTCTTTGTCTTTGCCGAGCAGTACGCTCTTTCACTAGACGCATCCAGTACAGGCCTAAGCCAGAAAATAAGGTTGAGACTTTGGAAGACATCGAAGCTAGACACCTGAATTACCTATATCAGTTTTAAAATAACACCATGTTCGTTTAGTAGTCATTTTTTCATTACCTTATTATTATCATCATAAGTGCAAATGACCTAGATGTTACGCGCATCATACCAATAATCACCGCCGCATAAAGTCTTTCTCGACTGTGATTTTTAAAATATTTATTTTTGGTTGGTTGGTTCTTAAGTTTAGGGGCTGCGACAACGCGGTCATGTAGCCCCATGTACTTTGGGTGTGTGTAGAATCTGTCTGATAACCGGTGTTAATTGTGATGACTGTATTAGTGTGTGTTATCTGTTTTTTAATTTAAGGGACACTGGGACTGAAATTTTAGTGAAATTTGTGGAAAATGTCGATTTTCGGTTTTTTCCATATTAATACACCCCTATCCCCTGCGGATCATATAGCAGTGTTTTATCCGAATTCCACCATTTTTAAAGCCCTGGCGTAGCTTTAAAATGCACGGTGTGTCCTTTAAACGCCCCAGCACAGTAAGTGTCCTGAAGGTTCTGAGTCTTGGTGTTTCTACAATCGAAGTATCGCAGCTGGTAAAACACCACAGAGTCATGACAAAATGGCTGTAGAACTATAAGAACCCTTAGTTGTCAAGATTATGCTGTTTATCAAAGGCTGGCATCAGATGAGCTACTATCCAGATGCATCCGTGGTGCTACTGAAAATCAGAATGAGTCTCTGCATTCTGTTATCTGGAGGAAGTGCCGAAAAGAGATTTTTATTTCACGGAAGATACTTGAAATTGCTGTTTGGAATTCTGTAACAGAATTCAACATGGGGTGTAGTGCAACAACAGAGTTGAAATCAGGAATAAGACTAACTTCAGTATCTCATGTCACAGCACAAACACTTGAAAGATGTGACAGTCGCAGGAAGTATGTAAGTCCGCGGTCATAATTGGAGAAGCGAAAGCATGTCGACGGAAGGTGAAACTGACAGAAATGAAGGAGGAGGCTGCAAAACAGAAGAAGGAGGGTGTCACCTATGCTGTAGGACAGTCCTAATGTCATTGGTAAGCTGAAACCTTGTAAATTCTGCATCATTTTAGAAAATTGCTGTTTTCTCGGATTCACTTTTTCAGGCATTCAAAATGTTACTCGCGTCATAAATCTTATGATATTGCTTTCAAAATGGGAATTTATTATCTTCATTGCAATGACTATAAACCTGCGGATCGTTTTTTAGATTGCACTTTTGGTTTGGCTGCAAAAAAAATCAAACTGGAAAAAATACGATTTTTTTGTAGAAAAAAACTTGGAGATGGAAAAAAATTAATTTCTTGACACTCATTAATGCAATTCAAAATCGGATCCGTAGGTTTCTTCCAATTGTTATAGTGCAATAGAATATTACCTAAAAGTTACACTATCTTGTTTTTTTTAACGCGGCTGACCTTTATAAAACTTGAATAATTAGCACAATAAATGTACAAAATAATTAATATCTAGAGAACTAATCAACTTACAATGCTCACATTTCCCAAAGTGGTTTATAATATGACTATTCATAACCATATAAAATTTCAAAGCTGTACCTCAGTTTATATAGAATTTGAAAATTTCAGTCCCAGTGTCCCTTAAGTACAAACTGCAACTTAGAATTCTTCAAATAGTTTGTACTTTTGCCGCCAAGCGCCACCGTCAACGACTACTAGGCCAAGTTCGGAACTTAGCTACTAGACGCCACTGCAGTTGGCTCTTGGCAACGGACGTAGACATCTATGAGCGTTGTTTACCTATCCAATTTAGCTTCACACAGGTGTAATTAGTGGAAGGTTCAATAACATGCCATAAATCTGACATGGGACCGCCGGCTTTACTTCCCCTCCGAAGAAAGGCATACTGACGGATTTTTAACGCTCTTAAAATATCCGACGGCTTCGGCCGGGTTTGAACCCGCTATCTTGGGCATAGAAGCTCAGCATGCTACCAAATACGCCACCTAAGCCGCCATATAGTTATTTTTATTACAGTACATTGTGTACATTATACGTTGAAGTGTCAATTCAATACCGGTAGTAGTTTCCCTTATCATCCTCATCATAAGAGCAAATGACCTACAGTAGATGTTACGCCCATTACACCATTAATCACCACACACAATAAGTCTTCCTCGCCTGTGAATTTTGAAATATGTATTTCTATTACGGTAGTTTGTAAGTTTGACGTGTCAATTCAACAGTAGTTTTTTTTATCATCCTTATCAAAAGGGCAAATGACCTAGATATTACTCCCTCATTGTCTTTGGGGACAAATGACTTAGATTTTAAGTCCATTATATTTCTAAGGAGACCTTAAAACATTATCATCATTCCACCGGGCGAAGCCGGGTACTACTGCTAGTTAAACAATAAAGGGCTAATAGGATCACCCTGTAGAACGCCATTTGTCTGCATGATCTCTCTCGATGAAGTTACATTGTCTGAAATGATGACAGTATTATTTCTTAACATGTTGTGAATCAGAATAGTGAGAGCCATGTCCTCTACAAGGGAATCTAGCTTCGACGATATAATGTCTATTTTAAGATTATCAAAGGCCTTGGAAAAATCGATGAACACAGTGTGAAATTTACCCCTTGGTAGTCGTAGGGTGTTTTGTATATCGTCCAGTAGATTTCTTATTGCTTGCAGTGTACTTGTTCCTCTTCTAAATCCGAATTGCTCTTCTGGTAGTTTGGTTTCGATTTCTTCCGTCAGTCGAGTGGTTATTAGCTTGGTGAGTATTTTTAACAAAGTATTCTCCAGAGCGATTCCTCTGTAGGAGTTTGGATCAAGTAGGTTACCCTTTCCTTTGTATAAAACCTTCAATTTGGCGGTTTTCCACACTTTCGGGATGTCCCCTAGTAATAAGCATAGGTTTATAAGATTCGTTATGGATGGAAGTAATATATTTGCTGAAGCCTTAATGTGTTCACTGAAAATGCCGTCAGGACCCGGAGCTTTCCCATCTTTTAATTTGAATATAGTGTCAGAGACTTCTTTTTGTGAGAATAAAATGATACTTCTCTTGTCTGCTTCCACGTACTTTCTTGAATAGGCTGTTAGGGATCTTTGTTGGTTTAGGATGCTTGA
Organism: Meconema thalassinum; assembly: GCA_946902985.2. Taxonomy (NCBI): domain Eukaryota; kingdom Metazoa; phylum Arthropoda; class Insecta; order Orthoptera; family Tettigoniidae; genus Meconema; species Meconema thalassinum. Next base: position 1,850,774,948 of record OX336388.2, on the reverse strand, counting down.
GAAATGTTCCTCCCAAGTGTTCATATCTATTTTTCCAGTTGTTGGGACTTTACGTGGTCTTAATGCTAAGAACGGGTCCTTTTTGGCGTTGTCCACCATCTTCATTGCTTCACGTTCAATGTATTCATTTCTAGAAGTCTTCAGTAGTTCTTTGTATTTTCTTCTGAGCAGACTGTATTTAGTTAAATCTTCTTTATTCAGTGTTGTTTTCGCAACTTGAAGAGCCTTTAGAACTTGTTGTCTTTCCAGATAGCAGGACTGATTGAACCATTTTTTGGATTTTTGCGGAGTTTTTGTGATGAAGGCTGATTTGAAGATGTCTTCTAATACAGAAGCTGCATTATCCAATTCATTTTTCATTAATTTGTGGTTTAGTCAATAATTTTCTCTGTGCTATGTAGGGGAACATTCTCATTAAGTTTTCGGGCTATAGGTTTCATAACGATTGGTGCATTCCCTGAATTAGAAAGAACATCCAAGTCAAAGATCGCTGAGACTGGACAGTGCTTCTTTAATGTTGTCTCTGGGGATGAGTAGCATACCTTATAATCAAGTAATTTAAGTCCAGCTCCTTTAAAAAATATAATATCAATTGTGCTGCTTCCGTTGTAGGCAAAGTATGTCTTGTCAGATTTGCTGTTGACAAGAGTGAATCCCTCTTCCTCCAATGTTTGAAGCAATTCATGACCTCGAAATTCATTGTTGTCTATCCTGCAATTTAAGTCTCTAGCGATGATTATATTATTTTCTTGATTCACCTCCGATAAAGCAATCATTAGGATATTTAATACATCTTTCATTGCTGAAGTTGGATCGACGTATAATCCTATTACCAATAACTTGTTAGATTCCATTATGATAATGTTCTTATCTCTATAAGTGCATGACAGCTTTCCAACAACGGGTTTAAAGAAGCAGGCAATACCGCTCATGGGTCTACCACGTTGCCATTGTATGGCGAGTACTTGCTCTGTGTAGAATCCAGGTATGTTAATTTCGGTTGTCGCGAATGTTTCGGTCATGATAATGGTATCTTGATTGACAATGAGATTTCCCGGAGCTAAATTCAAATTCCACACTCCATAGGAGGAAATTGAGTGTTATATTCCTCTTTTCCCTGATGTCGAAAAAGACGATATCTTCTCACTATGGCAATGCAGGATGGATGTACCAGTTCACTTTGCTGAATGCCATATGCTGACCAACCTTAAATATTACTATGCTACCCATAAATATTTCTTTCTTGCAGTGATCTGTCTCCTGCAAGTCAATCCCCTGCAAACAGTAATGTATTATAGACACTCATCTTTCAGTTTTCATATACCGTAATATTATTCATCCATTCAGTCATATGCTGCACATTGTACAATGATATAGAATATGTTATACTAGTTACAATTATTGTTACTTATTGTTTTCATTTGGAGACTCGGACATTGTGGTCATTTCAGCTCCATGTACTTCTTCTTCTTCTTAGCGTTTTCCCATTTGGAATGGGTCCACTTTTCGGATCATGGAGTGCCACTTCACTCAATCAGCTGCATCTTCTGGTTGGATATATGCAGCTATCATATCGGTGTTGATAGTGTCTTTCCACCAATGTTTGGGCCTTCCTCTTGGTCTTCTCCCATCAACCTTCAGTTGGTAGGCAGTATCTACCACAGTGTTGCATCGTGCTCTCAACACATGGCCATACCATCGGAGTCTTTGTTCAGCCATCTTATCAGGAATTGGGACCATGCCAAATTGTCGCCTGATATTATCGTTATACAAGTGGTCTCGCAGTGAAATTACCATAGTTCATCGCAGCATCCGCATTTCCATTGCATGGAGAGAATGTTCAGCACTTAAGGTGACTGCCCAACATTCAGTGCCATACAGTGCAACTGGTCATATGACTGTACGATAGATCTTAGACTCCAGGTAAGTTGGTATTTGCTTATCACACAGAACCCCTGTGACATCTCTCCAACGCATCCATGCTGCATTGATCCTTCCTTGTACATTATTACTGATACATCCATCACTTTGCAGCCGGGATCCTAGATACCGGATGGTGTCCACCTCGGCCAGGAATGTGCCACTACCGGTAATTTGAATAGATCCATGCACTAAGGTGTGTGTATAGAATTTGTCTTATAACCTGTGTTATTTTCATATTTTTAATCAGCCCCCTAAGGCTTATTCTTGAATTCTTTTTTATTTACACAACAGATCATACCAATCTAACTCTTAAACCTTGTTTCTTACTTTTGTATGGTCATTTTTTGTGCTGTCACTGTTCATTTTCCTTAGATTATTTTAGGTTAAGGTTATAGCATGGTTCCTGACCCGGTCGGAGACTGGAAGCAGGCTGTGGATTTTCATTTCCTTATAGCATGGCTACCTTTTTGTTGATATATCATTGCAAGGAGTATTGAGCCTTGAGCCATGGTATTCCTTGTAATGATCTAGTAGTGAGGTGGGAGGGGGCCATGAACCATAGAATGACACATCTGTATTTTTTATTTCAATTTTGATGCTTTTTTTATATAAATATATTGTCATGTGCCGCCGCGAACCGGCAGGAGACTTTCGGGGGAGTGGCATTGTGACAGACCAAGGCAAATATCTAGTGGCCTTGGGCAGACCCAGCAGCGAGAGAGAGAGAGTTCCCACACCCCCTCGGCCTCTCCCACCGGCAGTCACAATAACCAAGCACCTGTGAGTCATCGCGGGCCGGCCGGAAAAAGCGTGAATGGTCTGGATGTGGAACCAACGAGAACAGACTCAATGCGGCAATAGGTTGTGACATTTAGAACTTTCCAGGCCTGGGACTGATCCCATATATACCAGCGAGCCGCGGCGATGAGGGCAGTGTATTGGACAGTGCTGATCAGTGTTAGTGTGTATTGGAGTGTTGTCGAGTGAGTGAGTGCGGAGCAGTACAGCGATTATTACTGGACGTCGACGGTAACAGAGTGGAAGCCTGTCTGCCAGGGTGCAACTTTGAGTCAGGACTGTGAGTGCTTGGAGGTGTCGCGGTGCTTCGTGGAAGACGTGGTCGAGGTTCTTGGATCGACACGGGACGAGCAAGAGCGCACAAGGAGCAGCAAGGTGACTCTGGAAGTAAGTGAAGTGGCAGGGGCAAGGCTGTAGAGAACCTGTGTAGACTGTACGTGTGAGTGTGAGCTGGACACTGTAACGCCTCACAGACAGAGAGAACATAAATAGCAAGGACAGTGGTGTGAAAGTAAATGTGGAAATTAATCGTGACTAGTAGTCTTTTATGAAGTGAGACTCAGTGTGTGTGTGTGTGCACGGTGTATGTTTGTAGACCTGTAATAAAACTATATTCTTTAAAGGACCAATTGTGTTGTGCTTCTACCCACCGTAATCCAGTTAACGAAAGTGCTACTAGGGGTAGCACGTAGCAACTGGTGTCAGAAGCGGGATCGAACCCAAGCACAAACACAACACCTGAAGGTCCTGGTTTCAAAACTCGTGCAGGTCATTTTATCACAGTTCACTAATTCTCCTGCGAGTGCATGCCCGTCACAAGTCAAACAACTAAAATGGAAGAGCAAATACAACTACTGCTGGAAAAGTTAAGTGGCTTGGAAATCAAGATGGAAGATGGCCAGAAGAGGATGGAAGAACATTTCGATAACTATGGAAAGAAAATGACTGAACATTTTGAAAACATTGGAAGGAAAATAACGGAACATTTCGAAAACCTGGGAAAGAAAATGGTGGCATATTCGGAAAATTTAGAAAAGAAAATTGGGGAATGTTCCGAAAATTCTGAAAAGAAAGTGGAGCATGAAACTAGTCAGGACGAGCTGAAATCAGACCTGAAATCAAGACCGGAGTATAACAAGCTTGGAGGTGGTATGGAAAGTGGTGCTGCAGAGAACACTGATGGCCAAGACAAACAGTTCGTGGAGTCCGGAGTTCGGAATGCTCAGCGAGTCAAGGACTCAGGGACGAGCCACTGGGAAGCGTCACTGGCATGGAAACCGGGCCGAGGCTTAGCAGCTCTGACGACAGGAACAGTGTCACGAGTGTGAGGACGCCGCACGTCGATGAGGCTACATCATGGCAGATCTGCGGGACCGTGTTTGACACTGTGGCGAACCATGCCAGGTGCACGCTGGAGGACGGAGCCGTTCAGCTCATCACAGGACTTCGCATGGCGGATGTGCTACACGACGTCCGGAAGGGGACTGGGTACAACGGGATCGTCGCGACGCTGGAGGAGCATCGAGGGGACTACCAGCTACCGGCCATGTACCACCTACGGCTAGAAGGGAGGAACGGGCACGCGAATAAGCCAATTGAAGAGCTCGCGCTGACTGGCTCGCCTCCCGAGCATGTGCACCGCAAGGCAGCATACATCTTCGTGGATGGGCATCGCGACGCTATGGTACGTGAGTATTTGATGCTCAGTGGAAGGCGCTACCCGCGGCAGGTAAAGACCATCGCGTTGGTAATGGCGGCGACGAGGAGGACAACTTGGGTAACACCACCGAGGAGGAGTGACGCCGCTGGAGACGAAGAGGCGGTGGAGGTTGGCTACCCTCCACCAAAGCGGCGTAAACCACCACCGGGACGCCGTTGCAGTAGGAAAGTCACTTGTTGGCTACGGTGTGAAAGGGGCCATCTAATTAGCAGCTGTCGGCGAGGTACAGCCTCATGGTTAGAAAAGCGAGTGGGGGCCAGGGCCAGCCATAACAGGGCTTGTCAGCGCCGTCGATGCCACCACTTCCGACCTTGGACGGCCTTTACGATGAACAACTCGAGGCGAGTTGCTTTAAAGAGGGGAGCAGTGTTACGTGCCGCCGCGAACTGGCAGGAGACTTTCGGGGGAGTGGCATTGTGACAGACCAAGGCAAATATCTAGTGGCCTTGGGCAGACCCAGCAGCGAGAGAGAGTTCCCACACCCCCTCGGCCTCTCCCACTGGCAGTCACAATAACCAAGCACCTGTGAGTCATCGCGGGCCGGCCGGAAAAAAACGCGAATAGTCTGGATGTGGAACCAACGAGAACAGACTCAATGCGGCAATAGGTTGTGACATTTAGAACTTTCCAGGCCTGGGACTGATCCCATATATACCAGCGAGCCGCGGCGAGGAGGGCAGTGTATTGGACAGTGCTGGTCAGTGTTAGTGTGTATTGGAGTGTTGTCGAGTGAGTGAGTGCGGAGCAGTACAGCGATTATTACTGGACGTCTACGGTAACAGAGTGGAAGCCTGTCTGCAAGGGTGCAACTTTGAGTCAGGACTGTGAGTGCTTGGAGGTGTCGCGGTGCTTCGTGGAAGACGTGGTCGAGGTTCTGGGATCGACACGGGACGAGCAAGAGTGCACAAGGAGCAGCAAGAGGACTCTGGAAGTAAGTGAAGCGGCAGGGGCAAGGCTGTAGAGAACCTGTGTAGACTGTACGTGTGAGTGTGAGCTGGACACTGTAACGCCTCACAGACAGAGAGAACATAAATAGCAAAGACAGTGGTGTGAAAGTAAATGTGGAAATTAATAGTGACTAGTAGTCTTTTATGAAGTGAGATTCAGTGTGTGTGTGTGCACGGTGTATGTTTGTAGACCTGTAATAAAACTATATTCTTTAAAGGACCAATTGTGTTGTGCTTCTACCCACCGTAATCCAGTTAACGAAAGTGCTACTAGGGGTAGCACGTAGCAATATGTTTCAGTGCCCGCTCTGTGCCTGTGCCCTTGGTGGGGAACAATCTAATGAAGCAGAATACATGATGGCTAACTCACCTTGCTGGCATGGTGCACGTCTTCACACAAACACTGCGGATTGACTATAGTATTATCAGTAAGATTTGAATAATGTACACATTATATTGTAGGTATAATGCAGCAACTATTGCGTTAAATGTTTCACAGTCGCAGCGGGCTTGCGATATAGGGTGTTCTTCTACATGTTCGTCAAGAATCACATTCTAGATGCAACCTGCTTCACTGCTATGTTTTGCATCTCCTTTCTTCACAGCCCTAAAGTGGCAGGAGAAGCATGTCCTCTAGGATGTCTGTTAGGTTCCTATAGAGCTGAGCTGACTTCAAACACACATATTGAAATGGGCACTTTACCCGCCAACTTAACATTGAAAGGGATAAATGTTTTCTTCTAAACTCCCCATTTATGCGGTCGTCGATGACTGAAACATTCTATCTCTTGTATCAGATAGTCTTCAATAGTTAGTACCAGGGCCGGATTTAAGAGTATGCTGCCTATAGGCTAAAGCCCATTTGCCGCCCCCTCTATAGTTCATATTTGCTTAATACATTTGTTTTATACAACAAAAGGATAGAGTTCATTGGCGTTTTCATCATTTTAAACATAAAGTTCATTTAGTTTAGATAAAATTAATTTAATGGCTTACATAATAAATGTTATAATGAAATTAGTTATCTACTTGTTTTTTTACTTACTTCTTTTAAGATTCGTTAAAAATGAAATGTGTTTCGAACTTAATTAATTAATTTGTTCTTGGAGATCAGTGATAACTATTTTACACATATTTTTATATTTCTATGCTAATGACTATCTTTTGCGTAATTGAAGAACTGTGTTCAATTTGAATTAAGTTGTCCTACATGGTGAAATGCAATTACACAAAATGTAGTCAATTACTGTTTTTTGTTGTTGTTGGAAAATATACAAACTTCTCTAAAACAAATCACCCCACGTAATCTTCGTGTTCAAATTTACATAGCTTTCTTACATGATTTCTTAATGGCAAACTCGTTAATACTGTCCTCATATGAAAGTGTTTTTGTTGTATTTACCTCAATACAAAGTAATGAAAGTGAGTTTAATTGTATTTCAGAAATACTAGTTCGCAGATAGTTCTTAACTCTTCTACGGCAGGAAGAACTGTATAAGGACTAAAACATATTTTTAAGTAACTTATATTCTTAAATTCGTACGGAAAATATTATTAACGTCTGAAATACTTCATTTTAGCTTTTGAATGAATTGCCAAACTGCCGCCCCTGCAAATTTGCCGCTCTAGGCTGCAGCCTACTTAGCCTATTTAGAAATGCAGCCCTGGTTAGTACATATACGTGTCTCGATGGAGTGTACAAATAATTCATGTACTTATTTCAGGTATTAGGAAATCAATTGTAGCTCCCTGCCTAATCTAATTGGGTACACTCGTGTTGACCGACTGAAAAGCTTCTACTAATAGATTCAAACACATATTGACAGCTTTAGCACAATAAGACCGCATTTACACCTTCCATGATCATAATACTATTGTTGTTGTTTGAGTCTTCAGTCTTTTGATTGGTTTGATGCAGCTCTTCATGCCTCTCTGTCCTGAGCTAATAGTTTCATCTCTACATAGCTAACACACCCTACATCCGAGGCAATCTGTTTAACATAATCTAAACTTGGTCTACCCCTACAGTTCTTGTCCTCGACCCTTCCTTCCATAACTAAGCTTGCTATTCCTGGGTGTCTTAGTATGTGTCCTACCAACCTATCTCTTCTCTTCATTAGCATTAACATCTCTCCTCTCCCACTCGTCTTAATACCTCTTCGTTTGTGACCCTATCTACCCATCTGATCTTCATCATTCTCCTGTAACACCACATTTCAAACGCTTCAATTCTCCTCTTTTCTGCTGCACCAATAGTCCAAGTTTCACTTCCATAGAGTGCCACGCTCCAGACAAAGGCTTTCAAAAATGACTTCCTAATACCTAAATCTATATTCGATGTCAACTGATAACTTTTTTGTAGAAATGCTTTCCTTGCCTGAGCCAACCTACTTTTTATATCCTCTTTGCTAATATTTAATGTAATGTTTAAAATATGTATTGCTCTACAGTGGCGAAGCTACATTCACGCAACTGGGCATTCTAAAGCTCATACCTTATAGTTTTTTGTACATAAACTCGTCGTTGTGTTTTTGACTCAGCAAAGATATCAATTATGCGTTGTTTGAAGGTGTCATCCCTGCAAAGATAGTTCACCAAACTCTTCTCAAGAGCCAGAGTACTCAAATTGCTCAGTCTAGAATCTGACATGGAGCTCCTTAAAAATGTGTTCACTCTCTTCAATGCACTCGTACTTCGTTCACTCGATGCAGTAGAACATCAGAGGTAAGAATCAGTCTTATGAGGCGCATTGTTTCTTGATATATTTTTTCTAGGCCGTGGTTCAAAAAATATTCTCTTCGTAGGACAACGAAGAAAATGGTCTTGATTTTAAATACACTATTAAATCACTAGACTGATCCATGTTTTAAAACTCACAAAAGAACAAGTACGCGCTGAAACACCGCCCGCCTCGCAATTACACTGCTTGGAACCTAGGCTCTTGCTCACAGATTCAGCTATCGACCTTCCGCTTGGCGCATGCGCAATTGCCTTCTCTACTCACAGAGACTTGAGCCTGTTTCAAAGGAGACTCACTGGCTGCTCAGTCCCGCGCTGAGAATCTGGCATCAATCCCAACGTGGCTACAGAGAATATTACCGAATACTAGAGATTCAATTTGCCTATGGCAATGAAAAATAAGAAAATTTAAATGTGCTTATTCCTTGAGAATGAAATAGGTATTCTAGGACTCGAAGATTCCCCTCCAGCTTCGCCACTGTTGCTCTATCTGAATCATGTGCAACAGCCGGCCCGCGGACTATCCACGGCCCACAGAACCCTATTGAAAATGTATTTCTTACGTAAACTGTTAATTTGAAGTAAGAATTTTTCCAACCCGCGACAATGCAGTGCGAAACTTTTCTCTCTGGGTTTGGTAACTCTGTTAAGACGAGCCCTGGCGTCAACCACCTTGCATTCCTTGTGGATATTACCTGTCACTTGAATGAGTTAATTCAAAGCTGCAACAGAAGGTCAATTGGCTCATGAACTTTACAGACATGTGAAATCCTATCAGAAGAAAATAAATCTAATGTCAGATTTAGCAACTTGAGAAAGGAGGAAGTGAATTTCAGTATTTTCTCATCACCATTCAACATTGACGTGATTAATGCTTCTGAAAATTTGCAAATGGAACTTATTGAACTTCAGGAGGATGTGACTTTGAAAGGAGTATTAATGGGTACCTGCTTACAAGATTTTTAAATGAAACTTTCCATATTTGAAGTATCCTAACTTATTTACTTTCAATATAAGGAGGATGGCATTGTGAACAACTCTTCTCACGCATGAAGCAGATTAAATCCAAAGAGAGGGGAAGGATAACACTTATCTCTGCCTTGAAAACAGCCTCCCCGTTGGAGCATCCAGTGTACCACCGAATATTGAGAGATTAGTTCAGAACACGATGGGCCAAGTTTCCCATTAATATAGGAAGTAAATACATATTTTCTTAAATTAAATTTTTGGTTACCGTTATAATATTCTTGTCTTCATTAAATGTGGCTACTATGATCTTGTGAAAATATGTATTGTTATGTAGGGCCTGTGGTTGGCCCACCTTAAGTTCCAAGTTGCACGTGCCTACTCTAGCTGGTGTGAAGATAATAGTTCCTACGATGCATGAGTCACCACAGACATATATTTAGATTCAAATGAGGATTCAAGTAGGGGTTTTTAATGCACTTCAATCTGCCAACTTTACATTGAAAGGCATACATGTCAATCATGCTGGAGGTAAAGTGCAAGGGTAAGAGAGCAAGAGGAAGACCTAGAACAAGGTGGATTGATTCAGTGAAGAACAGCATAAGAAAAATAAATTTGGACTGGGACAAAATCGTGGAAGAGGAATGGTGGAAAGAAAGAGGAAAGTGGAGAAGTGCCATAAATACCCCGATCTGGCAGGAGCTGGATAAGGGGAAATGATGATGATGAAATGTCAATCATGTAGGTCTCAAGGTATTGAAAAAAAAAAACATGTTGATCAACATCTACTTTTATTCATGTGAATGCACAAATACATTTACTGTAAATCAAACTCACAAATGAAAGCCAATTTGAGAGAACAGGACAGTTCATACAGTAGTCCCTCTAGTGCAGCACCACAGCTATCAGTTGAGCCAGGGTAACTTGGTTCACCCGAGTACCAAGAGCTGTAGCCAGTCTTCTCAACTGGATCTCCTGTGAACAAAAGGAACCTCTAATGATTGTAACACATTTCACGTACAGTATTACGTCTCCCTTTTCCCTTGTCTTCTGATCTGAGGGTAAATATTCGTAATCATCATCATCATCTTGAGCAGTTTCCGACCGCTGGTCGGGTCTGCTTAAATATTCGTAATGTAGTTTGTTAAATGAGATGTTGCGACATGCCATGGTCATAGTCTCTTTGGAATACAACGTGCAAACATTTCATGTACGCAGATAATACATTGTTTATGTCTGTACATAGAAATCCAATTGAGGCAGAAAGGAATCTCCTGAGCGAATATAACAAATTTCAGTCCTGGTGCCACGACAAGGGACTGATCAATGATATACCAGGTGAATCAGCCGCTCCTTATAATATTGCTTTTATGCAGCCCAACTAACGTGTATTATCATGAAGGTTGATATTTAAGTTGTTGTATCCCGTAAGGTACTGACGCACTGTAAGCATATCCCGCAACAATACTGAATCTTATTATTCCCCCAGCCGATTTGACTACAGACCGTTCGAATAATATGATGTACCTGCAGTCAATTATTGTAGTTTAACATAATATCATCAGAGTTAATGTCATGCCAATTGGCTAGGTATCGCAAAACATGGAATTAACGCTTTAAACTACGATATAGCGACAAGGAGAACATTGGAATTATCGAACTGGAGGATTAACGTACTCTAAGAGGCTCTTAATACAAAAGTCAGTGTAAGCTGAGGCGTAGACAACCACTAGATTTCCAATTGATGGACCGTAGTATCAAAGGTTTGAATCCCCCAATAGAGAACTGTTTTTGTAACGTTATGATGCTTCACTGATACAATCACATGTCATTGTGTGCCGCAGACATGCAGTTTTATATTCGTGCTGGAAACAATTGCTCTTCCGGTACGCTCAGTCAACAGAGTAGGCTACAACGGATATCTTTGCATTCACGGCCTACACAATAACATCTAAGATGTTAATGAAACCTCTGTAGAACATAGGATGACATTGCAACCATTTTGAAATTCTCACATGAGCTATAATCTACAGGCAGTTTGGCGTGGTGCAGTATAGCTCATGTGGTAAGCACATGGCGAACATGTCGAAGACCCAGTCCTTCATGTGAGAAGTTTGAGTATGGGTGAGGATATTCTTCTATTCCTTATTGAAGTTTTACCGTATTTAGTTTCTTACCATCTCGTAATGTTCGTGAAATATCTCCTTGTATGCAAATTGTCAGTAAATGAAAGTGTATGTGGCCCTATGAAGGTCCGATTCGTCATCAGGGTCAGACTACGACAAGATGGATAGGTGGGGGCAGGGGATCCAAACTGCACTAACAATGGTTTGTTACCGTAGCAAACCTTCTTGGTTTATGCATGCCGCTGAATGGACATTCTAGAGCGCTGTAGCATGGCCGGTGTTATTGAATTATAAGTTTCAACTATGCGTTGTTGAAAGCACTCTGGATTTTCTGGCTGCTGGTTGTAGACGGCTTGTTTCAAATATCCCCACAGGAATAAGTTTAATGGCGTTAAATTAGGTGACCTGGTGGGCCAAGGGACAGGACCTCTTCCTAACCATTTTCTGGATGTGTGTTATTGGGATGGTTGCGGACAGCTAACGTCCCATGTGGTGAAGCTCCCTCGTGTTGAAACTACATCATTAAATGTTCCCCAAGTGGCACATTCTCTAGCAGAAGTGGAAGCTCATGGCGTAGAAAGTGTAGATAGCGTGCACCTGTCAAATGGCCTTCAAAAAGATACGGTCCAATAAGACGATCGCCCAAAATTTCATACCATATACATTCCCTCCCCATTGCCCTTGCTGGGCCGCCAGTCGAACCCAGTGGGGATTGTCAGGACTCCAATAGAGCATGTTATGGTGGTTGACGGTCCCATTATTTTGGAATCTCGATTTGTCCAAGAATAGGATTTTTGATAAGAATGCTAGGGTACATCATCTTCCACATTTTCTAACAGCCACTGACAGAATTCATCCGAGTTTCGAAATCTCACCCATGGAGCTCCTGGCTTAGTTGTAGATGATAAGGGTGATATTTATGCGCATGCAATGTACGGCTTACGGACGACTGGCTGATGTTTACCTGTTGTGCAATTGCTCTTGTTCTAGTGTGAGGGTTATTGTGAACTGCGTCCATAACTGCCTCCTCATTCTCACCAGACGTTATGGTCCTCTGTCGGACAGGTGTTATCGCCCCAAGTACCCCCTGTTAATTGTAAACGTCTTTCAATATTGTGATATTTCAATATTGCGTGTAGTATTTCCACTCGGATGTCACCTATCTGGGTATCTTTCCCGATACAGACAAAGTGCTTGCAAGGAAATCCCTCTTGCCTCCCCGTAAACAAGAAGCATGTCAACGTATTCGTCCGTGGAGTACCTGACGAATGAATGAAGTGACTTCAATCCCACTGTATAGCTGCGCAGAGTGGGTAGCGCACAAACACTGTAATAACGGCATTATACTGCATGTTGTGGCACACAATGCCATGTGAATGTAGCATTAAAGAAGAAGAATATTTTTCCAATGGGGAATTCGAGCCTTCAATAATCAGGTCCATCAACTGGAAATCAAGTGACTGTCTACTTGAGCTACGCCTCAGCTTTCACCGACTTTTGTATTGAAAGCCTCTTAGAGTACGTTACTCCTCCAGTTCGCTAATTCAAATGTTCTCCTTGTCGCTATATCGTAGTTTAAAGCGTTAATTCCATGTTTTGCGATAACCAGCCAATTGGCATGATATTAACTCTGATGATATTATGTTAAACTACAATAATTTACTGCAGGTACATCATATTATTCAGGGGCAGATGACCTCGTAGTTCCGCCCCTTAAAACAACAATAACTAACTAACTATCATATTATTCGAACGGTCTGTAGTCACATCGGTTGAGGGAATAATAAGGTTCAGAATTGTTTGCGGGGGTCGCCTCCGTGGTATAGTGGCCAGCGTGCTCAGCTGCCACTCTGGAGGTCCAAGGTTCGATTCCCGGCTCTGCCACGAAATTTGAAAAGTGGTATGAGGACTGGAATGGGGTCTACTCAGCCTCGGGTGGTCCAAATGAGTAGAGGGGGTTCGATTCACACCTTAGCCATCCTCGAAGTGGTTTTCCGTGGTTTCCCACGTAGTCTCCGGGCAAATGCTGGGATGGTACTGTACCTTTAGTTAGTTAGTTAGTTATTGTTGTTTTAAGGGGCGGAACTACGAGGTCATCTGCCCCTCTTAACACAGATTAAAGAATACAAATTTTGAATTGAATTTAAAATTTTGAGGTGGACATCTAAATTTAAAAAGACCAAAAATTAATAAAACAAAAACAAACAATTAAATAAAAAATAAAAATAAAAAATAAACAAAAATTACGGAAAAAACAAAACATTATCATTCAAAAACGAACAAGTCGTTGAGTCAATGTTCACTGGAAAATTTAGATTGCTGGCCCTAACCCACTCTCACTTATAAAGCGGATGACGCGATCAGCAGCCACCGCGTCATCGGCTAATATAAGTTCGAGTGTCGTCTGCAAACCAAGGTTTCTTCGTAAGTCAGCAAGATCCACACACTCGGTAAAAATGTGGGCCACGGTGAATACGGCTCTACAGGTACAAAGTGGGGGGTCTTCCCTTCTCATTAGGTACGAGTGGGTGGATCTTGTATGACCTATCCTTAGCCTACACAAAATGACGAACTCTCTCCGGGCCCGGAAGGAGCTCCGCCACACGCGAGTTGTTCCCTTGATCGCTCTCAGTTTACTGGGCAGTGGGTCAGCTAGCCACTGACTCTCCCAAAAAGCCAGAACTTGTAGGCGTAACTGAGAGCGAATATCTCTAGCGGGTACCTCCATTGGTCGAGGTGGTAGTGATACCGCCTCTTTTGCAGCTTGATCTGCTAACTCATTTCCCACAATTCCCATGTGGCTTGGAAGCCACAGAAAGGTGATTCGAGTGTCAGCGTGGCACAGCCCGGCTAGTAGGTCGTGGATTCGCTGCACTAGGGGGTGTTGCGGGAAACATGTAGCAATTGACTGCAACGAACTCAAAGAGTCGGTACACACGAGAAAGTGGATTCGAGCATCCTGTAGTGCAAACTGCAGAGCTTCATAGATGGCAACGAGCTCCGCAGTAAACACACTACAGACCTCAGGCAAAGAGATCTTGGTATTTGCACCATCAATAACGTAAGCACAACCCACTTTCTCGTCCACCTTCGAACCATCCGTGTAGAGAATGCCAGCGTCCGGAAATTGGTGAACTATGCTGTGGAACTGCCTCCGGTAAACGGAGGCATCCGTGTTCACCTTAGGACCTCGGTGCAGATCTAACCGAATTTCCGGGCGCGGGACTTGCCACGGAGGCACCTCGCTAGATGTCCGGATCATACAGGGACCTACAGCCACTCCTATTTCAGTACACGAGCTATCAAGTCTAATACCAACCGGCCGAGTGTACTGTACCTTTATTGCCCATGACCAGAGTATGAAACATTCTCAGCGCAACATTCCAACCTTGGGAGGAGCGAGTCAGCCAGCCACATCTTATGTAATTTCCAGCTGAAACTTCGCCGAGCCGTACTTACCGAAGCTCGCCGAACGCTCAACATGGTTACCAGAGTATACACGAGGCTAGACTCACGTGTAGCGATGACATAAGCGATCGATAATGATGACTCACTTTATCGAACCGCCCACCTGAGATTGACTTTTATATAATGTGAAGAATTGAGAGCTACTTTGATGCACTTTGATGTGTGTAGGAAGTTACTACAATATAGCATGGTGTGAATGATAACGTGTTTTCATGGATATAAGCATTTTAGAATACCTGAGTAGTATTTATCATGCACCATTGCAATTAATATCGATATCTGCCACGCTGGGACGGGGGAAGACGAGGTCTCCTGCAACCCTCTGCCAGGCATCAGCAGACAGATCTTATTACGTCTCGATTGACTTCACTTTACAACGCCGGGAGGGAAAAGTTCGTCCACGCTGTGTGCTAACACGTATAATCTTCGATAATGTTCCAAGTGTCGAAGGAACTCTAAATATCTCACATGCTTGTGGATATTACTATGGCACATCAGGCCGGAGCTTACAGTATTTCAAGTTAATATTACGACATGTTCACATACAGGAACATAGACATTGAAATATTACTCACGCGGAGTGATATGAGCAGTAGCCATTCTAGTCAATGCTACAATTCAAAGAACTAATTATTATACATGTCATGAGTATAGTTCTTATTGTGTATGCATTTGGTAACACAGTTTGCTACACGGACATAGACAATTATAATTTCTTCATTTTCAACGCCGCATTAAATGACAGGGCGTCGAGAGGAACGAATGCCACAAGTCTCATAATTATGACTATGGTAGGTTAAACAGGAAACATGAGTGCTGCTATCTAAGCATCGCAACGAACATTTCGTGAGGAACTGATATTGCCGTGCACTAATTTATGTGGTGCATTAAACAGCTGATACTATATCAACCATTATGTTTCGCTGTAATACAAGCACGGTGAAAATGAACTTACTATGCGGTTTCATTCGAGTGTCGGCGCACTGTTATGAGACGATTGACTTCTTTCGGTCGAGTGGAGCGTACGTGGAAATGGAGGAGACCTCTCATGCTGTGAGGGAGCAGACCAGATGACATTCCCGAGCCAAGGGAACTAGGAGTAGTGTTCCCGGGTTCGATTCCTGGCGACTTGGAGAATGCCTACTATTTCCAAGTATATATTGATAATTGATGTCAGGGCATGTCATTGCTCTATCCAGCTACTACAAGATTCTTCTAAGGCACAGATAAGCCAGTCTTATCATTAGTAGTGAAGCTTGGACATTCTAATTTTACCACTGCTGCCATCTTTCGTTTTTAGTAACATGATTGAAAGGTGGAGTTTAGGCATGATATTTCTGTCATGACTGACCCCATCCTCGATCGGATTTTGGCTCGAATAACGAGTGCATCCATTTTTCAAATTGTATTGTTGATTTAATTAAAAATTAATATTTAGTAAATTAAATTCATTTAATTAGAAACTTCTTAATCGCAAAGAAGAGGATCATTTAGGGGAAGATATGCGTTTTACGTATTTATGCAAGTTTGATGAAAATTTATTGATGTAATTTCAGACTTCATTAGCATTTCTGAATTTTGATTCGTGCTACGTTTGTAGTTGAGCTTAGCTCTATTTATATGCTCGAGAGTTGTTTACTCTAATATTGCTATTGCTTTTTGATAGCATGGAATTTCCATTTAGAGAGTATTTTCAAGGTGAGAAGTTTGATCCTTCGCTTTTGTTAGGAACATTCTTCAATCTGATGGAAGATAGATGTATGCATTGTTACCTAATGGGCCAACAGTTGCTAACTTTTCCGGTTACCTGTGTCCATGGTGTAGGAGCATTGCTAATATTCTTGGAGCCATTTGAAGGGAGATGGACCTGATTTAGCTTGATCAATTTTGCTTCTTTGATACACTTCTTACCCCATAGGACTGGGAAAAGAAATGAAAAGAAAAAGAAGGCTGACCCGTCGAAAAATGAGGGTATAAGGAAAGATGAGACAAGGGCCATCTAAGGCGGGAAATGAAAGACTCCCTAGGCCTCGGATACCATAATACCGTCGGGGTCGGAAAAGAACAAGAGTTGACCAAGGGAGGTCGACAGGAAAGAAGACGGAGAGGAGCCCGGCACAAGTAAGTGGAAGCAATGCCAGGCTCAGCTCGGGTCCCGTGGTCGCTAATCCACGTCCCACTAACTGTGAGCCCCTGACGAAAATGGACAAAATAAGGAATGAGGATATCCGACAACAACTGGGATGGGAAAGGAGCCTGCTGGAGACACTCGAACTCAAACAACCAAGCCAACAATGCAGTGGCACTGTCGTTAAATTTGTGAGGCGGTTCGACAAAGAAATCTTCATGGAACGGCGCCGTGTAAAGAGGAATTTATCTACTAGACATATGGGACTCCCTGGGGACAGCATGGTGTATGTGAACGAGAGTCTCGCCCCGGAAAAGAGGAGACTACTGGCAGCGGCTCGTCAGAAGCGGAGAGAAAAGGAGTTTGCGTATCTATGGGTAAGAAACGGAGTCATAAAAATGAAGAAAAATGAGGGTTCCCGTATCATAGTAGTTAATAGTATGGACGATCTGAACGGAATTTAAAATAGATAAATTGTCAATTTACTATCAGAATGTACGTGGTATGAAATCTAAATTGTATGTGTTTAACGAGAACCAAATGTGTAATGATATAGATATATGTATTTTAACAGAAACTTGGATAGACTCCAGCGTTTACGACACTGAGGTCATTAACACTGGATACAGAGTATACAGGCAAGATAGAGGTTCAAGCAGGACTAGTGGTGGGGTGCTAATAGCGGTAAAAGAGGGGATTAACGTTCTCAAGGCTGAGGGAAGGTCTCAGAACTCAGAAGTCTTGCTGTTAAAGTTGGAAACAAAAGGAAGAGTCTGGTATGTCTGTTCCCTGTACATTCCTCTTAGCTCGGATCTTGAGTCTTACCGTGATATGCTAGGGTGGGTAGAGAGCCATTATGAAATGTACAATAATAACATCATTATAGCGGGAGATTTTAACATTCCTACAATAACGTGTACAGAAATTAATGATGTAGATAAAAATAGCCATTCACAGTTACTGTATAACTTCATGAACCTACTTCAACTTAAGACTTACAACAACATTCAGAATTCGAATGGAAGCACTCTTGACCTGATACTCACTAACTACACAAACCTAAATCTTGTAAGACATAATACTTCCCTTTTACCCGAAGATGCCCATCATCCCGCACTGGATTTAACTGTACCTCTCAATGGAGCCAAAAACACCTTCAGAATTAAAGAGCAAACTAAATTTAATTTTAAAAACTAAATTTGATGAACTGTACCTCGGTTTAAGAGACACACATTGGGACGATCTCTACAAAATTAACGAAATAAATTAAGCAGTTAATTTTTTTCAATGATAAAGTTTACGAAGTTTTCCAAAATACCGTCCCGGTATTAATGCCTTTTAAAACCAGTAAATACCCTGTTTGGTTTACAAAACAAATAATAAATGATTTGGAAGGTAAAGACTTCCACAGAAAAAGAAAATACTATTCTGAATATAGTAAATTGAGATACAAACAATTAAGAAACAAGACCAAAACATACATCAAACTAGATCACAAAAGATATATAACAACAGTTGAAAAGAACATTAATAGTGATTGTAAAAATTTTTGGACGTATGTGAAAAGCAGGAGAAGGGCCAATGGTAAATGTACTATAATGCAATACAATGAGGAAGAACTAAAAAGCGGGGAAGCGGTTGTTCAGGGTTTTGCAAAATACTTCCAGTCGGTGTATTCACAACACCCTTCTTCTTACAGAATATCGCAAGATGAGGCAAATACGCCAGTAACCTTGCACATAAGTGAAGGGAACAATGGCGGAAATTGATAGAGCGTTTAAAAAACTGAGACTAAAAACATCAGCGGGCCCGGACCAAATACCCCCTTACGTAATTAAGGGTTGCTCACAGATTTTAAAAGATCCCCTTCATTTTCTTTATAACCTAGCAATTAGTACAAATACATTCCCAGATATTTGAAAAAAAAAAAAAAAAAACTCGCGTCTGTCCTATGTTAAAATCAGGTAACCAAACATTAATAAAGAACTATCGACCCGTGAGTATAGTATCAGCTGTTGCAAAGATATTTGAATTTATCTTACATGACAGAATTGCTACTTATGTAGCGCCAGCCATATCAGAACGACAACATGGATTCATGCAACGGAGATCTACAGTCACAAATCTGATGAATTTCTCCCACGATGTTTCATCTGAGTTGGATATCGGAGGACAGATGGATGCTATTTTCACGGATTTTGAAAAGGCATTCGATAGTATAGAATGCCTATTGACAATTCTATTGACAAAATTAAACAATTTCGGGTTTTCGCAAGCAAACTTACGATTTTTTAGCTCGTATCAGTCTAGTAGACAGCAATATGTATACTTTCTCGGAAATTCATCAATGGAATATACCGTAAATTCCGGAATTCCCCAGGGATCGAACCTTGGACCAATTATGTTTCTGATAGCAATCAATGACATTTCTGAATGTATTAAGCACTCTAAATGTCTTCTATACGCTGATGATTTTAAGATATTCCGTCCTATATCATCTGCTCATGACTGCTATCTTCTACAAAATGACGTGGACAACATCTTTGAATGGAGTAGGAAAAATAAACTTAATTTTAATCTAACGAAATGTGTCACATTGTCATTTACCCGAAGGAAGAATAAAGTTAGTTTCCAGTATAAGCTGGGGTTGAACACGCTGCGGGAGGTTGATGGTGTAAGTGACCTTGGTGTGGAACTGGATAAAGGTTTGACTTTCGCTTCTCACATCAACAAGGTAACAAGTGAGGCGTACCGAGCACTAGGCTTCGTCATTAGAAATGTAAGACCTTTTCGGGAGGTGAAAACGGCCATTACACTCTATAATGCTTACGTAAGGGCGAAATTAGAATATGCAAGCGTGGTGTGGAATCCGTGGCGTAAAAAATACATAAGATTATTAGAAGGAGTACAGAAGCGATTCGCCAGATTTATACATTATAAAATGAGCGGAAATTACCCATATATGGTCCCATATAAAATTTTATCGAATAATCTAAAAATTATTGCTTTGGAAGATCGTAGGAAAATAAATGATTCCAAGATCTTACACAAGATTGTAAATTCTACGGTAGATAACTCTTATTTTTTATCGTTGCTGAATTTCAATGTTCCACGTCTATCCTCAAGAACGTGGACAACTTTTAGGAATAAGAAAACATGCACCACGTCACACAAACATTCACCGCTTTATAGACTATGCAGTAGTTACAATAAAGCTGTAGTGTGTAATAAAAGTCTAGACTTCGATCTTAGTCTCCAAAAATTTGTAAAGGTATTTATGACCACATTGCCATGAGTGTAATTGTAACGTGTTTTTCGAGGGGTTTTTATGCCACTGGCATAAGTCAGTAGGAAGCCATTCTATATTTATTTACGCGGCAAATTGTTCAGCCAAGAGAATTTTTCATGTTAATTTATTATTATTATTAATTTATTATAATTATTATTAAGGTATTTTTCGGAGCATTTTATAAAAATTATAAGCATACAGATAGGTTTTCTATGTCTTAGAAAACACTATCAAGCAAATTATTACGAACGACAATATCATAGAAAAGTATGTGATTACGGGATTTTACGGAGTTTCGTCAGTTAGGATATTATGAGAGACATGACTCACTGGAAATTCAGATACAGGCTGATTCTTGTCAAGAAGTATTACGCAAGCTTGGGTCGCAGCGTCAAGAAAAGGCGGATAGTTGGAACGGAAATCGACTTCATCATCCGCGCGCCGTGTGTAATGAGCCAGAGAAGGGGAAGTAGCGCGGGGGGAGCAGCCAATCAGTGGAGACCACGTAAGCTGGAAGTCGGTACCGAGGTGGGGAGCCGACGTGTGCTTATATCGTTCGGCGCGCCGTGAAGGAGAACAATCTGTGTAGAACTTGCCGAGTATGGTTGCACGCGGGAGTCGCTCCGATGTTCCGTGCAGTGGAGGACGATCTTTGTGAAACTTAACCGTTGTGGTTGTACGTGTTGGTTCCGAGGTTCGGACCATAAATCTTCAAATCTACCAGTATATCATCAAACATCGACGAAAATGACGACGTCCAGGAGACTGTAGGAAGCTCAGAGCATCATCCAGTACGAGGGCCATTTCCAGTGGTAAGCGCGAATGACGCAGAAATACGCAATCTCTCGTTTCTCTTTGTTTTATATTCAATATTTCAGTAACTTCATAGCTTGGGAATAAGGGTAAAATCAATAATTTATCAGACTCCGTTTTCACGTAATTTTCCATCGATAATATTAAAATCGCAACGCTCCAATTTAAATTTTAAACTTATTATTATTATTATTATTATTAATTTTGCAATACTTGTTTTATATAATAAATTCATTTCTTTTACAATGCAATCTTTGCCTTCAGTAGGTAGCATTAAATATAGACCAATTCCTTCTCCTGATACAATTGTTTGTTGGGTTAATGATCAAATCATACCACGATCTGAGTGAATAGATCTTGAAAGTGTTCTACCAGAGCTAGACGTTGTTAAATTCAAATTTAGATTTCAACATTGCGTTGAGGTCTTGGCGCCCATTAAAACAACATAGCTTAGGCAAAGGTAAACAGTTACATTTATCACTCAACGTGTGGGCTAGCAAGACCGTTACACTTGTCGCTACCAACATGGGGCATTACTTACTGTTACAATTGTCGCCGACAACTTGGGGATGAAAACCTAATAACATTTGTGGAAGGAGAAGGATATATATTTCTGTGCCTGTATTTTGGGGGTTATTTGTCTGTATCAGTGTATATCATTATGGGGGATGAGAAAGAAAGACAGATGAGGTTACGTAGTGGTCATCAACTGGAGAGTGAAGATACGAGCAGTATGTCGAGTGATGGTAGTACCGGGGTAGCGGAGGTAAATCCCGATACTGAAACAGGGAGTGTAGGCGGCCAACCAGAATTAAAAACTTTACTTCTCGAGTTCATGTATCAGAACAAAGTTAGTAGTGATGCCTTAAATGCTAAGTTAGAACAAAACAGTAGGGAAAATAAAGAAAGTACAGACGCATTAAATGCTAAATTAGAACAAAACAGTAGGGAAAATATAGAAAGTACAGACGCTTTAAATGCTAAACTGGAACAAAACAACGCTAAACTAGAACAAAACAGTAGGGAAAATAGAGAGAGTAATGAAACTTTAAACGCCAGATTAGAACAAAATAGTAAGGAAAATAGAGACAGTACCGTACTGAAACTTTAAATGCTAAATTAGAACAAAACAGTAGGGAAATGAGTGACAAATTCGAACTGATTAGAGGTGAGATCAGGGGGGTGATGCAAGAGAAAGCTAAAGAGATTATTGCAGATGTAGACAGAAAATTAGGAAAAGTACAGGAGGAGTTAGAAATTAGAATCAGTACACAGGCTGAAAATTTAAAAGAACTAGTGCAACTGGAAACACAGCAGGTCAAAAAACAATTGGGGGGAGAAATTGACAAAATTCAGGTAGCTACTAAAGAGGTTAAGGAACAGCTGGGGGGTAGAATTGAGAAAGTCTACTCGCAAATAGTAGCAGAAGTAAATGATTTAAGAGAGAATAATAGAGAGAGCATTAGCAAGATTGAGGAGAAACAAGCAAAGCTATATGATAAAGTGGAAGAATCAGAAGGAAACATTAAATTAACAGTAAACAGTATTGAGAGGAAGGCTGAGGAGAAAATTGCAGAATTAGAATTAAAATTAAAAGCTAGGATCAGGCAAGAAAATAGTCAGAATAGGCCAGTTTTTGTGAATAGCACACACAGGGAGGTAGAACTGGGTAAGTTCAGCAATCGACAGGGGTGCCCAATGGAGTTCATGAATACTATAGAAAATAAATTCGGGGAGAGGTTGGAAAATGGTAGTATTGAGTGGTGCCAGGTAGTTGAAATTTTAGAACAAGTGTTTGTGGGGAAAACGAGGAATTGGTTTGCTGTCTACAGAGACAAGTTTACTGATATCAATGATTTTAAAATGAAATTCTGTGAAAAGTTCTGGAATGAGGTTATTCAGTCGCAGCATCGTGAGGGAGTAGTGTGTGGTAAATATAACCCTAAAGGAAGCTCCACCATGACCGAATACTTTTTAGGGCAGGTATTAGTGTGTAAATATCTGGATGGCTTGAAGGAGGAAAGTGATGTGGTGAGGTTGCTACTTAGGCACTTTCCCTATAGGATCAAGGAGGCTGCTTGTATCCAGAATGTAAAGACAATATCACAAGTAGAAAATTTGTTAAGCACATTTGATGCACTAGGGAGAGGAGGTTATGAGGACAATTTCAATAGGAACCAGGGTAATAATAATAATAGGCCTAATGAAGCCAGGCATCAGGAAGTACAAGGGAACGGTGGCGAAGGGGCCAACGCTCAAAATAGAAATAATAATAATCAGCTAAATCAGAACAGAGGAAATGGCTATGGTAATCAGTATCAAGGGAGGAACAATGATTTCAGGGGAAATCAAGGGAGGAACAATGATTACAGGGGAAATCAAGGGAGAAACAATGATTTCAGGGGAAATCAAGGGAGAAATTATAATGACAATAATTACAACCAGAATAGGGGTCAAGGAAGAGGACAGCCTAGTGGTAGTAATATACAGCCAAACAATGACAACACAGCCCAGAACAACCACACCAGTTCAGTAGTTAGTAGTACTACGGCCAGCTGTAGCGGTTCTTTAAACGCGAACCAGGCTGCGAAGTAAGGTCAGAATCTCAGTCTGTAGCATGCCCTGTCCATACAATTATACAGGAACCCTATGGCCAAAAAGTAAGAAATGAATTATTACATGAACTAAATGATGAAGGTATTATTCAGGAAGTGGTTAGTAAGAGCCCCATAGTTAAATTTAACGTGTCCGAGGCGTACACAGATGTTTTAATTGATAGTGGTTGTATGAAGAGTTGCATAAGTAGTGCATTTTATGATAAAATGAAAGGAACTGGAGTAAATTTTGAGGAGATGCCAATTAAAAGCACTTTTGTTATCACAGCTGTTGGGAAGAGGTCTAAAGTAATTTCTAAGCAAGTTTTAGTAGACATTAAAATTAATAATCATGTAGAGAAGCAGATTTGCCTTGTAATTCCACATTTAGTATTCAGTGTTATCTTGGGTTCAGAGTGGCTAAGTAGAGTGTCTGGTAACTTATGTTATGATGTAGGGAGTTTGAAATTTAAATGGGGAGATTCTGAAGTAGAAGTAGCGTTCAATGACCATATTCAGAGGAGTAGTATTGTAGGTGTGATTTGTACTTTAAATGAGATATCGCCAGCCGTAGAGCGGGGTTCTCCATGTTTTGTGGGCAGTGTGATTACGAACGGAAGTCTAGAGGACTCGTTACGTGATGCTGCATTTCAGGGAAATATAGAGGTGGAACAATGTGTTCGGCTCTATGATGTGTTATGGTGTAATAGGAGAGTTTTTGAGGATCGCATTGGTATGGCCAATTGCTATACACATTCATTGAACGTTATTGATAGGTCAGTATTCACAGGACATAGATATCCTGTACCTTTCGCTTATCAGAGTGCAGTTGAGGCACAAATTAATCAGATGCTTGAAGATGGGATTATTGAGCACTCTAACAGTCCGTATGTTAATTCTTTGATCACGGTACCCAAGACCGACGGCAAAGTTCGTATTTGTTTAGACGCTCGTTTGGTTAACAGTAGAATTAGTTCAGATCAGCTGAAATCTATGTCAATAGAGGAATTAATGCAAACATTTGAGGGGAAGAAGTATTTCACTTGTGTAGATTTGAGTTCCAGTTTTTGGCAAGTGCCACTTATGTACGAAGATAGACCATTTACAGCTTTTAGTCATAAATATAACCTTTATCAATTTTGTAGAACACCTTATGGGTTAAAGAGTAGTTCAGCAGCTTTAATTAGGGCTTTAAACATCGCATTAGGGGATGACACAGGAGAGTTTGTAACCATTTACATAGATGATATGGTAATTAGTTCACGCAGTTTTGAGGAGCATCTACGTCATTTAGATATAGTTTTTCAGAAGTTAGATCAGGCAGGGTTCACTTTGAAGGTGTCTAAGTCGTCATTCTGTCAGTCAGAAGTGACATTTTTAGGTCATAGAGTGTCAAGTAGAGGTGTGACACCAGAGGAAAGTAGGGTTAGCATGTGTGGACAGTAGCAACAGGGCATCGTTACAGACACTGAGAAATATGCTAGGTAGTGCAACGTGATGACGTTCATTTAAGGGAGCCACTTGCAAGGTTGGAAGCAGGTGACGCAGAAACATTTATAGTTTCCAAACGTATTGGGAAAACAGCATATGTGCTGGAGAATAGTGAGGGAAACAGATTATACGGTTTTATAATATACATAGTCTCCGAAAGTATGTGTCATAAAGTGAGGATGTTTAGCTGGCGAGCCAGCCTATCAAATGAGTAAGTGTGGTATTTGGTGCGTGGGAGGAGATGGTCTTCCAGGCAGGCGTATCGGAAGACACACAGGGGGGTAGTATGTAAGTAAATGAGAGTTTTTAAGGTACAGGGAAATATGACGGGATTGTAGGATGCTCTTGAGCACTAAAATGTCTCGATACACCAAGGCCAGAATTTGGTAGCGCTGGTGAATTCCCATTTGTCCCCAAGAGATGGGTGAGCGCTTGGACAGGGTATTTTTGCTTAAGGCGTCCACGGGACAAAAGATGGGCCATCAGAATGCGAGACAGTCCTTCATGAAACTCATACATAACGGCACACGTGATTTCTGTTTACGGCCTCGCCATGTAAGATTTGTAAGTGTGTAATTTAAGGTAATTTGTACAAAGGTATTATTTGTGTGAGGAGAACTGGTCTGTGTTGAGAACTAGTATTAAGTAGAATATGGTCTACGGGAACTTAACAGGACAGGGTGATTACGGCACAGAAATATTTGGTGTTATATGTAATGCGCATTTACTGTTTTTTTTTCAGAAGTCAATATTAATTTCATCTTTTATAAAGAGAGATCAAGTATTATGGTCACGATGCGCTGGCACAATAGTGTGATCGTGTGCTCAGTGATAAGTGGGATTAAATTTCCCAATAAGGAAGGAACCTCCAGTGAAATTAGGAAGTTCTAGGGTGATATACATATATCAGAACACCTTGATGCGTGTGATGTGACATCTCCTATAAATAGTGCTCACACCGTAATTATGTCTATTTTTCCAACATAGAGAAATTTGAGGGGCGGAAATATCCGTGGAACACTATTCTATATGTAAAACATTGGACTGGTTGCAAAGTGCAATCCATAGTGACAACAAACTTTGACGCAAAGTGCGTGAAGAAAAATTATGAGTGTATATATCTGTAATTTAGGGTGATTTCATTATTGTAATATGTATTTTGGATGGGGTTTATTAACGTGTCTGGGATAATCGGATAATGGACCGTCGTCACGGTAAATCATCCGATGATCCGAGGCGAATATGTAACGTGTTTTTCGAGGGGTTTTTATGCCACTGGCATAAGTCAGCAGGAAGCCATTCTATATTTATTTACGCGGCAAATTGTTCAGCCAAGAGAATTTTTCATGTTAATTTATTATTATTATTAATTTATTATAATTATTATTAAGGTATTTTTCGGAGCATTTTATAAAAAATATAAGCATACAGATAGGTTTTCTATGTCTTAGAAAACACTATCAAGCAAATTATTACGAACGACAATATCATAGAAAATTATGTGATTACGGGATTTTACGGAGTTTCGTCAGTTAGGATATTATGAGAGACATGACTCACTGGAAATTCAGATACAGGCTGATTCTTGTCAAGAAGTATTACGCAAGCTTGGGTCGCAGCGTCAAGAAAAGGCGGATAGTTGGAACGGAAATCGACTTCATCATCCGCGCGCCGTGTGTAATTAGCCAGAGAAGGGGAAGTAGCGAGGGGGGAGCAGCCAATCAGTGGAGACCACGTAAGCTGGAAGTCGGTATCGAGGTGGGGAGCCGACGTGTGCTTATATCGTTCGGCGCGCCGTGAAGGAGAACAATCTGTGTAGAACTTGCCGAGTATGGTTGCACGCGGGAGTCGCTCCGATGTTCCGTGCAGTGGAGGACGATCTTTGTGAAACTTAACCGTTGTGGTTGTACGTGTTGGTACCGAGGTTCGGACCATAAATCTTCAAATCTACCAGTATATCATCAAACATCGACGAAGATGACGACGTCCAGGAGACTGTGGGAAGCTCACAGCATCATCCAGTACGAGGGAAAGGCTTCGGCCATTTCCAGTGGTAAGCGCGAATGACGCAGAAATACGCAATCTCTCGTTTCTCTTTGTTTTATATTCAATATTTTAGTAACTTCATAGTTTGGGAATAAGAGTAAAATCAATAATTTATCAGACTCCGTTTTCACGTAATTTTCTATCGGTAATATTAAAATCGCAACGCTCCAATTTAAATTTTAAACTTATTATTATTATTAATTTTGCAATACTTGTTTTATATAATAAATTCATTTCTTTTACAATGCAATCTTTGCTTTCAGTAGGTAGCATTAGATATAGACCAATTCCTTCTCCTGATACAATTTTTTGTTGGGTTAATGATCAAATCATACCACGATCTGAGTGAATAGATTCTTGAAAGTGTTCTACCAGAGCTAGACGTTGTTAAATACAAATTTAGATTTCAACATTGCGTTGAGGTCTTGGCGCCCATTAAAACAACATAGCTTAGGCAAAGGTAAACAGTTACATTTATCACTCAACGTGTGGGCTAGCAAGACCGTTACACTTGTCGCTACCAACATGGGGCATTAATTACTGTTGCATAATTAATTAATAAAAAGGTAGAATATGTAACAGCATTAAAGTTAAGCTATAAATAATATTATTATGTAATTAATTTAGATGTTAATATTAGATTTAAGTTTAGATTTAAGTTTTGAAAAAAATATAGAATTACTGTTTAAAATTTTGTAGGTTTACTGTTATTGGGGTTAAAGACCCCGTTGTAAACCAGCATAAATAAATAAATAAATAAATAAATAAAGAAATAAATGGTATGGTCATATGAAGAGGATGGCTCCCCACAGGATACTTCGAGGGTACTTTGGTCAGAGTGTCCCCGGGAAGAGACCAAGAGGAAGACCTCGCGATGTATGGGAGAAGCAAATTTGTAAGGACCATGAAGCTAGAGATAAGAACTGGCATCAAATACAAGAACAACAGTTATGGATGGTCAGAACAAATTGGAGACGGCTCATTTATAACCGCACACGGCTTGCTGGAGCGAAGAAACGATGATGATGATACACTTCACGTTCTTCTTCATGTAGGGAGGATTTATTCACACGAATTTAATACACAGTCTGATGACTTGAGATTAATCCAGGAAGAAAATTCTCTCTTTTTCCAACGACAATCCCAGGGACAATTAATGTGGAGGCACAACTTTTTAAAGGATTCATGACTATGATAATGCTTATGTATAGCAAGGTTATTCAACGTCAATGAAAAATATTTAAGGACCCATAGTATTTGATTTGAAACTCAGTGTAATGGAATTGTATAATTTGAACGACACAATACTATGTGCGGAATATCAGCTGTAATATTAATTAAGTAACGGAATTTATCGATCACCAGGAGGGTGATAGAATGAAAATATATGTGGTAATGATTTGGAATAATGAATTAAGTACTAAGATGAGTACGTGTATATTTTGTTGAGCTGTGAAGAGCAATTGTACTGTGAAGGTATTCAAAGGAATAACCTGTGAATTATTGTTGAAATAGTCCATTAATGATTGGAAGCATAGTTGTTGATCACTTTTGTGATACTTTCAATGTTTAGCTTGGCCCATTTGTCGGTCAAATTTTATTTATTGTTACTGAGATCCCCGAATGGTAATTATTTCTTTACAAATGTTAATTGCTTAAACCATATGCATAATCTTGTTATCAATCACTTATTCATAGATATTATAGTTCTCACCTCGAGTGTTACAGTCGCTCGCTACCTCAGGCGTCCTCACTCACGACATACCGGACATCTACTGGTTGATCCACTGTCCGCTGAGTAGTGTCGACTGACGTCACCCAGACTTTCGTTCGACCAATGGCAGGTCTTTGTCTGGTCGGGCGATCTCCAAACTTCGAGAGAGTTCCATGGTCCCTATTTAAGACGCCGCTTGCTGGCGTTCTTCACCACTTCTGAACCGCCACTTCTGATCAACCGCCACTTTGGATCACTTCAACCTGCTGGTCACCGCTACTGCATCTTATGACACCATCGCTGATATCTACGCTACCGAGCAGTTACGTCACAAGATCTGCACCATGACGTATTGCTCAAGATGGCAAGAATAATTGCCAGCCGCTGTACTCTTCACCTTCACCTTAGAGAGGATACTTGGAATCTTCTTTCGAAATATTGCTGGATCCGCTCTTGGAAACTATAAATGTCATTCCTGCGCAAGAAAAGAAGAGAGAGTTGACATTTTATCGATGGTGCACATAACTTTAGGCCATGTACGCCTCCTTCCGAGAAAACCGTGAAGACTTTTAAATCAACGTGTGCTAGCTGGAACTTTTTAAGGAGCTGGCTCTTCAACCCTCTTCAAAGATAAGTTTACTTTTATGAAGAACTTATATCATACCAGTTATTACACTCTTAATTATTTTTTATGGTTCTCTCTTTTTATAAACTGCATTTTTATATGTTAAGCTCAACTTTTCTCCAATCAAGCAAGCTTTTCATGGACCTTTCTATAATCTGGGTTTCTGTCATCAGGCCCTCACACTTTGCTACATTTATAATTGTTAATTTCTGTGATAAGCACTTAAGTGCAATTTGTTTGTTCATTATAAATTTATTATTATTAGTAATAAAAATTGTTAATGTATTGCTCCCTATATTGGTTTTCTAGTCACGTATTTCATGCCCAATATCCCGCACCGCTTCAGTCTAATTTTCTTGACCACAGTAGTTATTTTGTCCAGGATTTCGCCTGATGCGTTTCGTTCTCCCGTATGGGGAAGTTTTAGGGCAAAATTTATACTTCTCCAGTTGTCATGTGTGACTTAAATGATTCGGAGCATATCGCAGTGAAAATCTACGGAAATATTGTGTTGATTGATAACGATGCATTTCAGAACACGTTTGAATAATTATTAGTTGGAGAATTTTTTATGATTCACAGTCTGGAATTTCGATAGCCATGTTTAATGAGTTTTCTAGTCATCCCAAGTTATTGTTCTGGAGATGATAGTTGAAAATTGCAATGTAATATTTCTTCTTAGCTTTATCGCTTAGTGGAATAAAATAGAATTTGACGAATTAATAATACATGAGAAAGACACGAATATAGCACTTTCTGGAAGTGCCAATTCAACAAGGTCTTTTAGCGAACGTGCTTTAAGGTGCAAGAATAATATTGTAAATTTGTACATAAGAGTTATAATTTATATGTATGCGAAATTTTGATGTGGAATCTCCGATCAGGTGATCCAGTAGGGTTTATTCTAAATACTGTATTTTGGATCATCAATGTGTTCACTTCATGTTGTAAAGTTCAATAGGGTATAGTGCAGTTGGGTCCAAGGGGACTTTTTCACTGCATTTATGGCATCGTTTACTTTGACGCATATTCTTGTGAGGATATTCACATGTTTCTTTATTGAGTTAATACATTTTGTTATTTTAATTTAACCTTTCAGTATGATGATTTATAGAGGTGAAAGAAGGTCGAGTTAGGAAGGCCATTGCTGGGTATTTCTGGAGTTTTCCACACTCCTGAGGTTAAGTTCTTACGTGATTATCGTGTTCTCTGAGCTAATTTTTATTTTGTCTTTGAGCCAGGGTATTTCTTAATGCCACCTTTGTTAGGTATAACTTGTGCCCTATTATCCCCTTCACTTGTTGGTAGGATCTGGGTTTTTTAGTCGGGGATTTTTAGGTCCTGCGATCCAGCTACCATCGAGGAATTTCAACAGGTAAAGGGTAGGTAATACGGGTACAGTACTGTACCCGAACATCATGTACAGTCCTTGTCAAATCCGATGGAACAGCTGGATCGTAGAACCTGGAAGTCCCCGGCTAGAAAAACCCCAAATTCCTACCGACAAGTATGACATGAACTGCAAACACACAGAGCCTAACAATATTGTGTGAAGGAAAAAACCAATAGAAAAACAAATGAACTAGCTCAGTCAGAATACGAGACACAGAAACTCAAAAATCTCGTAGTCGTAGAAACAAATTGGGAAAACATCTATTACTGGCCTTCCTAACACAATCTTACATCACCACGTCAAAATGTGCAAAGAACGAATTATGTAGTTTATTAAATTGAAGACAATACACACATATTAAATTCAATAAATCGAAAATTATCACGTAGATAAATCGTGGCAATGATGCCTCCTCACATCAAAATATGAAACATCATTCTCAGAAAATTCATTTATCAATATAGCTGTCTTCAAGATCATATGTCAATAATTACCCTATTTTATACATCCATTAGCATGATTTAGCATTAATCATGTCCCTTTAAATCACGTAAAAATAATCCTAATTATATACCTCTACTAGCAGAAGTACCCATTCTTCGAACGGTCGTCGGTATTAATAACCAAACGTAATCAATTGAGCTTCTGTTGCAATGGTTAGGGGCTTGGAACCCGTTTGTCGACAAAGATAAATGATTAGTTGAAATATGCTCTGAAACTAATTTACCTAACGTGTACTTCCTGACGTGAAAATAAAATTGAAAACCTCGTAGGCGAAATGCAATTCACGTCACATAAAAATTGACCCACACTGTTGTGTCAAGTGCGCATCCAGAGGAAGACCTCTTTAATGAATTATAAAGGCCTTTGGTGCATGAAAATTCAGGTTTTTTAGCCTCCAATGGCCCAAATTCCTAAAAGCAAAAAAGTAAAATAAAAAATAAACAATTTCAATTCAGGAATTTGTGAAAATAATGTTGCTGTTTGAAGATATAAAATACCTTCTGTACGACACATCGCACGTTTAAGTCTTGTGAAAAAATCCAGGGTACCTCTTGACCCCCTAAGCGCATTGATGAATTTTACAGTTTTTGTTGGTTCCGTGATAATCTTATAGCCATTTGCATACTTTCACAGAAATTTAATAAATGGAGTGGCATTACTTCTTGCAGAAATAGATGGAAAGTTGGATGTACCTTTTTGAGACACTGTTGTCATGGTTACTGGCTTGCATTCCTACATTAGTTTATTAAATGAAATTAGTTTTCTGGGAATATCTCAGAAACTCTTGGTTTTAGAGCATTAAAATGTAGTTTCCGGGGACCCTTTACGACTGTTTAGGGGCCCCGAGGTTATTTTCTGACACCAAGGGGCTGAAAATGAGCTTTGTCTCGTCGTTGTAGGCCGTAGTATCATCATCATCATCCTCTTGCACAGTTTCCAGCCGTTGGCCGGGTCTGTTTGGAACACAGGCCACTCCAACGTCTTCTGTCTTCCCACCATCTCTCAGCTTCCACCCCTGTCCAGTCTTGTAATCTCTTCTTCACGCTTTCTTCCATCCCTTTCAGTCACCTGTCTCTCGGTCTTCCTCTCGGTCTCTTTCCTTTCCACTTCGTCTCGTGTATCCTCCTGGGTATCCTCTTATCCTCCATTCGTTTTACATGGCCATGCCATCTAAGTCTAGATTTCTCTATACCATCCCGTAATGGTTCCTCCTTTATTAATTCTCTGGTCCTCTCATTTCTTATTCTGTCCACCATTGTAACTCCAATACTGCTTCTCTAGAAGCTCATCTCACTGGCCTGTATTTTGCTCTTCTCCCTTCCTTTCATAACCCAGGTCTCCGAGGCATACGTCAGGATAGGGGCATAGTACGTCCGATATATGATCTTTTTTCTGTTCTGAGGGACATCCTTGCTCCATAACATGCTTCTCACACTCCTCCGGAATGCTTCTGCCTGTCTCCCCCGCTCATTTTTTTCTCTATAGTTTCTTCCATTATCTTGTATCAGGCTTCCCAGATACTTGAAACTCTCCACTTTCTTCAGCTGTTCCCCACCAATTGTTATTCCCGTTGTGGTTCTTTCCTTCTTCCTTGTTGTGATCACCATCTCACTCTTATGTATGCTAAATTTCATCCCATATCCTTGTATTATTCCTTCCCACACGTCCAACTGTTCCTGTACCTCCTCCTCCTTGTTTCCCCAAATCATCAAATCATCCGCTAACACCATTTCTTTCATTTTTCCTTCCCCAATTACTTGTGCCACTCGGGTCATTATGTCATCTATCACCACAATGAAAAGTAACGGTGCCAGTGCACTTCCTTGTTTCAGGCCGTTTCTCTGTTCCACCCAGTCCGATCTCTCTCCTCCCACTTTCACACAGCTCACGCTTCCCTTGTACATCTCCTTTATCCTCCTTATAGTCCATTTTTCTACTCCTCTATCCTCCAGGGACTTCCATACTTTGTTTCTGCATACACTGTCATATGCTTTCTCAATGTCCAGGAAGGCCATCAGTAGATCTGTTCCATACTCACAGTGCTGTTCTTGTAACTGCCTTACAGCAAAAATCAAATCCACTGTGGACCTTCCTGCTATGAAGCCATGTTGTTCTTCCCTCATCCCTCCTTCTATCCTTGTTCTAATTCTCCTTTCCAAAACTTTCTCAAACATCTTCGCACAATGACTCATCAGTTTTATTCCCCGATAGTTTCTGCATTCTGTTCTACTACCTTTGTTGAAGATCGGGACAATTATTCCCTTTTTCCAGTCCTCTGGGGTCTTCCTTTCCGTAGTGTAATAATAATATTAATTATAATAATAATATAACAATATAGGGATAGGGATATAATAGACCTTCCGTAGCACACCAGTACGTGTAAATCGAGTGAAAAAATTCTAGAGTACCCCTTGACCCCCTTAAGCGCATTATATGTATTGATGAATTTTACAGCTTAGTTTGGTTCCGTTATAACCTTCTAGCCGTTTGCAAACTATCTCAGTAATGCAATAAATGGAATTGTATTGCGTCTTATATTACAGCAATAGATGGACCTGTGAATTTCTGTTGCCATGGTTACCGGCTAGCTTCCTTTCATTATTGTATTAAATGAAATTAATTTTCTGGGAATATCTCAAAAACTATTGGTTTTAGGGCCTTAAAATGTGGTTTGAGTCTCGTTTCTCACACTGAGGGACTGAAAATGAGCTTTGTCTCGCCCTTCTACGCCTATTTCAGCATGTATTTTAAGGGGGTAGGCCCCCTTTTATGAGAGGTACAGAGAAGAGTTACATCAATGATTGGTGTCTTGCCTCTGAAGGATATCTGTACCAAATTTTACGTTGATCCACTCAGCCGTTCTCGAGTTATAAGGACACAAAAAATTGTCCACAGATAAACAAACAAACAGACAGACAGACAAAATTTCATTTTCGCGCGCATCCGTCATAAAACAGTCTAAAACGCGTAAATAACGCAAATTTCCGTAGAAATTCAGAAAAAACAGACAAACTTTCATTCTTATATATATAGAGATGTACATGTTCACATTCTTAATCACCCCTTAATGCACCACACTAAATTATCGTCTTCCAACTGTACTTAAAATCGTTCATATATCAATCTTTGTACTCATATTCTGGCTTATTCAACCGAGCAATTAAGCTTAGCAAATGTCTAGTCTCAAGTCGTGACAAATATCTACTATATATTTGTCAAATACCACTCACTCACTTACTGACTGACTGACTCATTCATTCATCACGAAATATCAGAAACCACCGAACGGATTGGAATGAAATTTGCTATGCAGCTTCCTCAAGGGCCGCAAACGCCCAATAAGAAAGGATTTTTGGATATTCAGGTTCTAAAGGGGTGTTAAGGGGGTAGACCTGCATTTCATTGAATAGCAATATCTCCCGATTGGTTTCATTGGGGGATGTGATACTCGGCATATAAACTCATCATTAAAAATAAGAAGACACAAGTCTGAGGGTTTTTCAATGTGGTGTATATTACGAGGTGAAAGGGGTGAAAAGTGGGGATTGAAGGATTCCTAACGGAGCGTGTATCTCTTAAACGATATAGGCGAGGAGTTTGAAACTCAGCGGAAAAAAATCAGCATAAAAATAAGTAAATAGGTGTTTGACCGTTTTTTCATAAATCCAATTTAAGGGGCCCATGGGGAGGGGTGAAATTCTGAAAAAAAAACCAGGTAATATGTCTGAGTGTAAAATTATACATAGCCTATGTTGTAGACAATAATACATTACATCTTTTTTGTCTCTTGCTATTTCATCATACGACGACAACTTAGGGAGTTATTAATGATTTTGTACTTTTTGGCCGGAAATTTCTAAGGGCCAGGAATGACATAAAAATTGATTCGAATGAAATTTCAAAAATATATTTTT
Organism: Meconema thalassinum; assembly: GCA_946902985.2. Lineage (NCBI taxonomy): Eukaryota > Metazoa > Arthropoda > Insecta > Orthoptera > Tettigoniidae > Meconema > Meconema thalassinum. The sequence goes on along the minus strand of OX336388.2, from coordinate 1,850,739,750 downwards.
TTAATACTTTTATTATATTTTTCTCCTCTTTTAGGGTCCCAAACCAACATGATATTTTGATGTTTTTTTTTCGTCCCATACATTTTTGGTTTCAGGTGATAGAATTATTTTCCACTAGGACCCATGCTTATCTACTATTTTGTCAAATACCACTCACTCACTCACTCACTGACTGACTGACTCATTCATTCATCACGAAATCTCAGAAACCACCGAACGGATTGGAATTAAATTTGGTATGCAACTTCCTCAAGAGCCGCAAACGCCCACTAAGAAAGGATTTTTGGATATTCAGGTTCTAAAGGGGTGTTAAGGGGGTAGACCTGCATTTCATTGAATAGCAATATCTCCCGATTGGTTTCATTGAGGGATGTGATACTCGGCATATAAACTCATCATTAATAATAAGAAGACACGTGTCTGAGGGTTTTTCGATGTGGTGTATATTATGATGTGAAAGGGGTGAAAAGTGGGGGTTGAAGGATTCCTAACGGAGCGTGTATCTATTAAACGACATAGGCAAGGAGTTTCAAACTCAGCGGAAAAAAATCAGCATAAAAAATAAGTAAATAGGTGTTTGACCGTTCTTTCATAAATCCAATTTAAGGGGCCCATGGGGAGGGGTGACATTCTGGAAGAAAATCGTCCACTAAGGAAGGATTTTTGGATGTTCACTCTCATCGACCAACCCAAACTAATAAAGTTAGAAGAATGATATTTTGGGGATTTGTTTGTTGTGTGTCGAAAACGTCCACTAAGGAGGGATTTTGGGATATTCAGGTTCTAAAGGGGTGTTAACGGGGTTAAACCTGCATTTCATTGAATAACAATATGACACGACTATGACGCGAGCGAAGCTGCGGGTACCTGCTAGTTAATATATAAGTAAATAATGAAGAATATCATAATGAGCTTGGCTCTTGATTCATTCAAATTCAACATGATTTATTGCATTCAATAATTAATTCCATCATAACTTAATTATAATTTCGATGCTCTTTCTGATTGTATAAAAATATTTTTTCGTATATTCTAATTAATAACACACATATTCAATTACGATAAAACGTTTTCATCCATAACCACATAATCTATGTCCATTAAACTCTTTCAAGAACTCAATAAATCCTCCACCAACAAATTCATTAATATTTCAATATTCCACTCGACCTCATAAAGTTTTAACAAGTTTAACATCATTCGATGATAACATATTACCTCATTAGTAATCAATTTTACTCTTTAATACTGCATCATAGTTCTCTAAATAAATCCGTAGCAAAATCTTATACCACTCAAGCGAACATATGATATCGCATCAAAATTCAAATTATTATTAAATACACGTATCATAATTATTCTGTCAAATTCAAGCAGCTACACTTATTCATAACATTCTTCATCATATTTAAATAGAAATATATTTAGAAATTCAAAATCAGAAATTTATGTTCACTGAAAAATATCAACCAACTTTAAATCCTCAGTTTCAAAATTGAACCCTCTTTCGTCAGATTTCGATCGATTCTACACCATGGAAATCATGTCAATAAATTGCTCAAATAATAACCATTAGAATTGATTGAATGAAGAAAGAAATAGCAACGATCCTGGCTGAAGAAAAATCAGAAAGACTGCAATACTATCTATACTAGGAAAATCACGTCAATATTTCTTCTCAATGTTCATGATCTCTTCAATAAAAAATTCTAAATGTGACTGAAAAAAATCTTTCATCCATTATGTTCCTCATGACATTGCTACTCATATTATCAAAATCGTAGAAAATGTTCATATATTGAACCCTTTATCCTCTGATGGATAAAAGATTCGATGTTTTATTTCTTCAAGTAATTCATATTTCCACCAGCGTCATAAAATAGCCAGACGAAGATGAGGAAATTTCAAGCTTTTGTTGGAGACAGTTGGGACCACCTGCAGCAGTTTGACAAAAGGCTAAATACTTAAGGATTGTGGAAAGAAATAGCATAGCAATGATTCAGAAGGACAGGTGGTGGCCACCTCAAAATAAAAGGGACGCGTGGTGAGACACGCTTATGGCATGTGCATTGTACTATTCGTGCCTAGAAAAAATATAATGCAGTAACGTGAGTGGTTGATGGTACCACTGGACACTCCTACGAGGCTGAGGTCTGATAAAACCGCGAAGTTAACAGAAAATGTGGAACCAATGGGAGATGAATGCTTACGAGCGCGCCAAGTCTAGCTTGGGCACGCGATATCTAGCATTAACGCGGGAGATCGGCTAGACAACATCTCTACGATCGATTCTTGAATTAATGGGCATATTCTTGACCTGCGCAATTTTACGAGTTCAGTGATATTTGTTTCATTCCTGTACCACTATTATTTTGAGAAATTTTTATATAATCCCCCCCCCCCCCCAATCGATACCTAGGGCCAGTTCATTTATAAGTGGCGTGAAGAGCCAAGAAGACTGACTATATTTTGTGCGTCTAAGGACGTAGGTAACTTCTACTGATTACATTTGTGCATCTAAGGACGTAGGTTACTGTACTTTGCGTGTCATGAGGACACAGATTTTTATTAAGACTAAAGTGTGTTAAAATCAGTGTGATAGATGGTCACTGTACTATTTTTGTAGGGACAATATCTACGACAATTCGCCAACAGACTGTATCTGGGGAACTAAGTACCTAGAACGGCGAATTTAGTAGTCAGATATCGAGTGTATAATAATTTATATTTTTTTTTACATCAGCACGAAAGATGACATCACTGACCATGGAAGAAATTTGGAACCGACAACACTCCGTAGAGATGTTTGAGACGAGCTAAACAGCATTAAGTTGGGAAATGGCTGCAGATGTCCGTTGACGGTGATTGGCTGAGGATGAGTACTGAATAATATTCTTATTATCTGATAAATTAACTAATGGTATATGGGACAAATGGTTTTTGTAAATATCTTGCTTGTGTTGATTAACGTAGTGTATTTAGTTTTGGTCTGACACACCTTTTGCATGGAAACAGCTCGCACAATTTTATTTAGTGGTAGTTTTTTTTAACAAACGTGACTATGTGGACGACCGTGTTCGCATATGTTTACGTTATGTGGTTGAGAAACGTCTCTCGGAGATATGTTGTGTTTCAGAAGTAGGACTGAATTAGTATAATCATGCAGTAGATTGGAGGGTAAATTAATCTTTGTAATGTTTATTATTGATCAGATTCAGTGAGTTTATTGCCGTTGGAGCAATGTGATTTGTGGCGAGGAGCACTCAGCTCTCTCGTAGGTTTTAATATTTTTTAAATTGTTTGTGAGAATCTTATTCAACCGACCTGTGTGAAAGTGTTATGTCATTTCCAGCAGTGTGTGTGTGTGTATTATTGGTCATTACAAGCGGGAATTTTCAGCGTAGACTGATTTCTGTCAGCTTGATGCCAAGCCCATATCGTTACCTTGCGAGGACATATGTGGCTATTTCGATTAATGTCTTACCATATGTTTATGTGGTTGAGATTTGTTGCTGTTGATTCTACGAGATAACGGGACAGTTGGTCTGGTTATTTTTACACACTGGGCTGGACGATGACAGGTGTTGTGGTAAGGGGGAAGCTGGTTTCACAAGGCGGGCTGAAAGGATTGCAGCAAGGTCATTAGTGAGCGCTTGTTAGCTCCGTAAAAGTTACTTGAAATACAGAATAAGAACTGATCAATGGTAAAATTTGTTTAAATAAATGGGAGTTGCCTACGAATCACTATAATCTCCGAAGCGTTAGCTTAACGTGCATGTTTGTTCATATAAGGTAATCTCAGCCGTTGAGGCTTTTGTTGTTGTTGGTTTAATTCCATGTTTTTGTTTTCATATTTGTGACCCGTGTAGTCACGTGCGATGCTGTCTTTCCTTGTTTGTGTATTGAGCAATTGGCCGGGTTGGCAGCTCATTTGTCTGATGCGTCACCGCATGGAAGGAGGGTCTCGAGGGAGATTCCTGTAAATACTAGATTTTAGATTGTGTGTCAGCATTAATTTTTAAGGGTTTTATTAGTGTTGTGTCCCATATCCGTAAACGTTGATTTAAGAGATGATTGATCGTAAGCATCGTGGCTGTTATCCGATGTAAACGAACAGTCATCCAAAGTACTCATTCCTCGTAGTTAGTCATTACGCGTACATAAAATCCAATGCAAGTTAGTGGAACTTGAATCCACATTTCTATAAGGGGGAGATCCGTCTGACTCCTCAACATTGATAGATGTTTGTCATGGGAAGATTCAGGGAGGAATAATTTTATTATTGTTATTGTTTATATTCATTTCTTTTTGCACAAATAGTCATTAAATTATGTTATTATTTTACGTCTTGTCACTTCTTTCTTAATTATAGTTTTCATCCTATGACCCTTACCTCAGTAGAGCATGTTGTTTGGCGAACGTAAACATCACACTATGAACTGAGCGCGACCCCTTGATTAAGATTTCTTACATATAAACACTGCAATACTAAAGGGTTCATAGGAGGTAAACTGGCGCCCAACGTGGGGCGGTTCACTGTGGTGTAACGGCAGAGAAATTGCACATTTCAATGTAAGCGTAGTTGGGTTTACAAACTGACGCAACAATGAAGGTGTATTTTTGTTGCTGGTTCGCTGCTGGAACACATTTAGTTGGCGTATTTTAGTAAAACTGACATGCCGCAAGTGCAGGCAGATATGACAGTATTTTAATCACCGGAAAGTGATATTTTATTAGAAGTAATTGAGGCGAAGAGGATCCCGCCAAATGTGTGAAAGATAAATTAAAATCAGGAGTTTGCAATGTAAAATACGGTTCACGTTTTTGTCTATTGAATTAAAGTAAAAGGTAATATACGTGATATCGGGCGCCCAGTGATTAAAGTTAAAACTAGAATTGTTTAGAAAGTCAAACTCATGAAAATGTTAGGAGGCTGGTAGCCTTAAATGACAATTAATACTTTGTTAATTAGTCAGTGTTAATATCAGATCAGGATAACAATTTAATGACTGAAGATGTGTTTGGGTTTAAGTTAAATTGAGTAAAATTAGAACCACTCAGAGATGCAATCGACTAGTGGGATTAAATGTAAATTATAAATGAACTGAGTAGGGTAAATAAATTAAATGTGCATGGGGATTGTATGTATGTGTCAGGGGGCATTGCTTTATGCCATTTCCCTAATGTCTCATATAAAGTGTATAACATGGCAACAGTAGAACAGATTCAAGAAATCATTGAAAACGCGGCTAGGAGAACACAGGAATTGTTGGACACCAAATTGGCGGAACAGAGCGAATCATTAAACGCTAAATTATCTGAAGAAATAAACACTAAACTATCCGAACAAAGTGAATCATTAAATAATAGTATGTTAGAACAGAGTGAATCATTAAACACTAAACTATCAGCACAAAGTGAAGCATTAAACGCGAAACTATCCGAACAAAGTGAATCAATAAACAATACTATGTTAGAACAAAGTGAGTCTATAAACAAATTGTCTCAGCAGAGTGAATCACTAAAAACTAAACTATCTGAACAAAGTGAATCATTGCGGACACAATTAAACAACAGTAGGATTGAACAAAATGAATATCAGGCGGAACAAGCTAGATTATTAAAAAGTGAAATTAATGACACTATAAATTCGCAGTTAGAGGCGCAAAATGTTAAAAACACGAACCAATTAGAGGCGTTAACCGCAGAGATGAAGGATCACACTAATCAACAGATGGTATTGCTGGCCCTAGATGTTAGTAAAAACAATGAAAAACAGTTAAGTCAGATTAAGAAAATGGAAATTATTTTTGATCAAAAACTTAGCATTCTGGATGAAACGGTGTTAGCTAAATTAGAGCAAATTGAACTAGCATGCACTATGAGTACGAGCGAGGTCAAGATAGCTCAGGATAAGTTGGAAGGACGATTTAAGGAAATGGAAAAAAGCGGCAAGGTCATTCAGCAACAATTATCAGCGGTAGATGAAAATATATCCGGCATAATTAAAGATATGGACCGTCTCGAAATAAAATCAGCGGAGCAATGGAAAAGCCTAGAAGCGGATCAGGATCAATTAAAGAGTACCATTGACGAAAATAGCGCGAAAGTGGAAGAAAGGCTGAGCCATATAGAAAGTAATCAGGATGACGCTAAAAGCCAGATTGAAGAGAAAGTAAGCACGATTAAGGAGCAAATAAGAAAAGATTGGCGAAAAATGAATATCGATTCTAAAGAGGAAAGATCAACCATCCTTAAGACAGTAGGCGAAAATCATACTCGGATTCAAGCATTTGAACAAGAAATTAAGAGTAAGCTTAAAGAACAAACAGACAGGATCATTAAAGCTGAACTCAGGTCAATAGAACAGTCCTCGATATTTAAAACGGGAACCATGAAAGACAAGCAGGACGACTCAAATAGCCCGGACGGGACGAGCACAGCAGGGAGTCTGACTCAGACGGAGAGCCCATTATTGACAAACACGGAGGGGTTTCGCAAGAATATTGAAAGGAGTTCCACGCCACAGGACGGTCATCAGCCCACACAACTTATCCAAGTAATTCGCTCAAACGATTATAAACCGCAGAAGTACACGGAGAATTCAGGGGTGACACCTAAAGCCTTTATTAAAGAAATTGAAGATCATTATAATGACACTGGGGTACCTGAAGCACGTAGGTTGAGAATGATGGAGAGGTTTTTGTCAGGAAATGTCCTTACATGGTTTTTAAGCTTCAAATATACCTTTGGAACTATGACGGATTTTAAAATCGTGTTTCTGCGCAAGTACTGGTCACCGGCATTACAACAGAGTCTAAGAATGGAGCTTTACTCTAGGAAATATCAAACTACCCAGCAAACGAAATACTCAGATTTCTTTAACATGCAAATGCTAAAATTTTGCGACTTTGATTACCCTTTAAATGAAGAGGATCTGGTGATGACTATAGCGCGGCAATTACCAGTCAACGTGCAACAAGTACTAGTCGCAGCGAACGTTAGTACGGCCTTACATGCAGAGCAGATATTACGACAGATAGATGAGACTACATCTCATAATCATTATAGAGGAGGAAGACAACTGGAGTTAGTAAATACGACAGAGGTCATAAAACCAAAACAGGCGAACACCAAAACGCAGGGTACAAATACAAGCACATCCACACCTAGGCAAAACCCGGAAGAGGTAGAAAACAGACCGTACCAGCGTAACGAAAATAATTACAATAGGTCATATCAAGGCAACAATAGATATCAACAGAGAGGATATCAACAATGGCGTGAAAATCGAAGAAATGAGAGGCCTTATGGAAGATACGGTAATTATAATGGGAATCAAAGATGGAAAGAAAGGAGAGATCAAAATCAAGGAGAGGCACGTAATTATCGAAATGACTGGGATGATAGGCACGCTCAATCGCAAAATTACCTAGAGGAATTACACGCTAGTCAAGGTGGAGAGCACGGACGATGGGAGAAAGCTATTGGGAACATGAAGAATCCAGACACACATATTGAGGAAGCTGGAAGTCTACTGAGACAAGAGGAATGTCAAGGGCGTGGGCGGCAAAATGATGATGGGAGTCGCAACGGAGCTAAAAAAAAAATGCTAAATTTGGATAAAGGAGATAGTCTACAAACGCAACAGTCGGAAGTTGAAGATGGATGGTTAGTAGCGAACATACAAGAATGGATTGCTTTGCCAGAAGATTGCCTGGAGGAGACGGTGAAACCACGGAACGATGAAATTAGGCAGTTACCCATTATTTACGCGAGGATTGGTGGAATTAATATAAGATGTTTATTGGATACGGGGTCGCAGATCAGTCTGGAATCGGAGGCCTTGGTTCGAGAGTTGGGACGGAGTCAGAATATTCCTGTGATTCCCGTACCACAACTCAAAGTGAGGGGTGTTATTCCTGAACGCACCGTCACTTGTAAACGTCAGGCATACTTAGAGCTGAACATATTGGAACACACTTTTGGGCAAACATTCATTATCATGGCAAAGATGAATTTTAATATAATTATTGGTGCAAATTTCATTTGTGACTATCAAGCAGTGATAGATTTGCACAAGAATACAGTCAGTTTTAGAGAGTATGATCAACTGAAAAACGTGGGATTGCATATGGATGAAATCACTACCGGAAGAGATGTAAATTGTTGGGCATTGGAAGCAATATCAGAAGAGACGGAAGAGGAGATACGAAAGGCAGAAGATAACATCATAGAAGGAGCTGTTGTGGAACTAGATGAGGAGAGTGAATCCCAGGAGATATGGTCTTTATTAACAGAATGAGATAACAGTGATGCACAATTTGAAGAGTTACTACAGGAGCGGCTCAATGACATTCAATTTGGGGGTGAACATAGAAAACAATTGGAAGAGATATTAAGAAAGCACAAAGCAGTATTCGATACAGTACCTGGGAAAATATTAAATTTCAAATATTCAAGTCGAGGATTGGTCACCTTTCAAAAGTAGGTTGTACCCAATTCCGGAAAAATATCGTGGTCAAGTCAAGGTCATTATAGATGAGATGTTACAAGCTGGAGTGATAAGGAAGACATCTACACCTTATCTAAATGCGATTTTGGCAGTCACAAAACCAAATGGATCTATTAGACTTTGTTTAGATGCCAGAAATCTCAACATGAGACTCATTTTTCCTGAGTATGACAGAGCACCAATTATTAGAGACGTACTAAAAGGCTTTAAGAACAAGAGCATTTATTCATCAGTTGATTTGACGTCCAGTTTCCACCATATTGAATTGGATGAGAAGTCACAGCTTCTAAGTGGCTTCTTATTCGATAACCAAACGTTTTGCTTCGTCCGAATGCCCTTCGGAGTCAAAACAGTGGGCTGTGCTTTAATCCGAGCCCTGGATCGAAATCTAACCGAGGAAGTTAAGGAGATGACGGTGCGCTACATTGATGACATTCTGCTGGCATCCGACAACATTGAAATTCACATGGAAAATTTAGATAAAGTATTAAGCAACCTTAATGCATCAAATTTCAAAGTAAACCTGAAGAAATCGCATTTCTTCAAGAGCGAGATCTTATATTTGGGTCACATCATTGACAAGGAGGGAGTGAAGCCAAATCCAGCTAAGATCGAAGCGATAAAGAATTTCCCTACACCAACGAGAGTGAAGCACATTCGGGCTTTCTTAGGCGTAACGGGATTCTTTAAAGAAAACTGTCCAGGTTACACGGAGACTGTAGCTCCAATGCAGGAAATGCTAAAAAAGAATAATAAGTGGTTATGGAATGCGGAATGTGAGAAGGCGTTCCAAGCAACAAAACAGCTACTGGAAAACTGCATTAAGTTAGGATATCCAGATTTCAAGCACAAATTTATAATCCAAGCGGATGCTTCACTAATTGGTATAGGTCCCATGCTCTACCAAGAAGATCCAGCTAACCTGCAACGTAAAACATATTTGGCATTTGTCAGCCGAAAATTGCGTAAGCACGAGCGCAATTATACTGTATCGGAACTAGAGTCGTTGGCTATCCTTCATGCGCTCCAACAATGGAAACGAATAATTTATGGTTACCCCATTGTTGTCAGGACTGATCACAAGGCACTAACATTCTTGTTTAAGACGTCGATGGCAAGCGAACGTGTGACACGTTGGTCTATATATATTCAGCAGTTAAGCATTGAGATTGAACATTGCCCAGGGAAGATGAACGTGATTCCGGATGCACTCAGCAGGAACCCAGAGCCTGATGTTGAAGAAACAGCGATGGTACAACACTTGGAGTTAACACCGAAGGACCGGGAATTCTTGGAGGAGTTACGTGAGATACAGCGAGAACAGGAAGCGGAACCATGGATGATGCTATTAATTCAATACTTTAGAAAGCAGCTACCTACAGGAACACCAGCATTTCGAGAAGCGAAAGCTAAAGAAGGAAAATATGTTTATGTCAACAATTTGCTGCACAAATGGGTAGATAATGACCACACCAAATTACGCATACTAGTACCTGCATCTTTACAGCGAGGATTGACATGGCATACTCACGAAAGTTACGGACACGTCGGCGTAGACAAGCGCGAAGCGACAATAGGAGAGACATTTACATGGCCACGTATGAGAACAACTATATGTGACGTCATTATGACTTGTGATCCTTGTCAGAGGACAAAGCCCAATAACTATTTAATGAGGCAGTATCCTAGACCATTGCTACCTCAGAAACCCTGCGAGCTACTGGCCCTAGACTGTTTCGGCCCAATCCCGAAAGGTAGACGAGGTTGCCGTCACTTGCTAGTGTGCATTGATGTGTTTTCTAAGTTTGTCGTATTATGCCCCATTCAGAAAACTACATCGAAGCAAGTACTCAGTCGTATTCGAAATAGAGTTATTCCAATCCTTGGAAAACCAGAATTTATATTGTCAGATCATGGCAGCTATTTTACAAGCGCCGAATTCAAGAAAGGTATGGAGGACATGGGTATAAAACACGTTTTAAGCAGTATCCGACATGCCCAAGCTAATCCAAGTGAAAGAGCAATAAAATGTGTAACATCATACATGAGAATCTTCATTCCCAAAGAACATCATAAGTGGGTGGATAAAATTAAGGATGTAGAGACATGCATGAATTCTACCAGGCACGAGTCAACAGGACAGATCCCTATGGTCCTACACAAAAACGAGTATCCAGTGTGAACGTGGAAAAGCATCATTAACTGCCCACAAGATCCCATGATAGCACCTGACCTGCGGATTGAGAGAACGAGAGCCTACATGAGAAAACAAGCAGATCGCAGATTACGGCGAGTGAGAAATAAGAGATTTCACCGTGATCTAGAAATCAACCAGCTAGTTTTGGTGAAACGACCCGCTACATCTGATCCAGAGAAGAAAATCTTCAGCAAATTCTGTGAAAAGTTCATAGGACCCTATTCTATTGTAAGAAACCTAGGAAATAATGCATACAGAATGAAAGAGTTAAGCACAGGAACAATGTCGGTCTACAATGCAGCAAACTTAAAAACTTATCGAAGAAGCGAACCATGGGAGCGCCGAAATAAGGATGCAGTTTAAATATATGGACGTCCTATATCAACCAAGTGTACGGGGGGCAGTTGAGTACGGCACGTGAAGAAGGAAGTGGAGTTGGTGTTGACAATCATTAACGAGGCTGGCAGAGTGTTGCCACAGGCGTCAGCGCGTCACGCAAGCAGACTTAGAGGGGAGGTCCAAGCAGGAAATAAAACGAGTAAATGCCATTCAAGACAGGAGCGGCTAGACCAAGTAATAGAAAGGGGTGATTCTGAAATAAAACAAATTGGCCTACGGAAGTCTTTTAAAAATTGTTGACTTTATCCCAAGTTCGAAATTTTGTGAGTGGAGGAGTTGTGAACCCTTTATCCTCTGATGGATAAATGATTCGATGTTTTATTTCTTCAAGTAATTCATATTTCCACCAGCGTCATAAAATAGCCAGACGAAGATGAGGAAATTTCAAGCTTTTGTTGGAGACAGTTGGGACATACCTGCAGCAGTTTGACAAAAGGCTAAATACTTAAGGATTGTGGAAAGAAATAGCATAGCAATGATTCAGAAGGACAGGTGGTGGCCACCTCAAAATAAAAGGGACGCGTGGTGAGACACGCTTATGGCATGTGCATTGTACTATTCGCGCTTAGAAAAAATATAATGCAGTAACGTGAGTGGTTGATGGTACCACTGGACACTCCTACGAGGCTGAGGTCTGATAAAACCGCGAAGTTAACAGAAAATGTGGAACCAATGGGAGATGAATGCTTACGAGCGCGCCAAGTCTAGCTTGGGCACGCGATATCTAGCATTAACGCGGGAGATCGGCTAGACAACATCTCTACGATCGATTCTTGAATTAATGGGCATATTGTTGACCTGCGCAATTTTACGAGTTCAGTGATATTTGTTTCATTCCTGTACCACTATTATTTTGAGAAATTTTTATATAATTCCCCCCCCCCCCCAATCGATACCTAGGGCCAGTTCATTTATAAGTGGCGTGAAGAGCCAAGAAGACTGACTATATTTTGTGCGTCTAAGGACGTAGGTAACTTCTACTGATTACATTTGTGCATCTAAGGACGTAGGTTACTGTACTTTGCGTGTCATGAGGACACAGATTTTTATTAAGACTAAAGTGTGTTAAAATCAGTGTGATAGATGGTCACTGTACTATTTTTGTAGGGACAGTATCTTCGACAATTCACCAACAGACTGTATCTGGGGAACTAAGTACCTAGAACGGCGAATTTAGTAGTCAGATATCGAGTGTATAATAATTTATATTTTTTTTTACATCAGCACGAAAGATGACATCACTGACCATGGAAGAAGTTTGGAACCGACAACACTCCGTCGAGATGTTTGAGACGAGCTAAACAGCATTAAGTTGGGAAATGGCTGCAGATGTCCGTTGACGGTGATTGGCTGAGGATGAGTACTGAATAATATTCTTATTATCTGATAAATTAACTAATGGTATATGGGACAAATGGTTTTTGTAAATATCTTGCTTGTGTTGATTAACGTAGTGTATTTAGTTTTGGTCTGACACACCTTTTGCATGGAAACAGCTCGTACAATTTTATTTAGTGGTAGATTTTTTTTAACAAACGTGACTATGTGGACGACCGTGTTCGCATATGTTTACGTTATGTGGTTGAGAAACGTCTCTCGGAGATATGTTGTGTTTCAGAAGTAGGACTGAATTAGTATAATCATGCAGTAGATTGGAGGGTAAATTAATCTTTGTAATGTTTATTATTGATCAGATTCAGTGAGTTTATTGCCGTTGGAGCAATGTGATTTGTGGCGAGGAGCAGTCAGCTCTCTCGTAGGTTTTAATATTTTTTTAATTGTTTGTGAGAATCTTATTCAACCGACCTGTGTGAAAGTGTTATGTCATTTCCAGCAGTGTGTGTGTGTGTGTGTATTATTGGTCATTACAAGCGGGAATTTTCAGCGTAGACTGATTTCTGTCAGCTTGATGCCAAGCCCATATCGTTACCTTGCGAGGACATATGTGGCTATTTCGATTAATGTCTTACCATATGTTTATGTGGTTGAGATTTGTTGCTGTTGATTCTACGAGATAACGGGACAGTTGGTCTGGTTATTTTTACACACTGGGCTGGACGATGACAGGTGTTGTGGTAAGGGGGAAGCTGGTTTCACAAGGCGGGCTGAAAGGATTGCAGCAAGGTCATTAGTGAGCGCTTGTTAGCTCCGTAAAAGTTACTTGAAATACAGAATAAGAACTGATCAATGGTAAAATTTGTTTAAATAAATGGGAGTTGCCTACGAATCACTATAATCTCCGAAGCGTTAGCTTAACGTGCATGTTTGTTCATATAAGGTAATCTCAGCCGTTGAGGCTTTTGTTGTTGTTGGTTTAATTCCATGTTTTTGTTTTCATATTTGTGACCCATGTAGTCACGTGCGATGCTGTCTTTCCTTGTTTGTGTATTGAGCAATTGGCCGGGTTGGCAGCTCATTTGTCTGATGCGTCACCGCATGGAAGGAGGGTCTCGAGGGAGATTCCTGTAAATACTAGATTTTAGATTGTGTGTCAGCATTAATTTTTAAGGGTTTTATTAGTGTTGTGTCCCATATCCGTAAACGTTGATTTACGAGATGATTGATCGTAAGCATCGTGGCTGTTATCCGATGTAAACGAACAGTCATCCGAAGTACTCATTCCTCGTAGTTAGTCATTACGCGTACATAAAATCCAATGCAAGTTAGTGGAACTTGAATCCACATTTTTATAAGGGGGAGATCCGTCTGACTCCTCAACATTGATAGATGTTTGTCATGGGAAAATTCAGGGAGGAATAATTTTATTATTGTTATTGTTTATATTCATTTCTTTTTGCACAAATAGTCATTAAATTATGTTATTATTTTACGTCTTGTCACTTCTTTCTTAATTATAGTTTTAATCCTATGACCCTTACCTCAGTAGAGCATGTTGTTTTCCCCCAGGGGCTCACTTCTAGTGGGCGTGGGTTGGCGACCACGGGGCCCCAGCTGATTCCGGCATTGCTTCCACTTACTTGTGCCGGGCTCCTCTCCGTCTTCTTTCCTGTCGACCTCACTTGGTCATCTCTTGTTCTCTTCCGACCCCGACGGTATTAGGGTATCCGAGGCCTAGGGAGTCTTTCACTTTCCCGCCTTAATTGGCCCTTGTCTCATCTTTCCTGACACCCTCCTTCTGTGAGGGGTCAGCCTTCTTTTTCTTTTCCTTTTACCTCCTGCCTTGTGCTCAAGGCCCTAAAGGAGGCAGGGTGTATGTAGCCCCACCACTTCTGGTGCACCGTAGATAATGCTACACCCTCAGGGGCTCACGGCTGGTGAGTTCGGGATTTGGCGACCCCGAGGGATTCCTGAGCTGGGTCAGTTTTCCCCTTTTGTCCCTTCCCTTTGGGGCGGACCTTTTCCTCTCTCCCCTCTCCTCTCCTCTCCTCTCCACTCCTCTTTTCCTTAAATTTACTTTTCTCTTTAAGATTCCCGCACTGTTTTTGTTACTTGGTTCACCGTGTGTCTAAATTCCCTTCTAGCGATTTTTACGTCATTTTTAAATCTACGTTGCTTTTTGTATGTTTTTTCGATTTAAATTGCATCTCGCGATTGTTTTCAACCTCAATTGCATTTTGTAAAGATTGACAATCTAAATTGCTTTTTAGTAAGTCTTTCAATGCATGTGTCCGGGCCTTTTAGTGACTATTTTGAATTTCAATTGCATTTTGTAAGAATTTTCAACCAACGCCGCATTTCGCACGAATTTTGTATCTAAATTGCATTTTGTTTGGTGGGCATTTTGCACATATTTTGATTCTCAATTGCATTTTGTGGGTATTTTGAATCTAAATTACATTTTGTCAAGTATTTTCAATCTAAATTGCATTTTGTAAGTATTGTCAATCCACATGAGTCGTTAGAATCACCGTACATTTTGTAAGCATTTTCAATTTCAATTGCATTTTGTAAGTATTTTGAATTTCAATTGCACTTTGTGAATAATTTGGATTGGAACTGGGATAGGGCCTCTTTCAATCTGAATTGCATTGTGTATTTTCAATTTCAATTGCATTTTGTAAGTATTTTGAACCTCAATTGCATTTTGTACGTGTTTTCGATCTCATTTGCATTTTGTAAGTATTTTGAATTTCAGTTGCATTTTGTAAGTATTTCGACGCTACATTGCATTTTGTACGTATTTTGAATCTAGCCTACTTTTTGTGGGTATTTTACCATGTATTCTTTTTGTGACTCTTTTCGTTCTAAATTCCCTTTTGCAAGACAATATTGTGAGTTCCTTTTTGTACGTATTTTCCGTCTCAGATAATCTTGTTCTGGTTTCCATTTCATTATCATTTTCGCTATCACCCAGATCATTAGGGGCCGATAACCTCGATGTTAGGCCCCTTAAAACAACAATTATCATCATCATCAGAGCATGTTGTTTGGCGAACGTAAACATCACACTATGAACTGAGCGCGACCCCTTGATTAAGATTTCTTACATATAAACACTGCAATACTAAAGGGTTCAATATATCAAGTATAGTGTTCATCCAATCCTAATTATACATTCAAAATTCTTCTTAAGATCGAAATTCTTCCTCATAATTTAACGCAAATATTCTTAACGATAAAATTCTTCATTATAATTGCCAAGGTGATATTATACAAACAATCCTTAATACGTTTAAATCCAAAAATCGAAATTAGAAAAAAATTGGGATGCATTCAGAATCGAATCAAAATCCTTATTGAAAATGTGGCAAACTATGTAAATGCTTCATATCTACACCACAGTTCTATATTCCCTATAAAATATGGCGAAAAGGTTTATTCCATGATACCTCTAATTTACTACCTACATAATGAAAGACTTCTCACTACCTTATGTTGGCTTCAGGTAGAACGTGCATCTCCAGGAATATGCAACAATCCATCTCCAACGATACTGCGTTTCCAAGCGACCATCCACTCTCCTGGCATCGAACTAGAATAACGAACGCCCGTTCGTCCTCTCGTTCATCCCTAGATTGTAGACTGCATCTCTCATAAAAACCGGGTTCTCGTTTGAAGATCATCCAGTGGCGGTTTTAGAACAAGGGCACACGGTCACGTGCCCCACCATTAAACATTCTCCTTGGGTCGTAGTCGTCTTGATAGTCCTTCCGTGGTAATGGCGCTTATGTCGCGACCAAGCAGTTCAATCGCCTTGCTGTTCACTTTCCCAACAGTAGGAGTCGGTCACAACAAGGTGCTGGGCACATGTCTTATGAGACCAACACAGTGTTGCCACATGCTTCCTATTCCTGGCTCTGTAACTTCATCCCTTCCTATTCAGCGGGGCGAGGTGGAGAGAGGAGCTATGCGAATTTCTTCGACTTGGGGCACAAGCATCTTGTGACGAGACGGTCAAATGGCCGTGAAAGTAGCAAGTTGTGGAGGGAAGGGGAGGGGCGGAGAGGGGTGTTTAAGTGCACCGTAAGAGGGCAGACAAGTTCATAGATGGCGTATTTACATACCCTCGGCAATTTTTCAACAAATTAATGTACGATACATCCCTCTGAACACTGCGCTCTTTATTAATATGTAAGAAGAAAAATCAGCATATGTAATATGCATTGAGACAGAAACGTAACATTTTGAACGTAGGCTATGTTCCGTAAGTGAATTTGTATTATGTTATAACGTGAAGTTTGAGAATTCTCTTCATCTCTTAATCTAGGCCTAGGGGAATCCACACCTGCGTGGCGACAGTCCTGCCTCAACACTTGGCTTCGAAAGCTTTGGCGCCTGCGATATTGAGTTATAAATGTGTATGAGTGCGGTGGTCTTTTGTAGTGTTCAGTAATATTAATCTTACATAATATTTGTTATTGGAAGCGTGATTTGCGAGGTGCGAATAGCGCGTACCCGTGTTAAAAATAATAAAAATATACACTGAGCGCGTATTTCGTCGTAAAAGGTAAGCGGTTAATTCCTAATTGTCGCTTATCTATTATGTGCCATTCTGATTTTAGACCGTAACTGAATGCTGCGACAAATTACTTAATAATTTTCACTGCATTTTCACGCATTGGAGGTGTTCATGTCGTTAACGATGATGATGATGATGATAATTGTTGTTTTAAGGGGCCTAACATGTAGGTTATCGGCCCCTAATGGTTTGGGTGATAGTTTTTTTTTGGTCGTGTGGCCTCATGAGAGGCCGAGTGCAGGTCTTTCTATTCGACGCCCGTGGGCGACCTACGCGTCGGTATGAGAGATGGAATGGATGAAGATGAATGAAACTGGGCAAGGATGTGGAAGGAATCGGCCGTGGCCTATCAGAAGGTACCGTCCCAGCATTTGCCTGGTGTTGAAAATGGGAAACCACGGAAAACCATTTCAAGGACAGCCGACGGTGGGGCTCGAACCCACGCGTCTACCGAGTCAGCAGAGAGCTTGGTCCCATGACCTAACGCTGCGCTTTAGCCAGCTGAGCCACTACTGTCGGTTGGGTGATAGTGAAAGATGAGATGAGAATGAAAACTATAACTAATACTAACTACAGACTTACATACTAGAAGATGAAATGATAAACAAATCAACGATAAGGCAAATAAAGGACAGTAAGAAAAGAAATGCCTCCTACCCTCAAAGAATGAGGATTGAGGGACTTGGAAGGAAGGAGAGCCATGAAAGGCACATAGGAAAGCCAAAGAGGAGAGGGCCTTACCCAAAGTGACAAGGTGACAAAACGGACCCAGCTCAGGAATCCCTCGGGGTCGTCAACTCCCGAGCTCACCAGCCGTGAGCACTTGAGGGTATAGCAAATGCAGGGTGCACCAGAAGTGGTGGGGCTACGTACACCCTGCCTCCTCGAGGGCCTTGTTCAGAAGGCAGGAGATAACATGAAAAGAAAAAGAAGGCTGACCCCTCGAAGAAGGAGAGTATCAGGAAAGATGAGACAAAGGCTAATTAAGGCGGGAAAGTGAAAGACTCCCTTGGCCTCGGATACCCTAATACCGTCGGGGTCAGAAGAGAACAAGCGTTGACCAAGGGAGGTCGACATGAAAGACGACGGAGAGGTGCCCGGCACAAGTAAGTGGAAGCAAAGCCATACTCAGCTGGAGTCCCATGGTCGCCAACCCATGTTCCACTAGAATTGAGCCTCTGGCGGGTGTCGTTAACGAAACCATGAAATAAACGAGGTAAAAACAAAATTACAAAATAAGATCTTAACTTAAGAGGACAGACTATTAACAAATGAATTAGGCCCTCCAAAACCAGGTCTGTGCATTAATCAAGTCTCTAAAGATAAACACAGAACATATAACAGGACTTTCAATAAATCTGTGTATGAAAAATGGGATTGGATATGTGGGTGTCGGGTAGTAAACTCTTTTTTTGTTTTGTTTCCCGTGCCTGTTATTTGGTGGCGATGACACATGGACCATGACTGGCATCAATGATTTAAAACATTTACCTGAAAAAGATAAGAAACATTGTTTAAAGTCAAAATGTCATACGAACAATGAAATGAGCTTAGCAGTGTTGGTGAATATAGTATAGGGCAGCAACTGGATGATGGCTGTTCGTAAACACAACGAACTTGTGGACAAGAATAGGTATATTATGTAGGGTGACCAGACGTCCTCTTTTTCGCGGACATGTCCTCCAATTTACGTCTCTGTCCTCTGTCCGCGAACAATTTTTAAAATTGTCTAAATGTCCTCCTTTTTTTTTATTAATTTACTATATTATCCCATGAATGTATGTATGTTTTAGTTTTTCGCAGTTTATATTGGCGCCATGGCAATAGTTTAATTTTTTACCGATGTGCAGCGCTACTATTTTTGTTTCCGGTCTACACTGGGTTTGGGAATGTGTTTCTGTGTTTGGGCTCCGTTGAATGGCAGTCTTGCGGCGTGGTTGTGTGTTTGCCAGTTTGAAATTTGCCTAAAAGAAAGTGCAAGTTTACAGATGCTTTGAAAACCAAATATCCTGCTTTCAAGCTTGGAAGTAATGATTATGAGGCAGAATGTAAAATTTGCCCAACTGCAACTTTCACCTCGGTAGCAAATCATGGTAAGTTCTATAATTTATTGTTTTAGTTAATAAAAAACAAAAAAATATTAAAATAGCGTTATTTATATAAAATTTTCATTTAATTTCGTAGGTTCTCAAGATTTGGATAGCCACATTTCTTCAAATAAACACCAAAAAAAAAGAGCACAAGGCTGCGGCAGTTCGCAGACTATAGACAAGCTTTTTTCCACATCAACTACAGCATTAACGAATCGCGTTTTAGCTGCGGAAGGAGCATTAGCATTCCATACCGTTCGTCGTCATTCCTCCTACACATCAATGGACTGCACACCCAAATTGAACCAGACAATTTATTATGATTCGGAAGTGGCCAAAATAATATCTTCAGCTAGAACCAAAACTGAAAGTTTAATAAACAGTGAAATAGGCCCACATGCTGTTGTTGTTACAGTAGAATGTATGAAAGGTTTATCTTGTTATGGAATGTGTACGGATGGAAGTAATCACGGAAGTCTGAAAATGTTTCCTATTCTCGTTCAATATTTCGTTTATAAACTAGGTGGTATTAAAACAAAGGTTGTAGAACTAAAGACAACTGCTAATGAGAAGGCTGAATATATTGCAGGGTGTATTAAGTACCTACCTTGTCTAGTTTAGGTATTGTAGAGAAATGTGTGGCCTTTGCTGGAACATAAAGGATGTTGTCAATAGGAATATGGTAGGTATAGGTTGCCTAGCTCATAAATTGAATAATACAATTCAACATGGAACTGATGTTTTATCTGTGGACATAGATTGTCTTATTGTTAACTTGTATAATTATCTTTCAATTTACACTGTAAGAACTGAACAGTTGAAGTCATATTGTGAATTTGTTGATACCAATTTTCAACAATTACTCTCCCAGAGCAAGACAAGATGGCTATCTCTGTTCCCCTCTGTTGACAGATTATTGGAAATGTTTCTTCCATTGAAGTCTTACTTCTTATCAGTGCCAAATCCTCCAAAACTTCTCATTAATGTTTTTGGAAATAACTCGTGAGAAGCTTATTTGTGGCACCTGCATTCTCTAATGTCAATAATTCACGCAAAGACTTTGATAATAGAGAGAGAAGAGAGTTCTGTGTTAGAAATCATGAATGTGTTGGAAAGTGTCAAGGTTATGCTTCAAAATAGATATGAAGGTTTTTTCATTTCATTGAAGGTGAAAGATGTAGTAGAAAATGTTCGAAAAGAGGGGCTTGATAAGGAAGCAGATTTATTTATGAATGAAGCATTAATGTTATATAAAGTACTCGTATGTTTGGAATATTTGACAAAATGGGTAACATAATTTGATGATTTCAGTTGTTTCATGCGGATGAGTTTAACTTTAAAGAAGATGGAATACACTGATGTTGAAAAGATTATTATGTATTTACAAGGGAAAGGTATTCACATTGATGATGCAAAATGTTTTGATCAGTTTTGTAATCTGAGTAAATTTACAGAGAAGTTTTCAAATAACAGCAAATATCTTAAATTAACTAGTGGTCAGAAATGGGCAAAACATTTCAATGATAGTGAAAATATCGAATGCTACTCAGAGCTTCTTAAAATTGCAGAATATTTACTCGTATTTTGTATCCCAGGTCACAATGCTAATGTGGAGAGGGTTTTCTCATTGATTTCATCTCAATGGACAGATGAAAGAAACAGATTCCAAATAGAATCTGTGAAAGGTCTATTAATGGTGCAGTACAATTTTAAGGAATACTCTTCTATAAATATCTGTTGGACAGACCTATACTGTTAGCATGAATATCATCCTCATATAAATACAAATACAAATAAAGTGTAATTTCAGGTCTTTAATTTCAGAATAATATAAATTTTCAGTGGCAATGTTCTAAGTTTATTAATGTAATTAATACATTTTGAATTTCATAACATGGTTTTATTACTTTTAGATTTGTCCTCTTTTTTCCCTTAATGTCCTCAATTTTTTCCTTTGTTGTCCTCTATTTCACAGTACTAGAT
This sequence comes from Meconema thalassinum, assembly GCA_946902985.2. NCBI lineage: Eukaryota > Metazoa > Arthropoda > Insecta > Orthoptera > Tettigoniidae > Meconema > Meconema thalassinum. The sequence goes on along the minus strand of OX336388.2, from coordinate 1,850,718,646 downwards.
CTGGTCACCCTAATATTATGTCGCTCATTCGATTAAGGTCTTAATAATATTCACTGGATTTTTAGGGATTTGTAGTGTTCGTGTTAATGGCTTTAATGAAAATGAAAATCCACAGCCTGCTTCCAGTCTCCAACCGGGTCAGGAATGGAATGAATGGAGCCCCTATCTAGCGGCGAGGATATGAACTGTGCCGGCTGCCGAGGCCTGACGCACTCCTCTGGTGCAATGATTAAATGAATGACAGATGAAATGAAATGTTAGTGGAGAGTGTTGCTGGAATGAAATGTTGACAGGGAAAACCGGAGTTCCCGGAGAAAAACCTGTCTGCCTCCGTTTTGTCCAGCACAGATCTCACATGGAGTGACCGGGATTTGAACCACGGACCCAGCGGTGAGAGGCCGGCGTGCTGCCGCCTCAGCCACGGAGGCATGGTAATGGCTTTAATGGATTCGTGAAATTATTGAGTTTACGTAATCTACTTTAGGGATATCGGAAGGAATAGTAGGAGTGCTTGTACTAATACGTGACCATTTAACTTCTCGATCATAAACCACGGGACATGCTTTTTACGTGGAATCCAAGCCACCAGACGTGTCATTTCACCTCGGAATTCCCATAAGCATTAACCGGGAATCGAACCGGACCATCCTTGGTGCGAGGCAAACAGCTTGACCGCTGCGCCATCACAGCCCGATAAAACCGCAGAGATACGATTACTAAATGGCCGCCACAATTTAACCAATTGAGTGACATCGGTTTTCTTGTATACTCATGGTACGGCCAACATGTACCATTATGGGCGTATGTTCTCTCAAAAATGTGCTGTGCCCCACCCTTGTTTCAGAGTGCGAACCGCCACTGAGATCATCTCGTATATTATGTAGTAGCATTCCGTCTCAGAGTGATATCGTGGTTCGACCTCGCTTACTTCATGAATATGTAGTACGTAATTCACATACCTGTGAACGTAGCTGGATACTCGTGACATTCTCTTCAACTCTGCATGTTATATCAGGGACCCGGAACAGAACGTAACGCGGAACTGAACTCTTGTCTATGTGGAACGGAGAAATTCCGTTATCTCCAAGGTTATTTCCAAGTTGTAACGTTACCGCTGTCTGTTCCAAGTGTAACGTTACCGTCCTGGAACGGAACTGATTCTGAAACCGTACCCGGTATCTGGAACAGTGGAACGTTAGCCGAGCCTGTACCGGTACAGCGTATTGGAGACGGGTGGAACGTTACGTTGTCCCGTACCGAAATGAACAGAGGAATATCCGATACGTTACAGTTCGGAACGTTCTACTTATAATAACGGAACAAACAGACGGAACGGAACGTTACAAATTTAACGGGATTGTATTGTTACAAGGCTGAATTATGACGTCTCAAGGTCAAACAGAAGGCGTGCGATATAGCTGTTATTTTTATTGGGACGACAGCGTTAGTGGTAAAATCACATCCAAACACTGTGCATGCATTTACTCACTCAATCCCATTTTCCCGCTCACCTCACAGCACGCCAGCATTCTGTTTCAGCTAATGTAGAGATCCTGTACCCCAAAAGAAGCTGCGCGACTCCGTCCCCTCGTTGTGATCGGTTGATCAAAATATCTTTGGGATACCGTACACGATTTGTGAGGTAGGGCAATGGGCAAAGCACAGTGCTATCAAGTGGTTCCGTGGCACCTTTTCCGAATATAACTAAGTATATCTAAGTTGCGGGAACACCGTAGTGTTTGTTTGTACTTCAACGTTGATTATCACCGAGACAAGAGGTTTGAGCCCACATATAAAATTTATACATTTCAAGCTGCCTGGAGTTGGAGAGGCGAGTACAGACGATTCTCTAGTTTAATCAAATTTTGGTTGGCTTACATATCAATGACAATCATTTCATGTCTCTGCTTTCAGAATAAGGCTATATTATGACTACCCACATCGTCACTCCAAGAGGACAGCGAAATACTTATTATTAGACTATTGTTATTATTATTATCATTAGACAGTTATGTTATATTATTTTCATAATTATTAGTCAATAATGATTATTATTAGTATACTATTATTATTATATTTTTTATTATTCTAGACAATTGAGTTTGTACAAAAATTCGCTATCCAGCAACAGAGAAACTACCTTATACTATCGGGGCGCAGTTAGCCTGTTATTACGGACCGGATTCTTAGGTTCGTATCTATTTTTCCCATACTTCTAAATACTTTTACGAATCACACTGAAAAGAGCCATATTCATGAATTCCGTACTACCTAAAAAACTAAATGATACCCGAGTACCTAAAAATAACTAATTGCAGTTTTGTTCCATTTGTATATTTCAAATTTTGTCCATAATTCGTGAAATTAAATGTGAAGATAGTGTTTATTCCTAGATCCAGTTGATTGAAAGCAATCTTACCTACCGGAAAAATGAAATATTTTCAGCACTTTCCAGCTTATATATTATTGTTTGGTTATTTACCGAGAGGAAAGAGCGAATAAATCTCTTATTATTCCCAAGAATCCAATATTGTAAAGAAACAAAATTATTTGAACGAGATAGAGTGTGAAAATTATCTCTGACATCCTTGGTTTTATTGCAATCCCTAAAAGTGTAAAGTTATCGGTGATAATTTGATTACGCATCATTATGTAAAATATTTACTCTCTCGTTGCAATCAGATTGTCTACTAACAATTAGGCCTAGGTATTAATTTTAAGCCTTATGTAATGTATGTCAACTTTCGCTACCCTTTAAACATAAGAACCTATTGTAAAAACCCATTCTACCTAATAAAAACCTAAAAAGAACAATTTTATGTTTTTGAAAACCTAAATTGACAATTTTAAAAACCACCAAAATCCGGCCCCTAATTATTATATTCTGATGGTTGGGTGGTAGAGCAGCGGACTCCGTACTGGGGTAAACGCTAGGAAAGAAGAAGAAGAAGGTTGGGTGGTTTCATAAGTAAGAAAACAGAAACATGGAAACAGAAGAGTGGAATAAGGCAAACTTCAAGCTGCGACACGTTTTCACGAGGACCTCGGCCCATGGGTTTGATCACAGATTCTGCGCAGAGAGAGGATACCACACCTGCACCATATGTGGACACAGTATCATATACTGTACTCACCTGCCAAGCTAGGACAAACTCACTAACTTTCTATACTCAGAATGAAACTTGTAACATTCACCCTATTGTTAACATCTGAACGCATTGTGTTTAAGAAATATTGTTATAACTCAGCAAAAAAAAATGTATTAATTGTCCGCTTTGAAACGATTTTACCACATTTTCCAAAATGAGGGAATGGAATGAAACCTGACAAATTTATTCGTGGAAACGCACCCATACAATTTGGCAAATTTTTAAGATCTTCTACCCTTATTAAATTACGTCATAATTGACCCCCTCTAAACGTAGGAAAAATGAAAGGTTGTGGTAAATGCGATAGTACTGCGGAGTCTGGAGATCCGACGAAGCTTAGTCCACACTTGAGATGAAGGAGGATGTGTCGTCATAAACGACACATACTTTTCCCACGTGGTTTTATTACTCTCCCGAATCAGATATCGGGCTCTAGCACGCATCCTTTTGAAGGTGATAAGGTTGGCCATAGTGTTTTGCCTCGGATATCATTTGAAAGCACGTCGACGATCTTTAAAGGCTGCTGCAATCTCGGCTGTCCACCAAGGGACAAGTTTCCGGTGGGAGTTGCCGGATGAGGAAGGTATTGCTTCCTCAGCAGCAGCCAAAATACCATGCGTTATGTGAATGGTATGGTCATAGACACTCTCAAAGGTATCTTCGCAATGAAAGCCGGTAGATTACCACGGAGTCCCCACTCATGAAGGGTGGAAAGGATCTCGTAGCGCCATATGGAGTCTATTTGGGGAAGTAGATGGTCGCTTCCCCACAGACGCCAGTTCCTTACAAAACATGGCCGCTCCTGCTGACACCGCTCCACTGGTGGTGGTGGGAGTGGAATGGCCAGCAGATACCTGAGCAGCCCTGTCTCTAGGAGAGGAAGAGAAACGGCACTGAACCGTTCCTCTCTCCTCCGCCGATGTATTTTCCTATTTGTAGGGGAGTTCCTCCATACGGACGAGTTTGGCTTCAGCCGGCTTCGCTCCCTTGATGGTCGTGGGAGCGGGAAGGCCAGCAGAGACAGTAGCCACTCCGTCAGGAGGAGGGCGAGAGAGAGGGCGACGAACCTTCTCTCTCATCTCCACTACAACTTTTGTCATATTGGGTGGACTGGAAGAAGGACCAGCCCTGGTCGGCAAACTCTTCTTTCCACTGGTAACTGGATGAAGGCTTTCCTCAATGCTGCTGAGCGTAGGTGATTTTGTGACTACAGGTTTTTGAAAAATACTCCAGATTAAAAGAAATCAGCAACAATTTGTATGCTACTGTATGTTGGACTCCTAGCTTCATACAATCCTGTGACTTGCAACCCACTTTTTCCTTAATTGCGCGGAAAAATTAATACGTTTTTTCTAGCAATAGCTTTAACAGACTGTCCAAGGGTCTTCAGATTAGTATTTTCTATCAAATAGTTTAGTAAGACATAACTTTCCCACTTGCATGGCGCCAAACATAGAAAAGATCTTTCCGCGAAATTCCTTCCGACAGCACTAAAAGGAAAACGGAGTTCCTCAGGGTTCTGTTCTGTCACCTTGTTTGAGGTTGCCATAAGCGGCATTGTTACCGCCACCGGGCCCACGATAGTTCCATCGCTGTATGATGCCAATTTAGCTCTGCTTTACAGCTCTGGAAGTATGTCAATCGTGGAACGGCAATTGCAGATAGCTATTAACCGGGTGTTGTGGGCATTAACATAACCCAGAAGGAGAAAAGGAGGTGGGGGGGGGGGGGGGGGAGGGAGGCTGAGAGACTAGATCCACCAGCTGGTTTCAATCCAGTTGAGAATCAGGTGGAATGTACACGTTACATACTGTTGCCATTATTGGCAACGAAGTACGAACTGCAACTGCTTCTAGCTGAGTACGCAACGGCACCTCTTCACTAAAGAGGCTAGAGTGGACGAGAATGCAGACGCCACCGACGGCCACAGCTCCATCCACCGGGTCTTCAGAGAAGAGTTAGAAGTAACGCATTATTGTCTCATGTCCAGGACGAAACCTGGATTCCTGAAGACAGACAATGGTTGCCGGAAACGAAGATATTAATTGACGTAACTCATTGAGATGACCAGAATAGCTATTACAGTTCCATTGTAAGTAGAATTGGGTCTTCTACTTACGCTTGACCGTTTGCCACCATTCCCCATCTCTAGTTGGATATGATGGGGCAGGAGAGCACACCTCAATCTCCACATCCTGTCCGAAGACGAAGAAAATGGAGCGGGCAGTCCCCTGGATGGCGGGCGGTCCTCGTCGGACTTCACGAGTCTCGCTCTTGGGGAAGAGGACTTCTCCGGTTTCGCCGGTTTAGATGGTATAACTGTCGCCTTCTCTTCCTTGCCCGAAGAAGGTTGTGGGACCTCCTTCGGGCAGACAATTTTCGCTGATACAGCGAGGGGTGATTTCAAATCGGCTGAATTACCGGACGTCGAGGGTACTACACTGGGAACTGTCACAGCAGAGGTGAATGAGAGCGTCGTACAGTGGTCCTTTTGCTCTATCTGGGCGCTCAAAATATAAAAAATGATTGATATGTATTTTTATGATTTATTACGTTTTTAGTATCAGTAATGTCCAATGACCTCAGAACTGTGCCTATATGTCATTTTTGTTCACCCTCTGGAGAGTGAGAGACCGCTGAAGTAGATGTTTCTCATCGCATCCTCAGCTGGAAGCGGAGCTGATTATTTGTGGTTTAATCTTGTGCTTGTAAAGACGTGTTTGTTGAGCTATCTACAACGTTTGCCACTGGATATGACTGACCAGGATATGCTATTTCTTTATTACATTTCTCCTTTTAGTGCTGTCGGAAGGAATTTCGCGGAAAGATCTTTTCTATGTTTGGCGCCATGCAAGTGGGAAAGTGAAAGAAAGTTATGTCTTACTAAACTATTTGATAGAAAATACTAATCTGAAGACCCTTGGACAGTCTGTTAAAGCTATTGCTAGAAAAAACGTATTAATTTTTCCGCGCAATTAAGGAAAAAGTGGGTTGCAAGTCACAGGATTGTATGAAGCTAGGAGTCCAACATACAGTAGCATACAAATTGTTGCTGATTTCTTTAAATCTGGAGTATTTTTCAAAAACCTGTAGTCACAAAATCACCTACGCTCAGCAGCATTGAGGAAAGCCTTCATCCAGTTGAACACTATTAATATTATTGTTATTATTAAAACAAGATAAATAAGAATAAGGAAAATATTAAAGTTGTTTGTCGTCCTAATTTTTCTTTAATCGAATAGATGTGTGTTACTTTAGTTTATGATGATGATGATGATAATTGTTGTTTTAAGGGGCCTAACATCTAGGTTATCGGCCCCTAATGGTGTGGGTGATCGTGAAGATGAAAATGAAATGTAAACTATAACTAAGACTAACTACTAACTTATATACAGTACTAGAAGAAGAAATGGTAAACAAAAGGAGAATAAGGCAAATAAAGGACAGGAGGAAAAGAAATGCCCTCAACCCTCAAAGAACGCGGATTGAGGGACTTGGAAAGAAAGAGCGCCATGAAAGGCAGATAGGACAATGAAAGGGGAGAGGGTCCGCCCCTGATATAATGGATAAAGGGGGAAAACCGGACCCAGCTCAGGAATCCCTCGGGGTCGCCAAGTCCCGATCTCACCAGCCGTGAGCCGCCCCTGAGGGTGTAGCAATATCTAGGGTGTACCAAAAGTGGTGGGGCTACTTACACCCTGCCTCCATGAGGGCCTTGAGCAGAAGGCAGGAGATAACATGAAAAGAAAAAGAAGGCTGACCCCTCACAGAAGGAGGGTATCAGAAAAGATGAGACAAAAGCCAATTAAGGCAGGAAAGGAAGATACTCCCTGGGCCTCGGATACCCTATTACCGTCGGGGTTGGAAGAGGACAAGAATTTACCAAGTGAGGTCGACAGGAAAGAAAACGGAGATGAGCCTGGCACAAATAAGTGGAAGCAATGCCGGACTCAGCTGGGGCCCCGTGGTCGCCAACTCACGTCCCACTAGATGCGAGCCCCTGGGAGGACTTCAGTTTAATTCTGTACACCCCTGATAGATCATATATTGTGTTAATTCCTTCCCCTCTTAAGTGCTTCGTTGCACCACACGTTTAGCTGTGATAAGAACCAGATGGAAGGAACGGCATGTGTTTTGCCTGACTCATGAAATTGCATTTCAGTGACAAATTAATGTATTACTGTGTTGACCAGAGATATAGAGATTTTGAGGACAAGAGAGATTAAATATGTTTTGTGTATTCATGCACAGTATTTTGTTATGGTTACTAAAAGAGTTCAATTGTTGTTACTGTACCTACACATCAAATACTATTTTGTAATGTAGTGGGTGCATTCTCAAATGAAAATTAGCCTATTGTGCTATAATATCTGTAATAGTTCTATTAAACTATCCATGGATTGTATGAAGCTAGGAGTCCAACATAGCATACAAATTGTTGCTGATTTCTTTTAATCTGGAGTATTTTTCAAAAACCTGTAGTCGCATAATCACCTACGCTCAGCAGCATTGAGGAAAGCCTTCATCCAGTCTTACATCATTAATATTATTGTTATTATTAAGACAAGATCAACCTCAATTCTTATAAATAATAATAAGGAAAATATTTAACATACTTTTTGAACAATTATTTTAAGGTTTGTAGACTTTTTCCATAAGCAAAGGAATTTTGCGCGCCCAGATAGGCTAAAAGGACCACTGTGCGTCGCTGCGGCCACAAACGTCATCCGAAATTCGGGGGCATTCATATCACGGTACCTCTTGCGAGCATGGTGATATGAAAGCCGATGCAATGTTCTGATTTCTTGGATTTTGGCTTCTTTACAGAACTCTGGGCACTGCTTCGATCGTGGAGAGTGATTTCCTTGGCAGTTAGGACATATCGGGGGAGGCGCACACCTCTTACCCTCATGTGTCCCCTTGTCACACTCTCTACACACGGCCTTGGCAGTGCACCTGGCAGATACATGCCCGAATTTCTGGCATTGATAACAGCACATAGGTGGAGGGATGTACGGTCTAACATCGCAGTGGTTCGATGTGACCTTTATCTGCTTAGGCAAAACATCACCCTCAAAATGGAGTATAAAAGCGCCGGTATCGACGCTGTTCTCTCCAATCTTTCGGGTGATGCGTCCAATCTTGGTGACGCCTATCTTCCCCAGATTCCGCAACAATTCCACATCGCTATTCAAAATGAGGTTACGATGGAAAATAACTCCACGAACCTCATTCAGCGTTTCGTGTTTTGAGACCTTAACGGGAATTTCGCTGAAATGCGTGCATTCCAGCAACGTTTCGGTTTGCTGTCGGCTAATTGTATGCAGTAGGAGCTGTCCGTTCCGGAGCTTGGAAATCCCGTTTAGATCTCCAAATTTCCCCTCGAATTCCTCGGAAAAGATTATTGATTTCACCACTTTGAAATAATCCCTGCCTGTCCTGGTAGCTACCGGGTAGCGAGGTGACTTGTCAACAGGGAAACGTGCATTGAAAGTTTTATCCCTGATCCGACACTCAAGAGACGGCTATTTAAGGGGGCCTCCCTCTGATGATTTATTGGGCCGCTTTCGCGTCATCCCGAAATCATCCTCCCCGAATACTACCTACTCCGAACGAGGGTCATCACTGTGGGTGCCACCCAGCCAAGGCAATACCTACCTGTCATAGCAGGCATTGCCCGGGGTCCCAGTGCCTTGAATAGGCACTTCCCCCTCGGCAGTGATATGTTTGGTGTAATTATTCAGCCGTGCAGGGACCTCCGTTGTGAGGCAGATACCACTGCTAGTGTACATGGCGCACCCACCTGACTGGATGGGGAATACCGTCCAGGCTTTCTGGCCAGATGGCCAAGTTGGTGGCCCTTCCACAGGCAGCTTGATGTTTATTTCTAAGGGTCAAACCAAAAATGGGACCGGAAGTCGAAAAAGGCCTTTTACGACAGGCAGGGGATACAGTAGATGAATTTTCTCTACCCATCCATAGGGAGTCTTCAAAATCAAAGTCAGTCATGTCAGTCTGTCTTGTCGGCCCTATTAGTGGCCTCCTACGACAAGCAGAGCATACCGTGTGTGTATTCTAACCCGCAACCCACCCGGGGGTGTACCTAAAAGGATGTCTGTCGCACCCAATGGGGATTATTCACACTCCAGTAATGCATATTATGGCGATTAACGATTCCATTGTTGTGGAATCGTGCTTCGTCCGTAAATAAGATGGTCGCTAGAAAAGCCGGATCAGTTTCCACAGAACGCCACCCGGGCATCGAAATCATGACCATGTATCTCCAGGTGTAAGTGCAGATGGTATGGGTGAAACCAGTGGGTATGCATTATCCGCATAACAGACACTCGGCTGATGTTCGTCTCCAGTGCAATGGCCCTTGTTGTAGTATGAGGGTTACGCCGGATATCGTCAAACACAACTTCTTCATTGTGAGCAGACGTCACGCGATGATCTCAAACAGGCCGTGTTTTTCCCAGCGATCTATCTCCCAGGCGTCTTTCCACACTCCGAAATACCATGCCTGTCGGTCGTTGTCTATCCGGATAGCGTTCTTGGTACAGGCGATGCGCGTGGTATGCATTCTGTCGAGCTCCTCCATAAATATAACATACTAGCAGGTACCCGCGGCTTCGCCCGCGATCAAGACAGTGGGAACGATGCAGTATTGCTGATAATTAGTCTATTCTATTACAGCAATCGCGGTTACAGTTGGGTCCATTTTAATTCTGAATATTCTGATACATACAGGATATTGATATGAGCAGCAAAGTGGGAATTTTATAGAGTTGTGAAAGTCTGCAGGGTTCGATGTTACATTATGCTAACACATTTTAAAAGTATGTCTTCTGCTGAGACATAACGATTTTGTTGTCCGGATGCTCGCGAGCACGCCACTTACAGTTGCCCATGGGAAAAAAATGGTTTTGTCTAAATGTACACGTGCTACTGTTAAGTGTATGTCATTGCGCTTTGATTAAAGAAATTGCGAAAATTGTTTGAAGAGGGAACTGCACTCTTGCACACTGGAATGGCAAATCTATCGGAATATGGGGAATTAAAAGTATTCTTCCTTAAGCTATTCTGGATGTAATTTTGCCATACTTATTGATGATTTGAACGTCAACATATCGCTATTAATAGACCTATAGTTAAATATCTCTCACCTTGGCCGCTGATGTACAGTACATTATGCAGTCTCTTCCAGTGTTACATCCCAGGGATGAAATTCTCCAAAAACACTTTTGTCTCACATGCCTCTCTAAGTAATTAAAATTCCCGATTTTTGTTGTTCGAGTCTTCATTTTTTACAGGTTTGATTCAGCCCTCCATGTCTCCATCCCCTGAGCTAATCGTTTCATCTCTACATAGCTCCCACACCCTACATCCGAGGCAATAAGTTTAACCCTGGTTTACCCCTACAGTTCTTGTCCTCGACCCTCCCATCCATAACTAAGCTTGCTATTCCTGGGTGTCTTAATATGTGTCCTACCCTCCTATCTCTTCTCTTCATTAGCAGTCGCCAGAAACATCTCTCCTCTCCCACTCGTCTTAATACCTCTTCATTTGTTACCTTATCTACCCATCTGATCATCATTCTCCTGTATCACCAGATTTCAAACGCTTCAATTCTCCTCTTTTCTGCTGCACCATTAGTCCATTAGTCCAAATCAGCAACTTTTCTAGGTTTAAGCCGTGCCTTGTGCGGGGATTCAATGGCCGTGAAAGACAAAATACCAACTTTATTGAAATAAGTTTGCCCAATTCCTCAGTAAGAATAATTAAGAAAAACTAATAATTTAATGTGACAGCCGGTAGAATACGACACATCCGTCTGTGATTATGGGTTGCTGATCATGGTAAAAGAAAGAAAAAGAGCAGATCAATATTGGCTAACAGAAATATACAGTTAACAAAAAACAAATTTATTATTATTATTATTATTATTGCCTTTATTGGTGGCGCAGTTAGGGCTCTTGGCCCTCTCTTACACTTAACCACATTAATACAATACAATAAACATATTATGGCGACAAAATTAAACAATAATAATTGACATTGATCATGACTTTCACACTCTCATTCACTCATCCAGTCATACTTGTTGTCGGTCAGCAATGCTCAGCAGGCTGCCCCAGCAGGTGGTCTTGAATTTAGATAGTGAGGTGGTACCCCTGACACTGGCTGGAAGGGTATTCCACAGCCTAGACCCCACCACATGAAAAGAGTTGTTGTATATAGAGGAGCGATGAATAGGAATGGAGAGGGAAGAACCAGAGCGTGTATTATTACCATGGAAAGAAGACAAGTACTTGAATTTATTTGATAAGTATAGTGGTCTATCGTCAGACAATAATCGGAAAATCTGGACAAGAATGTGATATGATCGACGTAGTTCAGGTTTCAGCCAGGAAAGAGCGCAATAATAGGGAGTGATATGTTTATCATAGCTCAGATCGTAGATAAATCGTATGCAAGAGTTCAGAGCTCGTTGAAGTTTCAAAGTTAATGTTTTGGTTGCGTCTACAAGAATAACGTCACAGTAGTCAAGAATAGGAAGCATTAGTGTCTGTATGAGTAGGATTCTTACTTTAAATGGTAAAATATCTTTTTTTTTCTTTTGAAGGAGTGGAGCGTTGCGAAAATCTTCTTGCATACATTCTGTACATGTTCAGACCAGTTAAGAGTCTGATTTATTATCACACCTAGATTTTTCACTGTAGGACAGTATGGAATTTCATTGTTGTTCAGTACAATTGGGGGAATAATTTGATCTCGGAGTGACGTCAATAGTTATTGAGAGCCAATTATGATAACTTGTGTTTTGGATGGATTCAGAAGAAGGGAATTTTCCTGAGAATATTTTCCAAGTCGTTGAAGGTCAGCGTTGATAGTTTCAATTGTCAATGGAATGTCATTTGTCTTGCAGTGGGAGTATATTTGCAAATCATCTGCATATAGGTGATATTTGCAATTTTTCAAATTAGATGAGATGTCGTTGATATATAGTACAAAAAGCAAGGGTCCTAGTACACTACCCTGTGGGGCGCCTGACTTTCTGCTTAGCCACTGAGAAGTTTTATCCTGGGTTACAACACGTTGCTGGCGATTATTCAGGTATGATGCGAAAAAGTTAATTGTCTGCTGGTCGAAGTAATAAAATTCCATCTTTTTCAATAGTGTCTGAGTATTTATGGTGTCAAAAGCACTGCTGAAGTCGAGAAGGGTGAGGATTATCACCAGTTTTTGGTCCATTGCGTGCCTAATGTCGTCAGTCACTTCGAGTAATGCTGTTGCGGTGCTATGTCCCTTCTTGAAACCTGATTGCAGAGGGTCTAAAAGAGAACGGTTATTCAAATATTCAAGTACTTGCTCATGAACCAGACGCTCGAGGGCTTTTGAAAGTGCAGGTAGAATGGATATTGGCCGATAGTCAGATGGAAATAAAGGTTCGGTTTTCTTAGGAATAGGGATGACATTGGCTTGTTTTCATAGGGAGGGAAATGTGTTAGTTGTAAGACTATGGTTGAATATGTGAGTAATAATTGGTAGAACGGCACCGATGATATTATGTATGAAGGATATGGGAATATCAACAACTCCTCTCGCTTTTGATTTTATGGAATATAGTACCTTTTTTACTTTGTCTGCCGTAACCGGATGGAAAGTAAAGCGCGGGTGGTCAGGTAGTGGGTGAAAAGAATCATGGGGTGTTGAATTAGTTGGTACTTTCTCTTCAGTGAAATATTCATTTAACTCATCAAGCGGTATGTCTGGTACATGTGTCTGTTGCTGCTGTTTGCCTATACCTAGAGAACGCATATTATTCCAGGCATTCCTTGTATTCATCTTCTTTGTCACGTTTTGTATGTAGGAGAATTTGGCGTTTCTTACGAGCTGCTTAATACGATTTCGGAGCACATGATAATTTTCAAAATCAGTTTCGTCACGGGTACGTTTAAAACGCCGGAACAGTGCATCACGCTGTGCCATCATACTTTTAATGTTATAATTTAACCATGGGCATGCTGGGCGAGTAACTTTGATCGAATGTTTAGGGGCATGTTTGTCATACAGACTAATAATAAGAAAATTTAACTTGTTTACTTTTTCGTCAATGTTATCTAAGAGTAATATGTCATTCCAGGGAAGGTTGTATGCGTCATGTTTTAAGTCATCCATATTAATATTTTTCGTGTTTCTAGTGATAATATATTTAGGTGTGTACTTAGGCACACGTAGGGAGTACGATAGGTAAATTAGGTCATGTGTGGAGATAGATGGTACGGGTATTTGCCCGAAAGTTTCAACTCTGTCGAGATTGCTTGTCACAAGATGGTCAATGAGTGTATGTGATTCGTATTTATCAGGGTAAATGTGGTTTGTAGGTTCTAGGGGAAGAATAGTCATGTCGCAGGAAGAGAACAGGTTTTGTAATTGTTTGGTCTCATACGTCTGTGTCAGTAAATTGGTATTGTAGTCACCCACGGCTATTGCGTGTTCGTAGCTTGGAAGTAAGTCGAGCAAGCGGTTTTCAAATTCACTCATGTTTGTTATTCTTGGCGGCTTATATACAACAGCTACCAGAGTCTTTTGTTGGCCAACAATTACTTCAACAAACATGAATTCCGGTCCTGGTTGTGTGCTAAGTGTTGATACACATATTACCCGCCTTTTTTAAGTCGCTTCTACAGTACATGGCAACCCCGCCTGCTCGCCTCCCATCATTTCTGTCATGACGTTCCAGCGAGTACCGATTTAATTCTACCATGCTAGACGGGATGTCAGGTTTTAACCAACTTTCACTGATGCAGAGGATGTGGATATTGTTTTCGTTTATTATTGTCTGTATTTCGTCGTGATGCGCAACCAGTGACAGAGCATTGTAATGAATGATTGGATGAGGAAAGTGCCTGTTTTAGAAGAAAGCCAGTGGTGTAAGGGGAGGGAGGGGGTTGGTGTGGGCTAGGCTGGCCAAGGTCAGTTAGCTCATTCATACAATAGCTCAGCTGGGTAACGGGAGATATATCTTAAAATAGAAGAAACCTACCTGGACCTCCCGCTGCACACTGCCGACCGCAACCAACGCACACACACATACCCACACAGACTTATTACTAAACTTGTCTAATATAAACATTACGCTCATGTTCATTTCACTTCACTCTAATGTCCCTCATTTGCTGAACGTTTTCCAGCTCCCTAAATGTCCAGGCTCTCCATAGGGAGGTCCACGTTCAACTTCGTCTTGATTGTGTCCCTCACCTTCTCGTACACATCTTCCTCAGGGTGCTCGACGATCCCGTGGATGAGAAGGCAGTTTCTCCGGCTGTATTGCTCTCCTTCGTCCAGCAGCTCCTCGTGGAGGTCAAGTCTCCACTCCAGCTTGCTCAGTTCTTCTTTAAGCACTGCGAGTTCGGAGGTGACAGTGCTCCGGAACTCTCGAAAATCACGAGTAAGCGACTCTAGGAAATCTTGACCCGGGTTGGCAGCACTGTTCAACAACTGAAGGCGTGCTTCAAAGTCTGCCATCGCTGCCTCAACAACATTTACACGTTTGGTCACCTTTTGGATTGACATAATGATGTAGAAAATGTTCAGGCACGTACTTCACACACTAAGTTACTTGGTCACTCACTTTCGGGCCGGAAATTGCGGTTAAAAACTGCGGTTTGCGCGGGATAAAGCGGAGCACTCCTACAGGCTTCCTATGCCAGCCGTCATCTTTATGAAGGAAATGAAAGCATACCGTGCAAAATAGAAAGCATCTTGACATTGTAAATTACCGTAAAGATACGGAAGCTCGCTTACAATAACCAGCTCAAAGAGTATAAAATTATACTCAAAATCACGCTCGTATCCGACCCCAAAAACCACCTCTATAAATAAAATATATCTTATTTTACGCGTATCAATGCGAGGAGCTATGTTCGTGAACCGAACCCCGCGTTTTAAGGCCCTAAAACGAACGGTTTTCGAGATATTGCCAGAAAACTATCCCCGGTCTGCGAAATTTCAGCGGTTGCCATAGTAACCTTGATCTGTTTCTTCGAGGGAACACAGTTATTTGGGAATATCTCCGAAACCGTTCAATTTAGGAACTTAAAAAGTGTGTATCGGGGTCGCTACAGGACCTCCGAGTATTGTTTCTCGTATCTGGCGGCTTAAAATGAGCTAAATCCTATCTTTGTACCGACTATCCTTGCTCAGTGCCAAAGGGCCGAGAAAGGTCACTTACAAATTGAATTTTAAAATTCCGTTTCTTAGTGAGCCTCTACATACTCGGATCAATCAACATGCAAAATTTCAACTTTCTAGGTCTAGTGGTTTGAGCCCTGCGTTGATGAGTCAATTTTGGATGCTCAGTGCCAAAGGGCCGAAAAAAGCCACTTACAAATTGAATTTTCAAAAACCGTTTCTTAGTGAGCCTCTACATACTCGGATCAACCAACATGCAAAATTTCAGCTTTCTAGGTCTAGTGGTTTGAGCCCTGCGTTAATGAGTCAATTTTGGATTATATATGAGGGGTCTAGATGCAAAACCGGCTATCTCCACTTTTTTTTGTGAAAATGAGCTATGGTTGGAGTACCATTCTCCGAGACGTTTGTGATCTGTTTGTAAACTTGTTTGGTTGCAAATCCGGCTATATCCCCTTCAAAATAGGGTGAAAAATAGGGGTTAGTTCTTAGTTGCAAACCCGGCAATCTCCGTACGGCGTTGAGGTGCAGAACCGGCTATCTCCATGGCTCAAAATGACTCAACAAAACCACGCTTTCCTGTGGCATTATGATGACATGTTTGTGACATTAGCGCTCCTACGGCCATAAGCGTCAACAGATAGCAGTTAAGTACAGTCGAGTTGGCAGTCTAGAGTAAGGTGTGTGGATTTTTGTTGTTATGAGCTAGGAAGCAACGTGTGAAGTTTGTTGGGACAGTAACGACCTGATTGTAATTACTGTGTCTAATAATAACAGAAAAAGGTCATGGAGATCAATGCCGAACCCGTTTCACCAACCAAGGCAAGAAAGAGGCAAAGGCAACAGGAGAAATGGAAGAGGAATATCGCAAAGCAAAAGAGGTTAGTGTCTTTTATAGCATACTTTGATTTACGGTGTGCATAGTGTCACCGTTGTTCGAAACTATTTTCGGTAGACTTAAAATATGACACCAAAGTAAGAAATGGAATCTGTAAAAGATGGTTTGTGTCTGTCCATAGGTATGGTGCCACATTCCCGCCCTCCATTCCTGAGTGCGGACATTCGACCCATGCTTATCGCTGCTCGACCCTAACAATAGGCGAGATCACCGATTTTCATAAGCTGTTCTATGCTACACAGGATAAACAGATGCAAGATGCATTCCTAGCACGGTTCTGCAGAAGTACCGTCTGCAAGCGTAGGCGCGCCAAAAATGAAACCCGTGCTCCAAAAGTGTCAACAATACAGTGTTGTGTTAGGAATGGACGAAATGAACACGTGCCTGTCTGTCAAGCAGCATTCTTAAAAATACTACACATTACAAAACACAGACTGCAGTTTGTCACTAAAAATTGTACAGCAACAGGGAATTCACCAAAAGAAAGAAGAGGAGGAGATCACACCAGCCACAGGTATCGCAACAAGAGGGAATCGGTGGTAAGCTTTATAAGGAAATTTACGTGTGTAGGTGCACATTATACGAGATCGGCAACAAATGTCAGACGATACTTACCATCCGATTTGAATATCAGAAGGATGTGGCGGATGTATAACAGCGAAACACAACAAACAACTTTAAAAGTCAAGGAATCTTTTTTCCGGGGTGTGTTCAATAGATCTTTCAATCTGGGCTTCGGAACCCCTCGTACTGATGTATGTTCCACCTGCTTGAGTTTAGATGAAAAAATTAAAAGTGAGGTAGATTCAGCCAAGAAAAGTGAACTTTGTATTGAAAAAAAAAACGCGTTCATAGTTTACGAGCAAAGGCGTTTTATTCATTACTTCGAGAGAGGACGAATACTCTCCTCATCTTGAGCTTTGACTGTCAGCAAAATCAGGTTTTGCCTAAGTTACCTGATCAGTCCGCTTACTACAGCCGGCAATTGTATATTTACAACCTGTGCTTTGTACAAGGTTCTTCTAGGGAAAAGGAGACAGTGGATAAGACTTTTATGTACACATGGACAGAAAACGAGTATCACAAGGGCTCCAGTGAGATCGCCTTGCCGTCTATCACAGACTCACCAATACGGACTTCTCTGGCATAGAAACACTGCGATTAGTATGCGACGGGTGCGGGGGGCAGAATAAGAATCGCATCATCATCGCAGCGTGTGCTACATGGTTTCTGAATGCACCCCGTACACTGACGTCCATCGAAGTGATATACCCAATAACAGGACATTCCCTTTTTGCCTAGTGATCGAGTGTTGGGCAGAATCGAGCAGGTATTAAGAAAAAGGGAAACTGTCACAAATCCGACTGAGTATAAAAACATTTTTGAAAGATTTGGGACCGTTATTGAAATGGGAAATGACTGCCTAGTCTCTGACTGGAAGACAGAAGCAAATAAGGTGTTCAAAATCACTGGCTCGTGGCACTTCAAATTTAATGTTAGTAAGCGTTTCATTCTAACAAGGTCCAATTCACATCCCATGAATAACGTGATAGTCCGTGGAGAGCCTTATTACAGTACTGATGTATGCGTGGCAAAAAGTGTTTGTAAGCCAGGCAAGAATGTGGGAATGATTAATCCAGCCGTAATCAGGAAGGGTGTTGAAGTTAACCCTTTGAAATTACGGGACGTTACTAAATTGCTTGCTAAACACTACGGTGACCAATGGAAAACCCTCAAAGACCTACGATTTTTCGCCGACTTGATCGAGATCAAGCAAGATGAAGCAAACCATGATGAAGGAACCGAGGGACTTATTGAAGAATATGGCTTGGAGGAAACTGAGCATCTCATTGTTTAAACACCTTTGTTGTGGAAAATTGTACTATATCATAATTCCATGGAATAGACCGAAAATACTTTTCTCTCCAGTGTTAATATTCTTATTTCACCCTTTTCAATCCCGATTCCTGATATTCTGGCAAAACAATCGATGCTATACTTGTATTTTCAATGGGTGAGATGCAAAACCGGCAATCTCCAATTTTTATTGCCCCCCTATTAATATGTTATCATATATTCTAGTTCGTTCATGCACTTAATGCCATTTATAAATCAAACAATACATTATAGAGCAATAACCATAATATTATATCACTTAGTTACTGAGGTATAAGAAATTCGTCTCTCCTGTAAAATTAGAGTCAGTGGAGATAGCCGGTTTTGCATCTAGACCCCTCATATAAGAGATGAGACTTTCCAAGTCCCACGTTTTAAGGCCCTAAAACGAACGGTTTTCGAGATATTGCCAGAAAACTATCCCCGGTCTGCGAAATTTCAGCGGTTGCTATAGTGACCTTGATCTGTTTCTTCGAGGGAACACAGTTATTTAGGAATATCTCCAAAACAGTTCATTTTAGGAACTTAAAGAGTGTGTTGCGGGTTCCCTACAGGACCTCCGAGTATTGTTTCTCGTATCTGGTGGCTTAAAATGAGCTAAATCCTATATTTGTACCGACTGTCCTTGCTCAGTGCCAAAGGGCTGAAAAAGGTCACTTACAAATTGAATTTTAACAAGAAGTTCCGTGACGAACTAAAGAGCCTACTTTTCTTAAAATTTAAGAATCGTGCCAATGATTAACCTATATTATGGATCTATCTAGAATAATGACGAAGTTAAGTTGGTAATATCGAAATTTCTAATTAGTTCGAAATACTGTATACCAGGCATAACGTAGCCTAATAGAGAACTACAGTTGGCAGCCCTGGTGACTGAATATATATTCTTAGTTCCATCTCTTAAGGTACAGAATACAAAATGTGGTTGAAGTCCAATGGATAGCATGAAGGTTACATGCAGTTAAACCTTGGATCTAACAGCACGCATAAAATCATGTTGGCAACAATGACATAGGCTACATGTATTGGTCAGAAATAATCTGAAATAATATGATTTATTGTTGTGACAATTTTGAATGAAATCCATTAGTTAGTATACAAGTTACATGCATTTTAAAATTGGACCTATCAGCAGGCTTAGAATTATGTTGGCAGCACTGGCGTAGGCCTATATTAGTTACTCCGAATTAATCTAGAATGCCAGATACTATTCGTGTGCAACGTTATAGCTGTTGGCTTGCATACTTTCTGATATATTGATATTAGGGTAACAAAAATAGAGACAGTATTTATTAACAGTTGGCAGTCCTGGTTACTCTTAAGAATCGGCATAGTCATATCTGTTATGGTTTTTTTCGTCGTGTGGCCTCATGAGAGGCCGAGTGCAGGTCTTTCTATTCGACGCCCGTGGGCGACCTGCGCGTCGGGATGAGAGATAGAATGGATGAAGATGAATGAAACTGGGCAAGGATGTGGAAGGAATCGGCCGTGGCCTATCAGAAGGTACCGTCCCAGCATTTGCCTGGTGTTGAAAATGGGAAACCACGGAAAACCATTTCAAGGACGGCCGACGGTGGGGCTCGACCCCACGCGTCTACCGACAGACAGACACAAGGATAGACAGACAGACAGACAGACAGACAGACACACATTTGCCCGATCTCATAAGTCTACTTTTTCCTCATTTTTGCAAAATGTGAAAAGTAGGCTAAAAATCCGTTTCTTAGTGAGCCTCTACATACTCGGATCAACCAACATGCAAAATTTCAGCTTTCTAGGTCTAGTGGTTTGAGCCCTGCGTTGATGGGTCAATTTTGGATGCTCAGTGCCACAAGGCCGGAAAAAGTCACTTACAAATTGAATTTTCAAAAACCGTTTCTTTGTGAGCATCTACATACTCGGAACAACCAACATGCAAAATTTCAGCTTTCTAGGTCTAGTGGTTTGAGCCCTGCGTTGATGAGTCAATTTTGGATTATATATAAGAGATTCATTTACTCATCGCTGGAATACATCTCGAGGCAGTGAATACGCTTCGTGTTGTGAATTACTTCGAAGGAGCGAGTTCGCGCAGCTACATACTGACTTGCCATCGCATGTTGTTATCGTTCCAATGGTGCACACATTGCCTTACTGTGGTCTACTAAGCTTGGAACATGTACGACGTAGCTAACTGGTTGCCTGTGCCCTAACCAGAGACTATCACCTCCTCATCCTCGTCCAATCCAACACCATAGCTTTTTTTTTTTTTTTTTTTTTTTTTTTTGTCGTGTAGCCTCCTGAGAGGCCGAGTGCAGGTCTTTCTAGTCGACGCCCGTGGGCGACCTGCGCGTCGGGATGAGAGATGGAATGGATGAAGATGAATGAAACTGGGCAAGGATGGGGAAGGAAGCGGCCGTGGCCTGTCAGAAGGTACTGTCCCAGCATTTGCCTGGTGTTGAAAATGGGAAACCACGGAAAACCATTTCAAGGACAGCCGACGGTGGGGCTCGAACCCACGCATCTACCGAGTCAGCAGAGAGCTTGGCCCCTTGACCTAACGCAGCGCTTTAGCGCGCGTAGCCACTACAGTCGGTACACCATAGCTTATGCAACGATACACACGGTCTTCTTTTCTTTTTATTTGATCGCTTTCCCTCCAAGCTCGGCTTTACCCTCGGACTTTGCGAGGGATCAGTCCTCTCCCGTCGAATTCCAGGACAGTGTCTCGGAGCTGAACACACCTTGGCAGCAGATACAACTGGGGATGGTGACAAGCCAATCGCCTAGGTGACCACGAACTTGGGTCTAATGAAGGAAAGGGCAGCGAAGGGAGTGGGAAGAAAGATGCCGTGGTCCTGTCGAAAGGAACCATCCCAGCAATCGCCTGGAGGAGAGGTGGGAAACCATGGAAAACCACTTCTAGGATGGCTGAGGCAGGAAGTGAACCTGCCTCTACTAAGTTTGTGTGCCCCACGAGGCTGGGTGAACCCCGTCCCAGGTCTCACACCAGGAATAAAATTTCGTGGCAGAGCCGAGATTTGAACCCGGGCCTCCACAGTGACATGGTCTTTTACAGAGCCAAATAAACAAATGGTGTCGCCTCCGTGGTGTAGTGGTCAGCGTGCATAGATGCCACCCCGGAGGTCTGATGTTCGATACCCGGCTCTAACAAGAAATTTGACAAGTGGTATGAAGGCTGAAACGGGGTCTACTCAGCCTCGGGGAGAAGAGTAGAGTGGGTTCGATTCCCACCTCAGCCATCTTCGAAGTGGTTTTCCGTGGTTTCCCACTTCGTCTTCGGGCAAATGCTGGAATGGTACAGTACCTAACCAAAGGCCACGACCGCCTCCTTCCCTCTTCCTTGCCTATCCCTCTCACTCTTCCCATCCCTTCATCAGGCCCCTGTTCACTTCGCAGGTGAGGCCGCCTGGGCGAAGTGCTAGTCCCACTCCCCAGTTATATCCCCCGTTTCAGAGCCTCAAGCTGCAGGACACTGTCCTTCGCTTAGTCCGTGGGAAAAGCCAACCCAGGAGCGTAAAACGATAACGAAAGAAAAAAGAAATAACAAATCAGTCTGTGAAAACTATTAAGTGTACAACCTTGCCACTTGCCAGGCAACTCCAATCGCGCGCTTGCCTTGTGAGCTACTGCGACATTTGACCTTCAGCGCGCTACTCCCGGTCTATACAATACCTGCTCTCGGTGTGTGCGTGCACCTCTTGTTTTCAAGTGTGTGTTCTGCGTATATGTGCTCGTTTAACGGTTTCATTCGAGGTACCCATACTGAATTAATAGTGGTGCTCACGATTCCTGCTGTCTTCTAGCCCGTAAACACACATCTCGTCATATTGCCCCGGTTTAGAAAGAGGGACCTATGACTTATTGTAGTACATGTGACAGAATGCATAAAACTGGATCGCAAAGGGCTAGTGGACCATTCGGTATGTAGGCCATAGAGTTAGGTAGACTACTATTACATGAAGATACCGGTTGAGTTAGCCGTGCTCGTTACGGCGTGACTGCAGGCAGTCGCTCACATCCGGTAGGCGAGGAGGCTCGAATCCCTCCACCGGCCACCTTGAAGATGGTTTTCTGTAGTTTCCTATCTTCCTTCCAGGCAAATGCCGGGGTTAGTTTCCAACTATAGGCCACAGCCGCTACCTTCCGATTCCTTGTCCTTACATTCACACTTTCCTCGCCAGACAACCACCACACGGGACGGTACTTGTAGCTCACCCCATGGGTGTCCGCATAGAAGTAGCTGCAAACTTGAGCAAGCCGAACATGTACTCGAACAATCCCGGCATTAAAAGCCATACGCTTAAAAATATAATATAAAAACATGAAGATTATTGCGTAAATGTATTATTCAAACTTCAATCGCATAATTAGGACACAAGAAATAACATGTATTTCCGTGAAGAAATGTATAGCCCATTTTCATTTATCCTGTTTATGTTAATTGCCTCTATCAACATACAAAATGTCAGTTTGATTGCTGTAATAGATTCGTAGATATTGAGAACCGTCTAAATATATCGTTAAGTCGACATGTTGGATTGTTATATATGTAGGCCTTAGAGTTATGTACTATTACATGAAGATTATTGTGTAAGTGTATTATTCAAACTTCAATTGCATGATTAGGACACAAGAAATAGTAAAAACGAGATTTAAAATTTTGCACAGCCTCCATCTTCTGGTTCTGAAAAAAATTGAAATAAATTAGATGCCAGTGGATTAAAATTTGTATAAGCATATACCATACCAAGTTTCACTGTGCACGTCCTTTTAAATATTAGCATTTCGCGTCGCCGGCAGGTTGGATTTGTGATCATCAGGTTATGGAAGTTCCATAGGTGAATTTATGTTTATAGCCTCTATCAACATACAAAATGTCAGTTTGACTGCTGCCAGATTATCAGATTTTGTGGTCCGTCTAAATATTTTGGATGCTCGCCATATTGGATTGTAACATATGTAGGCCATAGAGTTATGTACTATTAGATGACTATTATTGCATAGGTTCATTATTCAAACGTTGACTTCGATCGCATGATTGCGATACAAAAAATGAAAACATAATTTTAAAATTTTGCACAGCTGCCATCTTGAAGTTATGTAAACAATTTGACAAAAATATATGTCAGTGCATTGCAAAGTGCATAAACAATTGCTGTACCAAGTTTCACTGCGTTCGGATTTTTAACTCGCCAGAAAAGTCTATTGAAATGTTTCAATTCGCATAGCCGCCATGTTCGTTTTGAAGTTAACAGGTTTCTGAAAGTCAAGTTGAACGATTTTGTAGTAGTGCCTTTTATCGCCGTACAAAATTTCAGGTTGATATGAGTAATAGATTCGGAGATATAGAATGCCAGTGAAATATTTCGCACAGCCGCCACGTTGGATTGTTGAAACGTAATAAAATTTGTAGGGCACGGTCGGGGTCGGCCAGAATAGTACTATGATCTTACCGAATTTAATTGAAATCTATCCAGTCACTTAGATTTTATTAGTGGGGGTGGGGGGTGGGAGCACACACACGGTCACACACACACGGACAAAAGGTGATCTCATAAGCCTAATTTTTCATAAATAGAAATAGGCTAAAAACGAGATTTTAATTTTGACACTGGCGCCATCTCGTGGTTAAAAAAAATTAAGTTTGATTGCTGTCACAGATTAGTTGACATTGAGAATCGTCTAAATATTTCGGATGGTCACCATATTGGATTTCTATATACATTGTTGGCCATAGAGCTATGTACTTATTAGATGATGATTATTGCGTAGGTTCATTGTTCAAACGTTGGTTCCGATCGCATGATCAGGACACAAGAAATTAAACCTTAATTTTAAAATTTCGCACAGCCTCCATCTTGAAGTTATGTAAACAATTGAGCTGAATAGGATGTCAGTGCATTAGAAGGTGTATACCATTTGCTGTACCATGTGTGACCGCGTTCGGGTGGTTTAAATTCGAGAAAAGTCTATTTAAATACAACAACTTCGCTTGGCCGCCATATTCGTTTTGTAAAGAGGTTTTTGAGAGTCCCATCGTTACACTTCTATTAGTGCTTTTTTCCACCATACATAACGTCAGGGTGATATCTGTAATAGTTTCGGAGATATGGAATGCCGGTGAAATATTTCGCACAGTTGCCATGTTGGATTGGTGAGATGTAATAAAATTTGTAGAGCACAGTCGGGTCGGACAAAATAGTACTATGACCTTACCGAGTTTCGTTGAGATCGCTCTAGCAGTTTAGATTTTATTAGGGAGGGGAGCGAGGCGACGGACACATGCAAACACAAACATACGTACACACACACGGACTATATGTGATGTCATAGGCCTATCTTTCATAAATGTAAATAATAAAGGAAGCTTTTCAGTCGGTCAACACGACTGAATAGCTTTCATTATTAGAATTAAGCATCACTGAAAAATGGCTTCTATCACTACTAAAGGAAAATAGGCTAACAAGTAAACGAAAAGCAAGAACGGGAGGTTTAATTTAGAAATGAAATACTATTATTGGTCACAAAGGAGCTAAAGCTCCGCTAACACGTACCTTGATGCTCGGTACAGTTAGGAGGCGAGTTCCGACTGTACCGTTCCATACGTAACGTTCCGCTACACGTACCTTGAAGCTCGGTACAGTTGGGAGTCGAGTTCCGACTGTACCGTTCCAGGGCTGTAACGTTCCACTTGCTCGTACCGAGTTCCAAGTTACAGTTACGGAACGATACCGCAAGCCAGCTTGGGGCCGCGTTATGGCATACGTTACGTAACGTGATACACAGCGGTACGTAACGCATTTTCGTTCTGTTCCGGGTCCCTGATGATTAGTTTAGTCGTTTATTAATGTTAAGTTTTGACCAATTGAGTAGCCACAATTGAGATTTGGTAAAGATGGCGGCAAAATAAACATGACACTGAGGTGCCCTTTTCTAGTGCTACCTCTGTACGAAATTTCGTGTTTCAATTGATAGGGGGTGTAATGGCCAACGCGGGAAGTCAACAACCCACCAAGAGTATTCTGGTAATAGTGGACAATGTATAAAGGTTTATTGGCCAAAGCATTAGATAATGATGTGATAATACAAAGAGTTGACTTTACAAAGGTCGCTTGACAATTTAGCAAACATGTGGAGGACCAGACAATATTATTGTCACTAAATAAGGAAGTCCAGGAAGGCATAAAGGACACGACACCACCACTAACTAATAATAAGATATATTATCAAATAGGTGGCACATAAAACAAATATTCAAAGGTGACACATAAAACAAATATTCAAAGGTGGCACATAAACATATGAGAAACCTTGGCACAAATTTACACAATTGAAGAAACACTCATAAAGAATTAACACACGTTACGTCTTGAGCCTAAAACACACACATTGTCTTGAACGTAGCTGCAGATCAGTACATCATAGAACGGCATGCAATACACGGCGGTTCCAAAGAATGATATAATTTAAATATGCAACACAAGTGGAGTTGCAACAAATAATGAAAAAACAGGTCGCATGGAACGAGAATGTGTCGTCGAACCAGGACTGACTTACAGTGATGCGCCGATACTGTAAGCCCAAAAAATGAATTGTTAATAAAACAAATTATGTGTGAAACACAGGAAGTCAAAGTAGTTGCTGTCATACAAATACCGGGATATGCCAATCGCACGGTATTGTCACAATAGTAAAGTAGTTAAGCCCAGCGTCAACTTCCATTAGTGATGATGCCTGGCCTTGTAACATGCTTCCAGACACGATGAATTACTTATCACACGAAGCATCATCATTATTCATACGCGTGAAGACAAATCGTTAGGCAGTAAATGAAGATAGAAGTAAACACGTTACAACAAACTATCCGACGCCGCGGATTGAAGAATTCGTCGACATGGCGCGTAGCAACATCAAGCATGGTTTGATAAGATCG
Source organism: Meconema thalassinum (assembly GCA_946902985.2). Lineage (NCBI taxonomy): Eukaryota > Metazoa > Arthropoda > Insecta > Orthoptera > Tettigoniidae > Meconema > Meconema thalassinum. The sequence goes on along the minus strand of OX336388.2, from coordinate 1,850,692,569 downwards.
AAAATCACCGTAATGTCACTGCCCAAACAAAATATGAATCATGTGCATAGGACATGATTGCTAAGCACGGTTACTATGAAGATAGCACCAATTATAGAAATGATTAGCTGGATATTTGATGATATATCACAACCAGCGTTGAAGCACAGCATTGACATGGCTACACACTTAGAGAACAACGAAGAAGAAAAACGTGATTGGTCGCAACAAGCAGCAAGGAGGCCTCTGATAGGCTGGAAGCAGCCAATCACAGTAGAGAGTTTAAAAACAAGTAAGAGGCCTCTGATAGGCCGAAAGCAGCCAATCACAGTAAAGAGTTCAAAAACAAGTAAAAGATGAATCAATGTGGCCAACTTAAGAATACAAAATTACCTTCTAAGCCAAAATATCCTACTGGAAACACGGCAGTGGGAATACTACATGCAATCAAAACAAATAAATCACGACAACCAATCAACATAAACAAAACCAACCTGACAATGAATAAATGCAATGAAGACTAATAATACAGATATGTACAACCACACAGAGTGGAAACAAATAGGGAAACACAAAAACTGGTTTGCCAAGACAGTGGCCGAACCATATTGCCCGCACAGAAACAACAGGCAGGTTGTTTATGAAAATACAAGAGTGTTTAGTTCTGCGGCAACAAGGGAGACACCTTGACGATGGGACGTTTCAAGAGTCCAGAGGTGGTATGTAGAGAGACCACACGAGCTAGGCCGTCCTTACCACAATGAACCTCAAGAATACGTCCAAGTCGCCAGTAAGTAGGAGAAACATTGTCGTCCATAATAAGCACAAGCGTGCCAACCTTGAGGTTAGGAGACATACGGTTCCACTTGTGACGTTGTTGAAGGGAGAGTAAATGATCTGTGGACCATTTACGCCACAATGAAGTCATAATCTGTTGAAGTAATTGCCATCTAGACAACCTATTGATGGGCACCTCAGAAGCGTCAGGAATGGGCAAGGCATTCAAAGGTCGTCCAACAAGAAAGTGACCTGGCGAGAGATAGCACAAGTCAGTAGGATCCTCAGTCATAGGCGAAATGGGTCTAGCATTTAGAATGGCTTCAATTTGCACCACGAGAGTGGTCAATTCTTCATACGTAAGTACTTGAGCCTTCATGATTCTTATTAAATGAGATTTCAAAGATTTGATGTTTGCCTCCCATAGTCCACCAAAATGCGGAGAACTAGGAGGAATGAAGTGCCACTGAATTAGTAGCGATGACGTAGAATCTTGAACAACAGATTGAAAATCTGCAGAGGAGAGCAACGTACCAAGATCAGCAAGGTCAGACTGTGCGCCTTGAAAGTTGGTACCATTGTCGGAATACACTTGAGCGGGAACGCCCCTTCTACTGCAGAAGCGAGTAAAGGCTACAACGAAAGCATGACTGGAGAGGGAAGTGACGACCTCAGTGTGCACAGCCTTCGTAACCATACAAACGAACATTGCGATGTAAGCCTTAGTCGAGACCCTTGACCTGGGGCCACCGTACCTGATAGTGAATGGACCACAGTAATCAACACCAACGTGATTAAAGGGAAAGGTTTGATGGAGGCGAACAGCTGGGAGTTGACCCATTAACTGTTCAGAAGGACGTGCAGCGTAGCGCACGCAAGTAACACAAGAGCGAGATAGGCTACGAACAAGTTTTCGTAGTGACGGTATCCAGAAGCGTTGTCGGATGGTCGCAATCACAACCTGGACTCCGCCATGAAGCAACTTTAAATGGGTATGTCTGACCAGGACTTTAGTGAAATGATGGTCATTGGGCAAAAGTATCTGGTGTTTTGTATCAAATGGAAGGTCGGCCAATTCCAAACGGCCTCCCACACGAATAGTGCCATCAGAGTGAAGCAAAGGGTGCAAATTGCTGATGGTGGAAGTGGATGGCACTTGCTCATTCTTCATTAGAGCAGTAAGTTCAGTAGAGTAGCACTGAGCTTGAATCATTTTCACACATGTAAGTAGTGCAACATCAATTTCAATGGCAGTGAGTGGACCACTGATCCTAGTGGTATTTCTACAATTAGAGAAAAACCTAATACAGTAGGCTATGACCCTCAACAATCTTGTGTAGGAAGAAAAATTGTTTAAAAATTCAATGTCAACAGGTTTAGATACATTTGCACACGAAATTCTACACTCGGGCAATTCGGACACAGGAGTGTCAAAGATATCTGAAGTACTGGAGCTTGTAAAAGCCTTCAACCATGCTGGACCATGCCACCATAGCTGATTATTTTTCAATTCCGAGGGCATACAGCCTCGGGAAATTATGTCGGCTGGATTGTCACGGGAAGAGACATGTTTCCAGGCGCAGTGAACAGTAAGCCTTTGTATTTCAGCAACTCTATTGGCTACAAAGGTTTTCCATTTTGAGGGGGGCGAAGCCAACCAAGACAAAACAATAGTGGAATCTGTCCAACAATAGACGGATTCAATAGGCAAGTTCAAAGCGGGTTGCACCTTTGCAATTAATTTGGAAAGCAAAAGTGCACCACATAACTCAAGTCTGGGCAAAGACAACTGTTTAAGAGGAGCAACCTTCGACTTAGCGCACACAAGTGCAACAGTGACGACGCCGTAGGTATCAATTGACAATAAATAGAGACAAGCTCCATAGGCCTGCTGACTGCTGTCGCAAAAGCCATGAAGTTGCATAGATTTGATTTCTGAAGCAGGCTTAATCAAACGTGGAGTAGAAATCTCAGAAATCGCAGGTAAATTGCTATAAACATTCAGCCAAGCTTGCGCGATTTCCATTGGAAGGGGGTCATCCCAACCGAGTTTGTGAATCCACAAATCTTGGAAGAGAATCTTACAAGCAACCACAATAGGTGACACTAAACCCAAGGGGTCAAAAATAGAGGCAACAATGGACAAAAATGAACGCTTAGTAAAGGTAATTGAAGTGTCACAGTTCACGATAGGTGACTGAATCCGCAACAAGTCATCGATAGGTTGCCAATAAAGTCCTAGCGTTCTGGCGACTGTTTCTTCACCATCGCCGAAACTACGGAGTTGTTGTTTCTCTTGATGATCAAGAGGAATGTTATCTATTAGAGTCATGGAGTTTGAACTCCACTTACACAGTTCAAAACCACCTAATGTCAAAAGAAGGGTCAATTCATCATACAGAATGAGTGCGTCATGCTCGGAATCACATCCCGAGATACAATCATCAACATAGAAGTCGTTTAAAACAATCTGAGTGGCAGCTGGAAAGGCTGTGCCATCAGTGAGGGCGAGCTCCTTTAGCACACGAGTGGCTAAGAAGGAAGCTGGGGCAGTACCATATGTAACGGTGTTTAATTGATATTCTACTATTGGGTCTGAAGGAGAGTCTCTCCAAAATATTCTCTGTAAGTCACGATCTTTGTGATCTACAAGAATCTGTCTGTACATTTTACTCAGATCAGCTGCAAACGCTATCAAGTGAGTACGGAACCGAAGCAAAATAGAGAACAAATCCTGCTGAATTACAGGGCCCACCAACAAAGTATCATTAAGGGAGCACCCAGACGTAGTAACCATCGAAGCATCAAATACCACTCTGAGCTTTGTAGAAGTACTGTGCGGCTTGAAAACAGGATGATGGGGAATGTAGTAAACTTCACCATCAGTTGGGTGGGGGGCGACTTGCATATGGTTTAAGGCTAGATATTCATGCATGAATTCAGTGTATTCTAACCTTAACTCAGGGTTACGAGCCAAACGTCTTTCGAGAGAGTGAAAACGATTTAGTGTAGCGTAGCGAGAGGCACCTAGAGGCTCCGAGTCTACCTTGCGAGGGAGTCTAACCACAAATCTACCATCGTCTTTGCGAGTGGTAGTAGCAACGAAGTGTTCTTCACATATGGATTCATCAACAGACAACACTGGGGTTTCAACTTCTTCAACGTTCCAAAACGTTTCCAGCTGTTGTTCTACATGAGGGCGTGAGAGTGTAAGTGCTGATACCACGTGCGATGGTTGCGAGGTGCTTGCACTGGGCAGCCTCCCAGAAAACACCCAACCCACAGAGGTATTTTGAATGATGGGCAAATCACCAACTGGCATGATTTTACCAGGACATAACAGGTCAAAGAAATATTCTGCACCAAGAACAAGGTCAATAGGTTTAGTGCAATTGAAATCAGGATCAGCTAAATCAATATGTGATGGAATGTTCCATTCAGAGGTATCGAAACCAGCAGCGGGTAGCTCAAGTGCAATATTGGGAACCACGAGACATTCAAGCTTAGCAGACCAATTAGTAGCACAGGCAAAAACGTTCACATCAGCAACAACAGTAGCAGTGCTTTGATTTTGACCAACACCGCGAATGTGTACCTTCATAGGTTTGGTGTGGAGTCTTAATTTCTTAGTTAAGTGTGACGAAATTAAGTTACAATCTGATGCAGAGTCAAGTAGTGCAGTAACAGGTACACGTAAGCCATTGCCAGCTAATATATTCAACTTGGCAGTGGGCAATAACGTCCTTGAAAATTGATTGTCACGAGCGACGCTACTGCAACTAGTGTTTACCACGTTAGCATGAGCTTGAGAAGCATCATTACTAGTGCCACTGGAGGGCTCATAGTGAAGAAGAGTGTGGTGTTTTCGGGAACAAGTGTTACAAGAGTACTTCGAACATTGATGATTAGGCTCGAAATTACGCAAACAATTATAACACAATTTTCGAGACCTGACAAAATCCCATTTGGCTGTGGACGAAAGTTTAATAAAGGTACCACATTTCGACAATTGGTGATCAATGCTCCTACAATATGTACAACGAGATTTGGTAGTAGTTAACATGGGTTTCTGAGGCGAATGACCTTCAGTTTTAAGTTTGGTTACAGCAGTATGTAATGCAGGCTTGGACACATTCCTTTCAGTTATTTCCAGTACCTTGCATTTTTTCTCTAAGAAGCTAACCAAGTCCTGGAGAGTGGGAATTCTCCCAGAATCAACATGATTCTCCCATTCACGGATGCTATCATTATCTAGTAGCTCCAATATAAAATGTGACAATAACAAGTCTTGAAGGGGAACCCCGTTAAAGTCCAAAGCTTCTAACGCATTGACATGAGAAACAAAGTGGTCGATGATGGCACGCAAGGACACTGAATCATTACCGTATGCGGGGGGCTTGAAAAGCTTGGTAACATGATTGTGCGCTATGAGCCTAATGTTATTGTATCGAGTTGTCAGCAAGTTCCATGCAACCATAAAGTTATCATCTGACACAGTAATGTTCTTTAAGAGGAGTTTGGCCTCACCACTAAGACTAGAATTAAGGTAGTAGAACTTAACTATATCAGACAGAGCATGGTTATCAATTACTATGGCCTTGAAGCTATCTCTGAAATTCAGCCAGTCTGTGAAGTCGCCACTGAACTGCGGAATTTGAATTTCAGGCAACTTTATATGAGCTGCAGCTACGTTAGCATTAGGAAATTGTGCACTCTGCAAATTATTCAAAGGGTTATCACTGTCTGTAGTGTTGGATTTTTTGAAATTGTCACAATGTAGTTTAATTTTAACCAGCAACTCAAAATACTTATCTTCGAAGTCACAACGTTCGGCTATTTCTTCGTCGATATTGTCTGTAATATCCTCTAAAGCGACTTGCGCTTCGTTAAATTGTTTATAAATTTCCTCGCATTTGTGTTTGCGTAACACTAACATTTGATATTGCTCTTCTGTAATGTCCTGAAAGTTGCTAATTACTTTTTCTTGTGAGGTAAGCATGCCCTTAGCGACTGCACGCTTCCTAACTAAAAGTCGTTTTTGGGCATCATCCATAATGACTTTAGGATTGCCCGCCTAGATGTAATTACCAGAGTTGCACACCTAACTAACACAACCAACTAACTAACACAAAAAATAAACACTGAGACAATGGTCTCAATTAAGTTGTAAACAAACATCTGAACATAGAATACTGTATTGTGTCCTTGGGAAGTTAATGGGAACGTATACAATGTTAAATTTATGGCCTTCCTGGTGAAATAGCAAGAAACAAGGGCCCAACATGGCCAAAACAATGCTTAATGATTCAAAGTAGTAAACAGCTCAATATCCGGCCCGGAGGACCAAATAATGTAATGGCCAACGCGGGAAGTCAACAACCCACCAAGAGTATTCTGGTAATAGTGGACAATGTATAAAGGTTTATTGGCCAAAGCATTAGATAATGATGTGATAATACAAAGAGTTGACTTTACAAAGGTCGCTTGACAATTTAGCAAACATGTGGAGGACCAGACAATATTATTGTCACTAAATAAGGAAGTCCAGGAAGGCATAAAGGACACGACACCACCACTAACTAATAATAAGATATATTATCAAATAGGTGGCACATAAAACAAATATTCAAAGGTGACACATAAAACAAATATTCAAAGGTGGCACATAAACATATGAGAAACCTTGGCACAAATTTACACAATTGAAGAAACACTCATAAAGAATTAACACACGTTACGTCTTGAGCCTAAAACACACACATTGTCTTGAACGTAGCTGCAGATCAGTACATCATAGAACGGCATGCAATACACGGCGGTTCCAAAGAATGATATAATTTAAATATGCAACACAAGTGGAGTTGCAACAAATAATGAAAAAACAGGTCGCATGGAACGAGAATGTGTCGTCGAACCAGGACTGACTTACAGTGATGCGCCGATACTGTAAGCCCAAAAAATGAATTGTTAATAAAACAAATTATGTGTGAAACACAGGAAGTCAAAGTAGTTGCTGTCATACAAATACCGGGATATGCCAATCGCACGGTATTGTCACAATAGTAAAGTAGTTAAGCCCAGCGTCAACTTCCATTAGTGATGATGCCTGGCCTTGAAACATGCTTCCAGACACGATGAATTACTTATCACACGAAGCATCATCATTATTCATACGCGTGAAGACAAATTGTTAGGCAGTAAATGAAGATAGAAGTAAACACGTTACAACAAACTATCCGACGCCGCGGATTGAAGAATTCGTCGACATGGCGCGTAGCAACATCAAGCATGGTTTGATAAGATCGAAAATCACCGTAATGTCACTGCCCAAACAAAATATGAATCATGTGCATAGGACATGATTGCTAAGCACGGTTACTATGAAGATAGCACCAATTATAGAAATGATTAGCTGGATATTTGATGATATATCACAACCAGCGTTGAAGCACAGCATTGACATGGCTACACACTTAGAGAACAACGAAGAAGAAAAACGTGATTGGTCGCAACAAGCAGCAAGGAGGCCTCTGATAGGCTGGAAGCAGCCAATCACAGTAGAGAGTTTAAAAACAAGTAAGAGGCCTCTGATAGGCCGAAAGCAGCCAATCACAGTAAAGAGTTCAAAAACAAGTAAAAGATGAATCAATGTGGCCAACTTAAGAATACAAAATTACCTTCTAAGCCAAAATATCCTACTGGAAACACGGCAGTGGGAATACTACATGCAATCAAAACAAATAAATCACGACAACCAATCAACATAAACAAAACCAACCTGACAATGAATAAATGCAATGAAGACTAATAATACAGATATGTACAACCACACAGAGTGGAAACAAATAGGGAAACACAAAAACTGGTTTGCCAAGACAGTGGCCGAACCAGGGGGGAGCAGACATATACACACACACACACAGACACACAATGTTTCTTGAAAAAAGTCCCTTAATACTAGCCACGTTCTTCCACTGGCAGTGATCTGTGCGAAAATCAGGAATTATTAGTCTACTTTTCATATTTTGCAAAAATGAGGAAAAAGTAGACTTTTGAGATCGATCCGGGAAAATGTGTGTGTGACTGTCTGTCTATCTGTCTGTCTGGCTGGCTGTGTGAGTGTCCCCCCCCTATCAACTCATAACCGGCTGCAGCAATCGAAAACAATTTTTAGTATGAGTAAAGATGTATACCGGAATATCTCAAGCCCATATTTGAAAATGATGTCACTGCTACCAACTGCTGAAAAAACGCACTAGAAATTTGAGCTCCATGTTGGATATCATGCAAGGTAAGTTATGCTTGGGAGCTATTCCAAAATTGGCACACATGTAGATAATGATATTTCTGTTTAATTTGCATGAGGCCGTACATGACAGAGTTGCCAAAATAATTTTAAGCTTTCTGATAAGTCAAGTATTTTAATGCATATAACTTCTGCACTATCAATTGGATTTCAACCAAATTTTGTATGTAATATGTGAACATAATCAGATATTACTGAGCGTATTCTTAAGAACCAACAGGCCTGCCAACTGTTAATAATTGCTCTCTCTATTTTTATCCAAATACCAATCTATAAGAAAGTATGCAAGCCGACAGCTTTAAACTATGAACACGTATAGTACCTTACATTTTAGATTAATTTGGAGTAACTTATATAGTCAGTTCTACCAACATGATTCTAAGCCTGCTGATAGAACCAATTTTTAAATACAAATAACTCCTATACTATCAGTTGGATTTCAACCAAATTTCGTATGTGCTATGTGTACCATAACGGATATGACTATGCTTATTCTTAAGAGCAATCAGGGCTGCCAACTGTTAATAAATGCTGTCTATATGTTTTTCCCCAATATCAATATATCAGAAAATATGCAAGCCAACAGCTCCATACTTTGCACACGTATAGCACCTGACATTCTAGATAAATTTGGAGTAATCAATGTAAGTCAGTGCTGCCAACTTGATTCTATGCCTACAGATAGTTCCAATTTAAAAAAAACATGTAACTTCTATACTAACAAATGGATTTCATCCATAATTGGTACAAGAAGATATCATAATATTTCAGATCATTTCTGACCAGCACACGCATGACATTGTTGCCAAACATGCTTTTACGAGTGCTGATAAATCCAGAGTATAACTGCATGTAAAATTCATTGGACTTCAACCAAATTGTGTATTCTGTACCTTAAGAGATGGAACTAAGACGTAGCCTATATATTAAGTCGCCAGGGCTGCCAACTGTAGTGCTCTATTAGGCTATATTATACCAGGTATATTTCGAACTAATTAGACATTTTGATATTACCAACTTAATTTCGTCATTATTCTAGATAGGTTCATATACTGTAGATTAATCATTGGCTTGAATCTTGATTTTAGGAAAGGTAGGCTCTTTAGTTCGTCACGGAACTTCTTGTTTGAGTTTTAATATGTGTTTGAAATTTGTTGCAAATGATTATTTTATCATATTTTCATACATCATGTTACGGTATGTTGATTTAGGCGTTCAATTTTCCATCCTTCTTTATGGTGCACCATATAAGGTTTAATACCAAGGGACATTTTAGGGTTACGCTATACATTTATCTTGTGTCTTTGATATTTATCAATTCATTCATATCGGCTGATGTTGTTGTTTGAGTCTTCAGTCTTTTGACTGGTTTGATGCAGCTTTCCATGCCTCCCTGTCCTGAGCTAAGCGTTTTATCTCAACATAGCTACCACACCCTACATTCGAAGCAAACTGTTTAACATATTCTAATCTCGGTCTACCCCTACAGTTCTTGTTCTCGACCCTTCCTTCCATAACTAAGTTTGCTATTCCTGGGTGTCTTAGTATGTGTCCTACCAACCTATCTCTTCTCTTCATTAGCAGTCGCCAGAAACATCTCTCCTCTCCCACTCGTCTTAATACCGCTTCGTTTGTAACCCTCTCTTCCCATCTGATCTTCATCATTCTCCTGTAACACCACATTTCAAACGCTTCAAATCTCCTCTTTTCTGCTGCACCAATAGTCCAATTTTCACTTCCATAGAGTGCCACGCTCGATGTCAACTGATTCCTTTTCTATAGAAATGCTTTCCTTGCCTGAGCCAACCTACTTTTTATATCCTCTTTCCTCCAACCATCACTGGTTATTTTGCTTCCTAAGTAACAGAAGTCTTCTGAGATTCGGAGATATAGAATGCCAGTGAAATATTTCGCACAGCCGCCATGTTCGATTGTTGAAAAGTAATAAAATTTGTAGGGCACGGTCGGGGTCGGCCAGAATAGTACTATGACCTTACCGAATTTAATTGAAATCTATCCTGTCACTTAGATTTTATTAGTGGGGGTGGGGGGCACACACACGGACACACACGGACAAAAGGTGATCTCATAAGCCTATTTATTCATAAATAGAAATAGGCTAAAAACGAGATTTTAAAATTGACACTGGTGCCATCTCGTGGTTAAAAAAACAATTAAGTTTGATTGCTGTCACAGATTAGTTGACATTGAGAATCATCTAAATATTTCGGAAGGTCACCATATTGGATTTTATATACATTGTAGGCCATAGAGCTATGTACTATTAGATGATGATTGTTGCGTAGGTTCATTGTTCAAACGTTGGTTTCGATCGCATGATTAGGACACAAGAAATTAAACCTTAATTTTAAAATTTCGCACAGCAGCTATCTTGAAGTTATGTAAACAATTGAGCTGAATAGGATGTCAGTGCATTACAAGGTGTATACCATTTTCTGTACCATGTGTGACGGCGCTCGGATGGTTTAAATGCGAGAAAAGTCTATTTAAATACAACAACTTCGCTTGTTCGCCATGTTCGTTTTGTAAAGAGATTTTTGAGAGTCCCATCGTTACACTTCTATTAGTGCTCTTTTCCCCATACAAAACGTCAAGGTGATATCTGTAATAGTTTCGGAGATATGAAATGCCGGTGAAATATTTCGCACAGTTGCCATGTTGGATTGGTGAGATGTAATAAAATTTGAAGAGCACAGTCGGGTCGGACAAAATAGTACTATGACCTTACCGAGTTTCGTTGAGATCGCTCCAGCAGTTTAGATTTTATTACGGAGGGAAGTGAGGCGACGGACACATGCAAACACACACATACGTACACACACACGGACTATATGTGATGTCATAGGCCTATCTTTCATAAATTTAAATAATAAAGGAAGCTTTTAAGTCGGTCAACACGACTGAATAGCTTTCATTATTAGAATTAAGCATCGCTGAAAAATGGCTTCTATCACTACTAAATGAAAATAGGCTAACAAGTAAACGAAAATCAAGTACGGGAGTTTTAATTTAGAAAAGATATACTAATATTGGTCACAAAGGAGCTAAAGTTCCGCTAACACGTACCTTGATGCTCGGTGCAGTTAGGAGGCGATTTCCGACTGTACCGTTCCATACGTAACGTTCCGCTAACACGTACCTTGATGTTCGGTACAGTTGAGAGTCGAGTTCCGACTGTACCGTTCCAGGGCTGTAACGTTCCACATGCTCGTACCGAGTTCCAAGTTACAGTTACGGAACGATACCTCAAGCCAGCTCGGGGCCGCGGTATGCATACACAGCGGTACGTAACGCATTTCAGTTCTGTTCCGGGTCCCTGTGTTATATTCCTTCGTCAGATTTAGCAACTCATGCTAGTAGATTTTGATAACTGTAGAAATATTCCACTTGACTTCACTTTCGAAAACATCGCGAATACGGTACTTGTAGTAAAATATCTGTAGCGAAATGCTTTTCCGTCAATAATGTCTTTGAAGTTTCACTGTAGTGAATGTTGCTTGCAAGTTCTCACAATTAGAAATTGTTGTAAATCTCAAATATATTGTGGTGTTTGAAGCCATATTTTCAGTGTTGCCTTAGTAAACAAGAGTTTAGTGCTTTTCAGTCGGTCAACACGAATGTACCCAAAAGAGATGGGTTATGCCCTAATCCTGAAATAAATTACATGAGATTAATAAAACACTAGGATGACCAGTTTCGATCGTCAAGCGATCATCATCAGATCCATTACACTTAGGCTACAAAATCTATGTTTGAAATACAGGTGAAAATATTTACAATATGTACAATTATTTAGTTGCAGTATTGGTACTGCAACTGTCAGTGTATGCTAAATGCAGTATATATGTTAGGTGAAATGCTAAATGGTGATTGCTATCCGTAGATTGTACTTTAGAGAGATTATATGGTTGTAAACTATGGTTAAACTATAAAATTTTAGGCTAACTACTTATCTGATTGTCTTCCGTACAACAGCCACGCGTGGCGAGGGCTAATCCACGGTCTTTAAGAATTGCAGACCCACCTCATTCAATAACATACATCTTATCTAGGTTGGCAACACCTCACATAAACACATCGCTATCACTCCCCACAGCACGTAGGAGCAGGGGGGAGAAAGCAGGGAAAAACCAGTCGTTAAGATAACCACCGCAGTCTACCGCACAGTGAGTTCCAGTGAGCACGAAAACTGCTCGTAGCTGTTGTACGGAAGACAATCAGATAAGTAGTTAGCCTAAAATTTTATAGTTTAACCATAGTTTACAACCATATAATCTCTCTAAAGTACAATCTACGGATAGCAATCACCATTTAGCATTTCACCTAACATATATACTGCATTTAGCATACACTGACAGTTGCAGTACCAATACTGCAACTAAATAATTGTACATATTGTAAATATTTTCACCTGTATTTCAAACATAGATTTTGTAGCCTAAGTGTAATGGATCTGATGATGATCGCTTGACGATCGAAACTGGTCATCCTAGTGTTTTATTAATCTCATGTAATTTATTTCAGGATTAGGGCATAACCCATCTCTTTTGGGTACATTCGTGTTGACCGACTGAAAAGCACTAAACTCTTGTCTCAAATATATGTATATGTTAATTGTACCGTTCTGTTTCACACTCTAAGTTCACGTAGTTTCACTTTATCGTACACAACTATAAATCTGCTGTGGGCTTGTCACTGGTTAAAGCCGTAATACAATCTAATGTGATCTGCTTTCCTTCTTCGCTCGCTGGCTGTCATCTGAGCACTTGTTACCCCCACTCTGCCGTTAATATATCGATGTATATCGAAGTTAAACAAACAATCACTCTCCAAACAAATTACAGAATTAAATCCTATGGACACTCAATAGAATCTGTTTCTCTTAAATACGTGTTAATTTCTTATACGCAACAATATACACAATCCATCCCATATTCTTCGTAATCTCTAAAAGATCGCATTCAGCGTGTTTATATCGATGTAAATTTACAGTAAGTCTGTCAATATCTTAAATGACCTCGCTTCACCTCGCAGCGTATCGTCCGTCACATTAACCTTGAAATACGTCACATGGGAGTCGTACAGGGCGGCCTATGCTGTAAGAGAATACAGCTGGAACTTATTTACGTAACAAAATGTTGCGTGAATTATAGTGTAACTTGACGTGTGTGAATTCAAACAAATCTGCTGTAATGAAGGCAGGAAAACACTGGTACAGTACCTACCGTCACGCCACGGCCCCCTCCTTCCCTCTTCCTTGTCTATCCCTCCCATTCTCCATATCCTGCCCCATCCCTCATGAGGCCCCCTGTTCGCTTTGCAGGTGAGGCCGTCTGGGCGAGGTGGCAGTCCTACCTCCACAGTTGTATCACCGACTCGATGTCAAAGCTCCAGGACACTGCCCGTAGAGGCGGTAAAGGTGGGATCTCTCGCTGAGTCCGTGGCAAAAGCCTACCCTGAGGGTAAACTGACTACGCAAAAAAAAAAAAGTTTGCGGGATATACTTACAGTGCGTTAGTACCATACGGGATGCAAGCACAGACATATCGACATTCATGATAATACACGTTAGTTGGGCTGCATAATAGCAATATTACTCTCCTGGTATATTAAATTGTATACAGAGTGGTCACCAGTCCCTTATTATTTAGTATTATGAAACCCAACTAACAATACAATTCTCCTGATGGTCGATATTGCTCTGCGCACTTCCTGTGTGACAGCAATGTAAACTGAGTCATGGGTCTAGCAAAAGAAAAACGACTGTAATCAATTCCGCACCAAATACTAAGGACCATTCTACGAACCATATAATTTATTGCTCCTTGAAGAATACACATACATGTAATACTATCGAATTAATAGGTTACGCCACGTGATCTGTAATAGCAGAATGTTAAATGAACTCTATAAACCATGATTGAAGACTTTGACGCGCATACTAACGTTCGAGGTGGAACAGCCTAGTTATTAGTAACCATGTAGTGCGCAAGGTGTAAGTTGTCTCCGTGGCTGAGGCGGTTAACGTCCGAGCTGCGTGGTATGCGAGTCCGAGCAGAATAGTCCTTCGAATTCAGCCGTGGGCAATTTTTTTTTTGAACGACAGCCCATGCTCCTTTTTAGTGGGGATATAATATCAAGCCCCACTTACATAGTCACATTACCGCATTTATTCACTTACGATGTATTCTTGTGCAGAGTACGTTAATTTTGTTAATTTAAGAAGATAGATAGTGAGAACTTTTGCGTTGGACACTAGACTTTATCTAGAACGTTCTTACCGGTTCGAATACGATTTTAGTCGTCAGGCATTAGAAATATTAATGTTCACGTTCAAGGATATGATTCATTTTATTTTCTTCCGCTGTGATGGCTTTCAAATGTGCAGGTGTTCGCTTAACCCACGGCCACCTCTATCGCATCATCTTGCCACGTGCGTTTCCGCTGCATTGTGGGTAGCGGAAACATAACGTTATGGAGCTATGAGAATTAGGAATATTGTAATGTTCTCGCGGTTATGGGCTGTTCTCAATGCAACCGCCGTGCACTCTTAACACTCAAACTGTCATATCATTGGCATTTGTAGACTAATCAGTGAGGTGTTTACACTAGTACGGTATGATTAATATACCCTCATCCACAAATTGGTATTGATTTCAAGCTATAAAAAGTGTTTTAAGTACCTACCATTGGCTGGAAATTACCCTGTGAAATGTTTCGCAAGTATAATTTCAACATCGTAGACAATTTTTGGAAAATAGTTGCCTCAAAGAACAACGAGTTACAAGGTGGAGAAGAAGGTTCCAAGTTTTCTTTAATTCAAATTCTGCGTCAGTAGGACAAATAGTTCATGAGCCAGGAGCCTATGCACATGAGACTTCATTTTGCTGTTTCCAGCGGCGTCAATATTTGAGGTTTATTTTTAAACGTTCGGGGCTTGGACATCGTGATCATCACATTCTCGTGTTCTTGTGCGTGTTTAAAATTGTCTAATTACCTACGTCATTACGGTGTCGGTAGTAGTTCATGTATTTGTAACTGAAGGTAGGAGTGTTAAGGAGGTGGCAGTGGTCTTAAATTTCGAACCATTCCAGCATTTTATCTGGAGTTGAAGTGGGATACCACGGAAAACCACTTCCAGGATGACTTAGGTTGGTCTCGAGTAGATAATAACTTGAAAATCAATTCCACATGCATGCCAACACAATTTATTTTGTTTGTATAAAAATAATCCTACCTGAAACTTCATTCAGCAGACGCTCATTCAGTTGGTATATTTCGTTTCTGATAATTTCAGTTATTCTCTTACCATATCGTTAGAAAGAAAAGTCATGCTAACAATCGAATGAACTCAATACGATACGGTTTTCCTCATTAGTAGATCAATTAATGAATGAAAATCCACAGCCTGCTTCCAGTCACCGACCGGGTCAGGAATGGAATGAATGAAGCCCCCTTCTAGCGGCGAGGATATGAACTGTGCCGGCTGCCGAGGCCTGACGCACTCCTCTGGGGCAATGATTAAATGAATGACAGATGAAATGAAATGATAGTGGAGAGTGTTGCTGGAATGAAATTTTGACAGGGAAAACCGGAGCACCCGGAGAAAAACCTGTCTGCCTCCGTTTTGTCCAGCACAGATCTCACATGGAGGGACCGGGATTTGAACCACGGACCCAGCGGTGAGAGGCCGACGTGCTGCCGCCTAAGCCACGGAGGCTTCAGATCAATTAATACTGTTTTATATTTGTCGAACGTTAGAATGAGCAATGGTTTACATCCCGAGGTTACAGAGTGCTTTGACGCGACACGTGTGGTGGCCTAAGTGAGTCTGATTTTCCCTTTAAACCAAGGTGGTAAACATTTTGAACATTTGCTACCCTGAATATGTAGGGTACCTTACTATCGTTTTACAGATCATTATGCCGTCGTCGTGTACGTACCATCGGATAAAAAGGGATAAATAACAAGAAGTTCCGTGACGAACTAAAGAACCTACTTTTCTTAAAATTTCAGATTCATGCCAATGATTAATCTATTTGGATCCATCTAGAATAATGACGAAATTAAGTTGGTAATATCGAAATTTCTAATTAGTTCAAGATACTGTATACCTGGCATAATATACCTAATAGAGAACTACAGTTGGCAGCCCGGGTGACTGAATATATTCTTAGTTCCATCTCTTAAGGTACAGAATACAAAAATTGGGTAAGTCCAATGGATAGCGTGGACGTTACATGCAGTTAAACATTGGACCTAACAGCGCGCGTAAAATCATGTTGGCAACAATGTCATCCATGTATTGGTCAGAAATAATCTGAAATAATACGATCTATTGTTGTGCCAATTTTGAATGAAATCCATTAG
Organism: Meconema thalassinum; assembly: GCA_946902985.2. NCBI lineage: Eukaryota > Metazoa > Arthropoda > Insecta > Orthoptera > Tettigoniidae > Meconema > Meconema thalassinum. The sequence continues at coordinate 1,850,676,116 of OX336388.2, read as the reverse complement.
TTAGTATAGAAGTTACATGCATTTTAATATTGGACCTATCAGCAGGCTTAGAATCATGTTGGCAGCACTGACGTTTATTAGTTACTCCAAATTAATCTAGAATACCAGGTACTATACATGTGCAAAGTTTAGAGCTATTGGCTAGCATACATTCTGATATATTGATATTAGGGTAACAAAAATAGAGACAGCATTTATTAACAGTTGGCAGCCCTGGTTGCTCTTAAGAATACGCTTAGTCATACCTGTTATGGTACACATAGCACACACGAAATTTGCTTGAAATCCAAATGATAGTATAGAAGTTACATGTATTTAAAGTTGGACCTCTCAGCAGGCTTAATATCATGTTGGTAGCACTGACGTATATAAGTTACTCCAAATTAATATTGAATGTCAGGTACTATACGTGTGCATAGTTTACAGCTGTCGGCTTGCATACTTTCTGATATATGGGTATTTGGCTAAAAAAATTGAGAGCATTTATTAACAGTTAGCAGCCCTGGTGGCTCTTAAGAATACATTCAGATATATCTGTTTATGTACACATAGCACATACGAAATTTGGTTGAAATCCAATTGATAGTGTAGAAGTTATATGCATTTAAAATTTGGACCTATCAGCAGGCTTATAATCATTTTGGATACACTGCCATGTATGGCCTCCTGGAAATTAAACTACAATATTATTATCTATACATGTGCCAATTTTGAAATAGCTCCCTTTCATACCTTCCAAGATATCCAACATGGAGTTCAAATTTCAATTGCGATTTTTCAGCAGTTGGTAGCACTGACATCATTTTCAAATACGGCCGTGAGATATTCAGGTATACATCTTTACTCCTACCAAATTTTGTTTTGATTGCTGCAGCCGTTTAGGAGTTGATAGGGGGGGGGACACACACACACACAGCCAGACAGCCAGACAGACAGACAGACAGACAGACAGAAGGACAGACAGACAGACAGACAGACAGACAGAAGGACAGACAGATAGACAGACAGACACACATTTGCCCGATCTCATAAGTCTACTTTTTCCTCATTTTTGCAAAATGTGAAAAGTAGGCTAAAAATCACTTCGAAGAGGTACATAAGCGGCCATTGTATATCCACTGTAAATGGCATTAAGCGAAAAAACATGTACCAGCCCAGGGATTGAACCTGCTACCAGGCAGCTTGCCTGATGCAACAGCTGGAATGCATGATTTAGCCACCTTAGCTACCGATAGCCATAGCGAATTGCTGGCACTTATTGAATCTATTCGTAGTTCCCATAGACACCTGTCCAAACGTAAGGTGGTGTTATTCGTAGCTGTGATCGTTTAAAACTTGCATTATAGTTGAGGTCATTGAAATAACACTATCGCTAATGATTTCTACTATATTCGCGAGCATGAACTCAACGGTAAAGTTGTACTAAGGCCATAAATGAGCAGGTAGTAATGTTTTTAGGATGGCTATGATATAGGCGCGAGTTGGGTTGCCTTCCTGCAAATAAATAAGGGCCTGGTGAACCACTCTGTATATTACATCCCCTTATGCAGAGCATTGTAATCCGCGGAGAGTCTCATAATGTAGAATGTGTTAATACTGTAATAATAATTTAATTTAATTTTAATTTAATTTATTTATTAAATACTATTTATGTTACATTATTGTGATATGTCTCACGAATCTGATGACAGTACAGATTATCTGTGAGACATATTAATTATTATTTACAACATATATATAGATTATATTTCAGTACAAGAGTGCATGCATTTTTTTTTGTAATGTTAATGATAAAATATTAATGTAAATAATTAAAGATACAAAAAATTACACTATGGTAGTTATATTAATAAATTTATGTTATGAGTTAATGTTTGGTTAAGTAATATTTTTTAATGCGACTTATAGCTAGTTGTTTGCTGTTAATGTTTGTCAGTCCAGGTGGTAGTTCATTAAGTAGTGATGGTATAATATAATTTAGTCTCTTGAAACCATAGCTATTTATACATAAAGGTTTAACATGTTTAGTACTTGTTATGGCTCTTGTTTGAATGTTGTGAGAGACCTTATGCCTGAATCTTGGATCATGGTAGTAGAGATTCAGTACAGTAATTTGAAACAACTCTTTAATATTAAAATAAGGGATATCAGTGAAATATTTAAAGAACCTGTTTTGGCTATCTTGAAGATTATTAATTAAAGTTGTGTTTTGATTTCCCCAAGCTGCTATAGCATATCTTAATTTGCTTTCAATCAGAGTACTGTAAATTGTTTTGTAAGTTTTCCTATCTACATAAAATCGGAGATTGTAGAAGATGTAGAGGTTTGCTCTTAGGATTTTTATTATGTTTACTGTGTGTGTGTTCATTTTAAAGTGTTCATCAAGGGTAATTCCTAGGTATTTTTGTGTCGAAGTACTATTTATGAAGGTGTTACATTTGCAACCTAATACTAATACTAATAATAATAATAATAATAATAATAATAATAATAATAATAATAATGATGATAATAATAATATTTTGTTATTATTTGAGTCAAGCACTACAGCATACACAGAGGGATGATACACAATATTAAAAAAAGAATAATACATACAACAATGTCTCGAATTAGATTGTCTTCGCCCAGAAACGGGTCACTGTCACGCCCCTTTCATGGCCTTCCATTAACTCCGGCGTTGTGCAAGAACACGGGCACAGTTCACAGGAACACAGGTGTATCATGGTCTGTCTCTCCCCACACTCATAGAATTGTGATTCCTGTAGGTATCCCCATTTGTGGAAATTAACTTTGCATCTCCCAACACCAGTTCGAAGTCTGTTGAGTGACCGCAAAGTTTACCAGTTGTTGTTGTGGTCTGCTGGAAGCCTTTCCTTGGCCTTCATCCAATCTGGTGGTATGGTAGATTGCCATAGCTGTATCCTGGCTACTTCGGGTTTTGTAGTAGGCATCGATGTTGTTTGCAGAAAGCTTTTACTTGATTTTAGCGGCCTTCTTGGAGGCTGGTGACCAAAAAGAGGGTGAGCATGGTCCTCTGCGTACTTTTTCCGTTCCGTTTGTGCTATGACCTCACGGCGTACCTCAGGAGGGGCTATTCCTGCCAAGGAATGTAGTTTGTGGACAGGTGTAGGTTTCAGGCAACCAGTAATTATTCTGTAGGACTCGTTGAGGGCAACATCAACCTGTTTTTTTCATGAGCTGAGTGAGGGCTAGCATACTCAGCAGCTGAATAACACAGAGCTAATGCAGACATACGTAGTGTTTCAGCATGGGCGCCAGAGTCGGCCCCTATCAACTTACGAAGTATGTTATTTCGTGTAGACACTTTTTGTTTAACATTCATACAATGTTTCTTGTAAGATAGGGTGCGATCTAAAGTTACCCCTAGGTATTTTGGGGTAAAACAATGTTCCAGGCGAGGTCCTCCCCAGCTAATATTGAGTTTCCTTGCTGCTTCCCTGTTTCTGAGGTGGAAAGCACAAGCCTGTGTCGTGGATGGATTAGGTTTGAGTTGATTTCTCTTGTAGTAAAGTGAAAGGTCCTCCACTGCATCAGAGAGTATCTGCTCCACTTCTTCAAACTTTTCACTTTGTGCTGTCTGACAGAGGTCATCTGCATAGATAAATCTCTTGGTATACAGAGATGTGGGCTGATCATTAGTGTACACATTAAACAGAAAAGGTGATAGAACACTGCCCTGTGGTAGACCATTTCGTTGGGTTTTCCAGCGACTGTGGGTTCCTTGGAACTCGACAAAAACCCTTCTGTTTTGTAGAAGGCAAGCAACAATTTCTGTGAGTCCAAAATCTTTGGTAATCTGGTACAGTTTACCAAGCAGGATTTGATGTTGAATAGTATCGTAGGCAGCCGTTAGATCCACCAAAACTGCACTAGTTATCATCCTGTTCTCCAAACCATCTTCAATGTGCTGTGTTAGGCACAATATCTGTGAAGTACAGCTCTTTCCTGGTCTGAAGCCTGCTTGTGCTGGGATCAGAAGTGGATCAAGTTTTGGAGATAGTCTGTTAAGGAGCATTCTCTCAAACACTTTGTATAAATGGCATAACAGCGAGATTGGTCTCTAGTTCTTAGGATCAGATGGATCATTGCCAGGCTTCAGGATGGCTATGATTTTTGCTTTCCGCCATAGTTTTGGATATTGTTTGCGGCAAATGATGTTGTTGAAAAGTTGTAGAAGCCACTCCTTTGTGTTTTTACCAAAAATTTTTATTCTCTCTATGAGGATGTCATCAAGACCAGCAGCTTTTCCATTCTTGCACATTTGTATGGCCATCTCCAGTTCTCTTAAGCTGAAGACACAGGAATGGTCACTTGTTTCATTGTCGTAGTCTCTTTGGATTTTGGTTTTCTTCATGTACTCCTCGACTTTGCCGTTCAACACTAGCTGATGGGCTATTTGGTTGGGAGAGATGTTGGAATGCAATTTTCTATTGGATGGTTCATTGTTTAATCTCTTCATTAGACTCCAAGCTTTTTGACTGTTTTGTGACATGTTGGTGTTAGATACTGTTTGGGCCCATTTGTTTCGTTTTCTTTCTGCCAGGGCAGTATTGAGTTGACGACCTAGGTAAATTGTTTCGTTTCCAAATGGATTCATATTGAAGGAACAAATGTACTCTGAGTATAAGTCCTCTATCTCTTGGGTAAGACCTGCAATGGACACTGTTCTGCAACCCCGTGGAGTGCACTGACGGGAGCATTTCTGGACAGTAGCCACAAACTGTTCATAATTCTCTGGAGATGCATCCAGCTCAAGAACAGATTCATCAAGTAATGCCGTATATTTGTTCCACTTAGCTTTCTGGACGTTATATCTTATTCGAAATTGCAAGCGCTGAGGGCGTACTGCAGCGAAAACTTGGCACACAATAGGTCTATGTTGTGTATTTGGGATTGGGTTTGCTACGGTCTTTACGCACTGTCCAGTAATTGTTTCGCGTGAAAAAATTAAATCGGGGTTGTAGTCACGTTTCCATCTTCCACTGTTGAATGACGTAGGCAACTTCGGGTCGTTTAGAAGGCACAGCTCATTTGATTCAGCCCAATTTATTACAGCTTCACCATTTTCGTCATCATGAAGGTAACCCCATAAATTACTATGACTATTAAAATCTCCAATTACAAAGTGAGTGTCTTTGTTGTCCATATATTTTTAGTCTTCTTAAAGGAGAACGGAGAATTGGGTGGTTTATATAGGCCTATTGAAGATATTGTGCTACTTGATAATAATAAGGGGCGTGGTGACTCAGCGGTCTAGCTGTATGCCTCTCACCAAGGCGGTCCGGGTTCGATTCCCAGTCAATGCATGTGATATTTTCTAAGCGAAATGCCATGTCCTGTGGTTCGGATTCCACGTAAAAAGGAGGTCCCGTGGCTCATGATCTCTAGATTAACGGTCACGTTAAACTACAAGCTTCCTTTTTTATGATAATAATAATAAAATAAATAATAATATCGTATGGCCTCGGATGCCGGGTGCAAGCTTTGTAGTTTGACACCCAGAGGGTAGCTTGCATGTCGAATTTGTTGTTCCTTGAATCACTATGAAAGTCAAGGAGGCTAGATATCTAAGCTCCTTGAACACTATAACGCTTTCTAGTAGAGAAATGAGGAACTTTGTGTTGGCGGAAACTCCCGAGATTAATTTTGCCATTATGAACACGGCCTACTGAATTCAAATGGGTTCTTTGACATGCCAACATCGTATGACATGCGTGTCGTATTTTTTCCGACTTTTAGAAATCACTTACCACGGACAGGAGCGAACCTGCAATCTTGGGGTTAGTAGACCCACACGCTATCCACTCACCCACCGTGGCAAGCGATAATAATAATAATAATAATAATAATAATAATAATAATAATAATGTGAAAGTATGTAAATGTGATACTTCGATAGAAAGAGTTGATAAGATTAATTATCTTGGACTACTAATAGATAATGGCTTTTCATGGCCATAAAGATAGTTTTTGACAGGAACTTATTATAAAGTCACATGCCAAATAACTTCAAATCATTATCAATTAAAATATTTAGCCATTAAATTAAATACAACAAAGTTTACATTCCTGTCAACACTCTCCCGTAGTGGGAATGAAGTGCACACTGTAAAATATCGCCTTTTTCACGCTATTCTGACAATTATTGCACATTTAAAAATATATATTTTAAAATACATGCTTGTGAAAGTAAAAATCGTGTATACCCCCCCCCCAAAAAAAAAACCGTCCCTTCTTGCAGTTTTATTGGCACTCATTCTCTTCACGTGGCCAAACCACTTCATTCTAGCCTTCTGGATCTTTTGTAGTATAGAAGTCTTCTGTTCTCACCTCTCTCTGATTTTTAGCCTATTTTCATTTTATGAAAAAAAAAAAAGCTTATGAGATCACCTTTTGTCTGTGTGTGTGTGTGTGTCCCCATAATAACTTCTAAACGGTTGGAGCGGTTTCAATAAAACTCGGTAAGATCATAGAACTTTGTTGGCCGACCCCGTCAGTGCTCTTCAAATTTTATTACGTCTCACCAATCCAACATGGCGGCAGTGCGAAATATTTGACCGGCATTCTATATCTCCGAAACTATTACTGATATCACCCTGAAATTTTGTACGGTGATAAAGGGCACTACTAGAAGTTCACCTATGAGACTTACAAAAACCTGTTGACTATTAGACGAACATGGCGGCCATGCGAACTTGAAACTTTTAAATAGACTTTTCTTGCGATGTAACCATCCAAACGCAATGAAACTTGGTACAGCAAATTTTTATGCACAATTTACTTCAATTGTTTACATAACCTCAAAATGGCAGCTGTGCGAAATTTTAAAATCTGATTTTTATTTATTGTGTCCTAAACATGCGATTGAAGTTTGAATACTACACCTACACAATAATCTTCATGTAGACTAATAGTATATAACTCTAAGTCCTACATATACAAAATCCAACATGGCAACCATACAAAATTTTTAGAAGGTTCTCAATATCTACGAATCTGTTACAGTAATCAAACTGAAATGTTATATGTTGATAGAGGCAATTAACATAAATAGGATATATGAAATAGGTTGTATAGTTCTTCACGGAACTACTTGTTCATTCCTCATTTTATCGTTCCTGGTCTTCCGGAACATAGTACGCAGAAACTTCATTTCTGCTGCTTGGTGTTTTGAGTTGTCCTTCCTGATTAGTGTAGTGGTTTACAGGCTGTACTGTACGTGAGGATTAGTGTGTAGTTTGATTTGTACAATGTCATCTTGGTTTTGAGTGGCACTTGTTTATGAACAGTAGTTGTGGTAAAAGTGCATTGCTTTGCTGATTCGATTGTTCACTTCTCATGTGGCTAGGTTATGTTTGCATAGCGGCGTAGTTGTTGGCATGCTGAGATTCTATGCCCAAGATCGTGGGTTCAAATCCGGCCGAAGTCGTCGGATTTTTTAAAAGCGTTAAAAGTCCCTCAGAATGCCTTACTTCGGAGGGGAAGTAAAGCCGGTGGGCCCAAGTCATAGATTTATGGCATGTAAAAGAACTTTCTACTAACTACAATTATGTGAAGCTAAATTTGTAGGTTCGATTTGATTAAAGTTGCCTCTGTGGTGTAGTGGTCAGCATGATTTGCTGCCACCCAGGAGGTCCGCGGTTCGATTCCCGGCTCTGCCACGAAATTTGAAAAGTGGTATGAGGATTGGAACGGGGTCTACTCAGCCTCGGGTGGTCCAAATGAGTAGATGGGGGTTCGATTCCCTCCTCAGCCATCCTCGAAGTGGTTTTCCGTGGTTTCCCACTTCGTCTTCGGGCAAATGCCGGGATGGTTCCTAACGTAAGGCCACGGTCGCCTCCTTCCCCCTTCCTCGTCTATCCCTCTCACTCTTCCCATCCCTTCATCAGGCCCCTGTTCACTTTACACATGAGGCCACCTGGGAGACGTGCTATTCACACTGCCCAGTTGTATCCGCAACTCAGAGTCCCAAGCTGCAGGACACTGCCAGTGGCGGTAGAGGTGGGATCCCCCGCTTTGTCCGTGGGAAAAGCCAACCCTCGGGGTGGGGGTTAAAGGCAAAGAAAGAAAGAAATAAATAAATAAAGAAAGAAAGAGAGATTTTATTAACGCTCTATTAAGTTCCAACGTTCGCTGCCAGATGCTTAATGTAGTAGCCAAGTTCACAGCTAGGTGACGTTGACGGTAGCATTTGGTAGCAAAAGTAGGAACTACTTGAAATTGATCATCTGCAGTCCTTCCCTGAATTACAGAAAACACACACTAATATCGCCATCACAATTAACACCGGCTATCGGACAGCTTCTACACACAACTGCCATAGGGGACTACATCTAGTCCGAAGATCAGTGGTCCAAATCATGGCTTCGACAATGGCTATACCAATTGTGATTTTATCCCGGTATCTTTCACACTACCTCCAGGCAAATGCCAGGAGGGTGCTTTATTTAAAGTCTCGGGGCCCCTACCCCAATTAATAACAGTTTAGGTACATACTATTACAGTCACCGAAAAAACAGACGCTATCAGATAAATTCAACATACACCCAAGTACACGGAACAAATGATCAAGATGCCCCAAGCCCCTAAAATGAACAAATGACAAAACAATTTATCCTTAAGGCGTTGAGATGTCCCCCAAAACTCTCTAATTGTAATAATTTTGGGGAACGTGGCCAGGACGTGGAATGTTAATTGTGATGGCGATATTAGTGTGTGTTTTCTGTAATTCAGGGAAGGACTGCAGATGATCAATTTCAAGTAGTTCCTACTTTTGCTAGTCATCAACTACAATCGTATAGGAAGGGTAACAAATAGTACTCCAAAAAAGTATATAATTTCAAGAAAGCAAATTTTTTAGGCCTGTATAGCTCGTTGCAAAATTCGGACTGGACCCCATTAAAACAATCTTGCAATGTTGAAGAAGCTGTTGGATATTTTTACAAAATATTCAACTCAGCTTTGGAGACAAATTCTCCTATAAAACATATTCAGTCAAAAAGAAAGTATCCTTGTTGGTTTAATAAAGAAATAATTAAACTTAAAGATTATCACCGGAAAAGGATGACGAACAATCAATCAAGTCTTGAATCTTACAAAGAGCTAAGAACAAATGTTAAAACTATGATAAACAGGAGTTACCGAAATTACATAAAACAGGTTCAGGAAAACTTAGGCGATAACGAAAAAAATTTCTGGAATTTTATTAAAAATAAGAAAGGTAGCACAGATCAGAGCAATCAGATAATGACATACAAAGGTAATCAGCTGAATAATTCAAGAGATATAGCAGATGGTTTCGCTGCATGTTTCCAAAGTATGTATTTGCCACAAGCTGAAAAATACGTCATTCAAGCAGAAGGAGCTGGTCCTAAAAGTATTCTCCATTTTTGAATGATGTGACTGAAAATGAATACAAAATGGCTGCCAAACATCTAAAGCCCAAGCATTCAGTTGGTCCTGATGGTGTTCCGCCATATATAGTAAAGGGCTGTTCAGATGTGCTCAGAAAACCACTGTGTCTAATATTTAACCTGATACTGCGTACTCAAACTTATCCGTTATTATGGAAAACTACTAGGATCTGCCCAATTTTCAAATCTGGAGATAGGAACACAATAGAAAATTATAGGCCTGTGTCAATTGTATGCGCACCCGCAAAGATATTTGAATTTATTCTGTACAATAGAATATTTAGAGACGTTCAGAACTACATAACGGATAAACAGCATGGATCCTTCCCTAATCGCTCGACCACTACTAATTTAATTAATTTTGTGCAGTACGTAATTAATGCATTTCGTGATCGTAGCCGTGTTGATTGTATCTTTACAGACTTCGCGAAAGCTTTCGATAGATTAAATCATGATGTATTAATTAAAAAACTCTCTGATTTTGGCATCTGTGAACTGCTATTAAACTTGATTGCATCATATTTGAACGGTAGACGGCAATACGTTTTTTTTATAATAGGTATGAATCCTACGAATTCATAGCCAACTCCGGAGTCCCACAAGGATCAAATTTGGGCCCATTATTTTTTATAATATTCATCAATGATCTACCACAAAGAATAAAACATTCAGAATATCAATTATATGCGGAAGATTTTAAAATCTACAAAGTTATAAACAATTTAGAAGACGCAGTAAAGTTACAAGAAGACATTGACCGTGTTTTTATCTGGAGCATTAGAAATCAGCTAGCACTGAATATAAACAAATGTTTTTACCTTAAATTTTCATCAGCAAAATGTACATCTGATTATACATACACAATTAATGGAACAAACTTAAAACCAGTTATGTCTATCAAGGACCTGGGAGTTATTTTAACACATAACATGTGTTTTAAGCAGCACATCTATTTCTGTGTCAATTCGGCATTCAAAACTCTGGGATTTGTTAATAGGACAACTAAAGAGTTTACGCGCATTAAAACCATCGATCATCTATTCAAAATCTTGGTTCGTAGCAAGTTAGAATATGCTTCAGTTATTTGGCATCCGTATTATAAATCACTGGAAGGGAGCCTCGAAAAAGTTCAAAAATGTTTTCTAAGGTACTTATATTACAAATACAACAATATATCTGCATTTAAAGCAAATAAATCATACACTCAACTACTGGATGATTTCAACTACATTAGCTTGGCAGCAAGGCGCGAACACTTACAGCAGGTGTTTTTGTATAAAACAGGTAATGGAATGTTGGACAACAGTGGCTTCTTGCAGCAGATTCATTTCAATGCCAGAGCAGAAAACTTGCGAAATCGAGATCTCTTAGTTTGCAAAATACCAAAAACAGTATATTATAAAAATTCACCATTAGTAAGAATGTGTCTGATGTACAATAAACTTGCCAAAATCAACAATAGTTTAGACTTCAGCTCTGCATTACCAGTATATATTAAGGTTTTAAGAGCTACAATTCTTACATTGTTAATGAATAAATTGTAAATGTTAGCAACTACCTATATGGAATGTAATCTGTAATGTTGTCAAATATTTTCTATACTTCTTTCCTTTTTTGTTTCTAATATAGACCTAGTAGCCTATGTATTTTTTGTTTGTTTGTTAAATCTGTAACAATTCAATACAGTGCATTGTACGCCTTCTGTAATTGGAGCCTAAGCTCTGTTGAAGGTATAAGTAAATAAATAAATAAATAAATAAATAAATAAATAAATAAATAAATAAATAAATAAATAAATAAATAAATAAATAAATAAATAAATAAATAAATAAATAAATAAATAAATAAATAAATAAATAAATAAATAAATAAATTCCATTTGGCTTGTCAGTTCTCCAGCTACCATGCTTACCTTTTACTGTGATATATTGTGTCTTGCCCTCATCCCAGCGGAAGCCAAGGAACATGTAAACGACATAACTTGCTCCTTTAATGTTGGATTTTTGTTTTTCCAGCATTTTGTTGGCAAACTGGGCTTCATGTGGAGAATTGTAGATTATCAGATGTGCATCATCCTTAATGCATGTCCGCCTGGCGTCCTCCCACACCAGAGGACTGATGTATAACTTATAATATGACAGACCGTTCTTTTCTGTGTAGCCTTGTGGAGGAGTTCGTATACCTATAACATAACAACAGACGTTATATCATCCGGACAAGCAACTCTTTGTTGATCTGGAAGAGAGCATTAATGTAACATTCTACAATATTAATGACTTGAAAGGATAATTTGTCTTCATATTGTTTCAAATTGTCCGTTCACTTCACTTTCTTAGGTTGGTTGGTTGGTTCCTTAGTTTAGGGGCTGCGACAACGCGGTCATGTAGTTCCGTGTACTTTGGGTGTGTGTAGAATCTGTCTGATAACCGGTGTTAATTGAGATGGCTGTGTTAGTGTGTGTTATATGTGATTCAGGTAGAAGGACTGCTGACGATTAATTTTTTCAAGTAGTTCCTACTTTTGCTACCAAACGCTACCGTCCACGACACCTAGCTGTGGACGTGGCTTCTAAATGCCATAGTAGTCAGCACCTGGCGGCGAACGTTGTAACTAATATAGCGTTATCAAACTAACCTACAAATTTTAGCTTCCACAAGTGTAGTTAGTGGAAGGTTCTTTTTCATGCCATAAATCTATGACATGAGACAACCGGCTTTAATTCCTCTCTGAAGGAAGGCATACTAAGGGATTTTTAACGCTCTTAAAATCCGACGACTTAGGCCGGGTTTGAACCCGCGATCTTGGGCATAGAAGTTCACTTTCTTAACCTAAGCACCAATCCACTGCACACGAGTTTAGAGTGACACATTCTTCGTAATACAATCTCTTTGTATGGTAGGCAATTTAAGAGTTTGCTTAGTCGCCCAGCTGCAGCCTGGTCTCTGAATAAGCACAGTCTTCAACGATACTCAACACAAGTGTACTATCGGCTGCAAGAATAACGGGCCGTCTTGCCGTGCGGGAGTTGAGTTTTCGCGCCATCAGGTTGCTATCACTTGGTGTTATCTCGGGAGGGGAAGGCTGGGAGCCGTGATCGGGCAGCTGTCCTTGTAGGTAATGGTGGAGAGGGGGGGATTCATCTGTCAGTGGAAAAAAGCTTTACGTTTAAATTTCACTGACATTTTCGGTTGAAATTATTTACTCACTGAAAAAAAAAAAAAAAAAAAAAAACTTTAAGTTTAAATTTGACTGACTTTTTTGTTTGAAATTAATCACTCATTGGAAAAACACTTGAAGTTTAAAATTGACTGACGTTTTCGGTTGAAATTATTTACATATTGAAGAAACGCTTTAAGTTTAAATTGGACTGAAATTTTTGGTTGAAATAATTCACTCATTGAAAAAACGCTTTAAGTTTAAATTTCACTGACATTTTCGGTTGAAATTATTTACGCATTGAAGAAAAGCTTTGAGTTTAAATTTGACTGACATTTTTGGTTGAAATAATTTGCTCATTGAAAAAATGCTTAAGTTTAAATGTGACTGACATTTTTGGTTGAAATACTTCACTCATTGAAAAGACGCTTTATGTTTAAATTTCACTGAAATTTTTGGTTGAAATAATTCACTTATTGAAAAAACGTTTTAAGTTGAAATTTGAGTGACATTTTGGGTTGAAATAATTCACTCATTGAAAAAACGCTTTAAGTTTAAATTTCACTGAAATTTTCGGTTGAAATTATTTATACATTGCAGAAACGCTTTAAGTTTAAATTTGACTGACATTTTTGGTTGAAATAATTCACTCATTGAAAAAACGCCTTAAGTTTAAATTTCACTGACATTTTCGGTTGAAATTATTCACGCATTGAAGAAAAGCTTTAAGTTTAAATTTGACTGACATTTTTGGTTGAAATAATTTGCTAATTGAAAAAAACGCTTTAAGTTTACATTTGATTGACATTTTTGGTTGAAATAATTTGCTCATTGAAAAAACGCTTTAAGTTTAAATTTGACTGACATTTTTGGTTGAAATACTTCACTCATTGAAAAGACGCTTTAAGTTTAAATTTCACTGAAATTTTTGGTTGAAATAATTCACTTATTGAAAAAATGCTTTAAGTTGAAAAATGAGTGACATTTTGGGTTGAAATAATTCACTCATTGAAAAAGCGCTTTAGGTTTAAATGTGACTGACATTTTTGGTTGAAATACTTCACTCATTGAAAAGACGCTTTAAGTTTAAATTTGACTGACATTTTCGGTTGAAACTATTTACTCATTGGAAAAACGCTTTAAGTTCAAATTTGACTGGCATTTTTGGTTGAAATAATTTGCTCATTGAAAAAACGCTTTAAGTTTACATTTGATTGACATTTTTGGTTGAAATAATTTGCTCATTGAAAAAAACGCTTTAAGTTTAAGTTTGACTGACATTCTTGGTTGAAATAATTCACTAATTGAAAAAAAACAACGCTCTAAGTTTAAATTTGACAGTCATTTTCGGTTGAAATTATTCACTCATTGAAAAAAAAAAACGCTTTAAGTTTAAATTTTACTGAAATTTTCGGTTGAAATTATTTACACATTGAAGAAAAGCTTGAAGTTTAAATTTGACTAACATTTTTGGTTGAAGTAATTCACTCATTGAAAAAAACGCTTTAAGTTTAAATTTCACTGACATTTTCGGTTGAAATGATTTACGCATTGAAGAAAAGCTTGAAGTTTAAATTTGACTAACATTTTTGGTTGAAGTAATTACTCATTAAAAAAAATGTTGACTGACATAAGTTGTAATCTGTGATTGCCTGGAATGACCAGTGTTAAGTTTTGTTACTAAATTTCCTATGAAAATAAACGTCTAAGAGACGGCTAAATTTTACATTTCTGGCAAAGTAGCAATATTTTTTCAAAATTTCTGAAAATAACTTAACTTACCCTCGGTTAGGCTATGTGGCAACATGACGTAAACTTTTAGCTTATTAAAAAATCTTCACATCGCAGAATGACGTGTCATAACCCGCTTCATAAGCCTAATCCAATGCCATTTTGCAGGGTAGAGTTATCTGAAGATTAGATGTTTCGAAGGTTAAAATAAGCTATGTTACCTTATAACCTAGGCTATTAAATATGTATTTTTCAAAATGGTAGAAATAATTAATTTTTGCTGAAAATGTAAAACTTAGACGTCTATAAGACGAATAGACGTCTATTTTCTACAAAGCACTGTCATTTCTTGGTGGCTAAATTAAGACACTTTTTTTGTCGCTTCGCACAAGATGCTTTTTAGTGTCTTGATAAAAATGATTTCAGACACATATTGAAATTCTGTCTTACTTTTGAGATATTTAATTTAAGATTTAAGATTTTGAGACACTAAAAAGCATCTTATGAAGCGACAAAGAAAATGTCTTAGTTTAAGACAACAAGAAATGAGAGTGAGGCTGTGGTTTCGGTTGATTTAGGTTGGGATTTGTCATTATTAATTATAAAAACTGATGGGGGAATAAAGTTAATGAGCTGTTTTTTTCGGTTGCTTAATATTTTCTTGATGTTTTTTTCTGTTGCGTAATATTTTCTTGATGTTTTTTTTCTGTTGCTTAATATTTTATTGTTGTTGAATAATAAAAAAGATTTTGCTGCTAACAATTTCCTCCTCTGATTTTATCCATGTTGAACGAATCAGAAGCTTACGAAGAAGGAAGGAAGGAAGATTGTAGTTTTACGTGACCGTGAATCTTGTGATTATGAGCCACGGGACCTCCTTTTTACGTGGAATCCGAACCACAGGACATGGCATTTCACTTCGAAAATCTCACATGCATTGACCAGAAATCGAACCCGGACCGCCTTGGTGAGAGGCAGACATCTAGACCGCTGAGCCACCACGCCACCCAGAAGCTTACGGTATGTTAAGTCATTTTTAAAGATTCGCTGCTACACAAGCATCGCTTCAAGTTCAGTTATTTGACGTAACAAACCTCCTGTAAACGTGAGTGCTTAGGGGCAGATGATCTCGTAATTCCACCCCTTAAAACAACAATTACTAACTAACTAACGTGAGTGCTTTTAAAAATGCTAAGGTTTTTATGCTCTTTAGTTTGTCTTTTCCTTTTCAAAACTTATTTTTTAGTAAGAAACATGCTTAAAAATATAACTAGTTTAGGACGTTTGCGATTTCCTTCTTTTTCTTCTTATTAAAATGCGTTTAGTCCCTAACTGTGAAAACTCGATTCTCAAAAAATTTCATACACATTAAAACTCAACAGTGCCTTTCTAACGAGACTTAACAATTAATGGGTTACTTGACATTTCAATGTAGATTTATTAACACCGTCTCATCTGTAACATTCTTCCAAGCGCGAAACTAAAGAAAATCAAAGTTGGCGCTGCGCTCCTCTATCTGTGCCCTTCCACTCCCCCTTTGCCAACAAGGACAGGTGCCCAATCACGGCTCTCAGCATTCCCCGCCTGAGAACGCCCCCAGTGATTACCAACTGATGGCTCGAAAACTCAACTCCCGCACGGCAAGACGGCCCGTTATTTTTGCAGCCGATAGTACAATACTTGGGGTGGCTCTGATAAGTTACAATAATTATCGATGGCTAACGCCTCCATGTTGTCAGTGTTGTCAACAATCATGCACCTACATGAAAGATGTGATGTATTTTAGGACGTGTTAATAAATATTCAATTGTTTTTATTAATACTTTACGAGTTTTGACCTCAAGGACGGTTTTGCGGATTGGGTAGGGTCACTTTGTCAAGTGGGTCCCTAGGCAGCAGAGGCCCCCGCTCTAATGAAAAAATATTAAAAAATAAGGCCATTGGGATCCGCGGGCCACTCATAGCTGTAGCAGCCACATCTGAGAATCTTCATGTCCTTCTAACTCGCTTGGGGAATCATAAGCTGTGTTGGGAGGCATGAAAGAATGCTATACCCTTT